>OY755198.1:5642583-6189566 GCA_963576735.1 Bedellia somnulentella
CGAGTTCTGTATTAGTTATGATCATTTGGATAATTTGGGCCTTGCAAGTGCCCTCTGTACAACAATAGCGGAAGCTTCTAGAATACATAGCAAATCGACCGTTAAAACGGTTCTTTATTATTTCGAATGCTCTGGAAGAAACAGACAGTACTAATGTTCCTAACGGTTGTTTTACATTGATCGAGAATATTCTAAATTACGTAATTACTAGCGACATCTGTTGAGCAATAGTAAGATCTAACTTAACATATCAATATGCCTCTGATGGTTTTAATGTCCCTACTTTTACACCAGATGTCGCCACCTATAAAATACAGTCCTTTAATTATATTCTTTACCAACCCTTTGGGAAAGGCGCAGCACTATGTTTATGATAGTGCGGCTTAACACATAATGATAATAATTACTAGAAAAATTCGAGAAACTAAAATAACATAACATAACATAAACGTTCACGCCGAATATCCCCAAAGGGGTTGGCAGAGGTACTAATACTTCTGAACAGCACGTGACTTTGTCACCTGGTGTTCAGAGTACCCACGTTTTGCATGGACAGTGTACTCACGTGATAGGGGGCAGGCCTATCGCCGTTTTGTACGAATACACTGTCACATGACTAAGTACAACTCAGCCATGTGGGTTTCCTCACGAAGTTTTCCCTCACCGTTAACAACCATGATAAATTAACCACACATATGACTAAACTAAATAAATACCAAAATAATAACTACTTTATAATTTTAATTTCAGGACGCCAAAAGGAAAGCTATGACGCATCCGGCATTCGACAACGCTGGTACCAAAGATGGCGTCGAAGTATGGAGAATTGAGGTATGAGTAACCTGAAAATTATTTACAAACATTCATATACTCACGGCTAAAAATCCCTAGAAGAGGTAGCCAGAGCTAGAAAATTTGAATTGCTCAGACACTTTTGGAAGTTGCGTGGGGAAGAGATGGTGAAGTAATGGTTGTTGGTGATGGGTCTCCAACCGCATCGCCCAAAAATCCCTTAAGGTGCCGTTAGTCCAGCGAACAGAGTTTTTGAAACATTATAATGCGTATGTTTATAACAATATGGTTTTGAAAAAAATACATGAAAATCTTGAGGCTTTTCTGCTGTGAAATTGGCGATTCAAAACATGTTTAATACATTTTCGCTCGATAGAAAAAAATCGCCAACATACCTCTAATTACACTCTTTAAAATGGTTTTACATTTTATTTATTTTACCTACTTACATATAACTTTCATCATAATTTGAGCATTTGTATTTCTAATAATAATTGGCGATTAGTTTTCTTTTTTATTAAATTCAATAAAACAAATATTTTAAAAACATCGATATTCGCAGTCCTACTCGTGCCCGAGCGCCGCCCGCCGCCCGCTCAGTGCTCGGCGAGCTGCTTTAGGGGATGGACCTATGTCGCGCGCGCCTTGTGTTACAGATCTTACAATTTACGCGCGTGCGGCGCCGTTAGTGTGCGAGTGACCTATCTGTATACGATGCGCGTCAATGTAGGCGTGAGAGTGACCGTGCGTACGGTTAGCATTAGCAAATATAAAAGAATTCATTCAATTCATAGATTGCACTCATTTTTATATTTTATTGTTTAATTTATTAGGAATGGGAAAAAGAACAAAACCGTTAAAGTAACTTCTAATTTCAATTAATAATATTAAATAGTTACAGGTGTAAACTGAAAATTATATACATACATATACTCACGGCTATAAATCCCTTAACGGGATAGCCAGAGCTTTGGAATGAGAAATTCCTCAGCCACTTTTGGAAGTTGATTTGGGAAAAGATGGTAATAATATATGATTTCGGTGACGGTTCTCCAACCACATCGCCTAAAAATCACCTAAAAAGCCCCTATACCCTTAGTCGCCTCTTACGATCACGGGTAGAAATGGGGTAGTGTTATTCTAAGCCGACACGACACGGCAAAAGTTATGAAATTATCACTGTAATAATTTTGTATGAACTGACAGGGGTAGACAAATCTATCGTATCATTACATTTTATATTGTAAACGGCCATGGTAGAAACTATTTTTGAAATTGATAACCTAGGGTAAGCGATACAGTTTTCGTCACCCTGACTGTTATAACCACTCGTAAATATTTTAGAAATAAAATGTAAATAATCATAAACAAATGTCCGAACCCATACCATAGAAAATATTTGCGAGTGGCTAAAACTGTCGAGTTGACAATAACTGTATTGCTTACCCTACTGTATGTTTTTAATACGCGCGCACGCGGCGTCACAGAACGATACTTAAGTTGTAGTCACCTGGAATACTCAATTCAGAAATCGGGCGTAAGAGTATTGTAACTTTTTGAGTGATTTTTAGGCGATGCGATTGGAGACCGATAGGTCTTGGTGATGACCAAGAACCTTTATTTTACAATTTATTCCTTACTTAAATTCCAAAAGTGACTATTTTTTTTCTTTTTTGAAGCTGTGGCTACCCTTTCTAGAGATTTATACCCGTGAGAATATTTTTGTGTAAAATTCAACAAAACAATCCTTACTTTCTAAACTCGAGTAGTTTATCGCACACAATAACTTCCGTGACCTCTCGACCTTGCTCCATCTCGTCGTGCAGCCAACGGAAGAAACGGATTAGTGCTATTCCGTCCCTTATGTGACAGTCACGAAAACCCTATAATAGAAAGATAATAATAGTTGTTGTTGTTGTGTAGTGTCGGCTTAGGCATAACATATAACATAAACATAAACGTTCTCGCCGAATATCCCCGAAGGGGTTGGCAGAGGTACTAATACTTCTGAACATCACGTGACTTTGTCACCTGGTGTTCAGAGTACCCACGTTTTGCTTGGACAGTGTACTCACGTGATAGGAGGCAGGCCTATCGCCGTTTTGTACGAATACACTGTCACATGACTAAGTACAACTCAGCCATGTGGGTTTCCTCACGATGTTTTCCCTCACCGTTAACAACCATGATAAATTAACCACACATATGTCTTTAGAAAAGACAAATTGGTGTAGGCCCGACCCAGGATTTGAACACTAGTCGTTTGCACGATAACCGAGTGTTCTACCCACTGGGCTATCACTGTTGCTTTAAAATATAATAACGTGAAAGCTCAGTGGGTAGAACACCGCTTATCGTGCAGACGACTAATGTTTTAATCCCGGGTCGAGTCTACACTAATTTGTCTTTTCTAAACACATATGTGTGGTTAATTTCTTATGTTTGTTAACGGTGAGGGAAAACATCTTGAGGAAACCCACGTGATTAAGTTTTACTTTGTCATGTGACGGTTTTTTCGTACAAAACGGCGATATCATATCGGCGGCCCCATATCACGTGAGTACACTAGGTAGCGCTGTCAGGTGATGTTCAGAATTATTGGTACCTCTGCCAACACCTTCGGGGATTTTGTTTGAGTTTTAGGTTAAAATATATTATTTACAAAAAAAACGATTCTTTGGCTAAAACTTTAAATATAAAAATAATATTATTTGATAAGTCATCATTATATCATTTGTAAATTTGTGTTTGATGTGCAATAAAGAGTTATTCTATATATTCTATTCTATAACTGACTGACTGACTCAGAATCAATGCTCAGCCGCAAACACTATACTTATAAACAAAAAAATTATAAAGTGAAAAAATTGTGAGGAAACTATGAAAAACACCTTTTTTCTCATCGCATGACAGACACCCTCAACGGGTCAGTTAAATATTTCAGTTTGACGGCGTGAAAGTCTACACTTTTCTCTTCACTTACAAGTAATTTTAGTAGAGGACGACCACGGAGAACACACTTGGACCAAATTGAGAGTGTGCTCAAAAAGGCTGGCGTCCAAAGTATGAAGAATAAAAGAGCATGTATGAAAAGATTGATGGATGTAAACGAAGCTAGAGAGGTTTGTCAGGATCGTACGAAGTAGCGATCAATAGTTTCTGCCTACCCCAACGGGAACTAATGGCGTGAGTATATGTATGTATGTAATAAATAATAACTAATCATTTATTTATCTGATATCAAATAATTTTAAGGTACTATGTCGTAAGTTTGTTTAAGCATTAGCTAGAGACATTACTACATAACATTACTATTAACATTAACTAATATTAACATTACTACCCCTTTCCAAAATTGAAGCCGTAAATTTAAATAGTTAGACACCTTATTTCATTACCTTTAGTTCAACTTCGTTTTTCACAAGCTTCATGAGAGCAACCGGCGATACTTCGGATATCACGTGATTCTTCTTAGCGGATGCACCCTGAAATAAAAACTATTATTATTAAAAGTAACTAAGACATGCTTTTGTGTAGCATGTGTGCATTGTTGTGTAGTGTCGGCTTAGAATAGCACTACCCGGCTTTGCCTGAAAATCAGTGTTTGCCATTTATAAACGCTGAGTTATGGCCTAGTTTGTGTTACCATAGCGCACATACCTTGCACATTTGTAATTTGTTTTTTTCTTTTATTATCACACATTTTTACTTATTACTTTTATTTTTGTATGTGTGTATGTGTTTTAATGTGTTTAATGTGTTTTAATGTGTTGTATATGATTGTTTCGATAACATAAATAAACATAACATAAACGTTCACGCCGAATATCCCCGAAGGGGTTGGCAGAGGTACTAATACTTCTGAACATCACGTGACTTTGTCACCTATTGTTCAGAGTACCCACGTTTTGCATGGACAGTGTACTCACGTGATAGGGGGCAGGCCTATCGCCGTTTTGTACGAATACACGGTCACATGACTAAGTACCACTAAGCCATATGGGTTTCCTCATGATGTTTTCCCTCACCGTTAACAACCGTGATAAATTAACCACACATATGTCTTTATAAAAGACAAATTGGTGTAGGCCCGACCCGGGATTTGAACACTAGTCGCTTGCACCTTAACCGGTGTTCTACCCATTGAGCTATCACGTCATCTTTTATAACACAACATAAATAAAGTTTTTATCTATCTATCTACCCCATTTCATCCCGTGGGTGTTTTAAGAGGCAGCTAAGAGTATTGGGACTTTTCAAGTGATTTCTGGGCGATATGATTGGAGATTCATCACCAAAAACCTTTGTTTTACAATCTCGTCCTCACTGGACTTCCGAAATTGGCTGAGGAATTTCTTATTCTAAAGCTCTGGGTACCCAGAGACTTATAGGCGTAAGTTTGTTCATGTATGATAGTACTACTAGTATTTGAGGTTGTTAAGAATCACCTGCCCCTATCACGTGAATACATACATACATACATACATACATATACTCACGGCTGTAAATCCCTAGAAGGGGTAGCTAGAGCTAGAAATAAGAAATTCCTCAGCCACTTTTGGAAATGTGAGTGGGGAAAAGATGGTAAAAATAAAGGTTGTTGGTGATGGGTCTCCAACCGCATCGCCCAAAAATCCCTTAAAAGCCCCAATACCGTTAGTCGCCTCTAACGTACACCCACCGGAAGAAATGGGGTAGTGCTATTCTAAGCCGACCCTACACGGCGCGTGAATACACTGTTTAAGAAAAACATTGGCACTCTGAAAACCAGGTGACAATATCACGTGATTTTCAGAATTATTAGTAGTTCCCTATCCCGTCCGATATACAGCGTGAATGATGAATTTGAGTTCCGTTGTGTATATATACATACATTTACTCACGGCCATTAGTTCCCATTGGGGTAGGCAGAGACTATTGATCGTCACTTTGTACGATCCTCACAAATCTCTCTTTTATTTTTCTATTGTATGTTTATGTTGTATATGTATCAACTCACCCCTGAAGCCGCAATATTAATAGCTTCGCTTCCATCATGAGTCAGCCATATTGAATATGTTTTTCCGTGTTGGGACTCTGCAGCTATTTCTTTCTGTGAAAATTATAGAAAGTGTTAGATACACCGTTCCACAGAAATTGCTGGGTAAATAGTTATGTCTCTTACTGAAGCTCGCTAACCCAGATAAATAATAATATAAAATGAGTAAATTGCTCTTAAAAAACCCGGAGATATTCAAATGCAGCTCCATACAATCGAAGGGCTTGAGGAAGTCTACTCTTCGAATTGAAAACGATAATTTCATGCGTATCTCGTTTGACGTCTATTAAAATTTATTTCTGTCTCGCTCGCACGAAACGAAGATTCAAATTTTGCCAAGTAAGAACACATAGTGATATTCAACTTACATTTTTTCGACTAGTGAGTACCAGAATTATTTGATTCCAAGCATTATTGTTCAATTGGTTTTGCGTTATAAACTTCGTTTGAACTTCGAAGCGGTAAGTGAGACACAAATATATTTTACAAGCAGTTAGAAGACATAGAGACGATATTATCATTGTCGGTTTGAAAAGCATACCTCCTGAAAAGGGCATTGACGGCGTGAAAAATAACCTAGTTCGTGGAAAGAGTCTTCTAGTCTTATCATCTATATTCCTGCCAATTTCTATGTTTCCATATTCAATGTTTTTACCTTAAGTTAGTAAGATATTATATGTGAAAATTTAAAATGGCTCAAAGATAGCATTAAGTAAGTATTAAAAAGTTTTAATGCTGTTTATCTTCCTAATAAGAAAAAATAAAATTATGGTAGCAAAGACACAAGGATGTGGTAACGATAGAATTTTTAGACCGTAGCCTTTTTTGAATTTACGGCTGACCCTTTTTTTACTGAAATAAAGATCGGAAACATTTTTTCATTTAATTCATTTACAAAACAATGACCAATTATTATGCAATGATATTTTTTTTTCTGAAGTCAAAGCTAAACTAAATTCGAACTCAAATTAAACCAAATTCCTCACCGCCAACTTCTCCAAGTACTCCTCGATATCCTCATAAGGTCTACCGGTGACATTCTCGAGACCCTCATCAGCAAAGTGTTTCCTCACGTCTGAGGGTAAAGTGCCGTCTTGCCAGAACAAGTCCACCGTTTGAGGACGAATCACGAGATAAGAGAAAAATACTGGATTGTATTCTATGTCGGAGCTGCGGAGATTTAGAGTATCTGTGGGTAAGAAAGAAAGAAATGAAAATATTTATTTGTTGCCCAGGAAAATACGTAAGCTGTTTAGTGTCGGCTTAGAATAGCACTACCCCATTTCTTCCGGTGGGTGTACGTAAGAGGCGGCTAACGGTATTGGGGCTTCAAAGGGATTTTTGGGCGACGCGGTTGGAGACCCATCACCAACAACCTTTATTTTACCATCTTTTCCCCAATCAACTTTCCAAAAGTGGCTGAGGAGTTTCTAGCTCTGAAGCTTTGGCTACCGGGGTGAATATATGTATGTATGTATAGCGTAAAAGACGAAAGGGAATTTGGGGTTTTTAGGTTATTGTTGGGCGATGTAGCTGGAGGCCCGTCCCTAACAACATTTATTTTACAATCCTTTCCCCATTCAACTTCCAAAAGCGGCTGAGGAATTTCTAATACCCAAGATCTGGCTTCCCCTTGTTGGGATGTAAAGCCGTGAGTATATGTATGTAAACCTAGCCATACTTACAAGCAACTTCATCCAAAGCTGTGATAACAAGAGCTGCCGCTTTCTTCTCAACCATTTTCTTGCGAAGTTCCTCTACCTTTTTACCGCATGGATTTCCTGCAAAAAAATAAAAAACGAAATGTAATCACAGATTTAACCTCGGGTGCTTGTAAGGTATGCCGTGTAGTGTCGGCTTAGAATATCACTACCCCGTTTCTACCGATGGGTGTACGTAAGAGGCGACTAACGGTATTGGGGCTTTTAAGGGATTTTTGGGCGATGCGGTTGGAGACCCATCACCAACAACCTTTACTTTTACCATCTTTTCCCCACTCACATTTCCAAAAGTGGCTGAGGAATTTTTAACTCCTTAGCTCTGGCTACCCCTTTTAGGGATTAATAGCCGTGAGTATATGTATTTATGTATATGTATGCTTGTAAGACACCATTTTTTAAATGGCTATGACATATATTTGACGCGGGAGGTGCAGGCAATCTGGAGAAATCTCGGAAAATAGAATAAAAAGGTCATATTATCCATCGGTTTTATAAACGAATGAGATAAAATAAGTCTTTTTATTAGCTTTGTCATTTTAACACTATTGTAACAGATATTTCATTTCCGAAAATTAAAAGTAGATGCATTCTCTGAACCGTTTTGAATATTTGGTAATAAATAAAAAACTTAAATCATGGAGTTTACATTTAGTCATAAAGTTAATAATACACAATAATTTATAAATAATGCCATGTAGCCAGCTTAAAATGTCACTACCGCTTTCTCCCACGGGTGTCGTAAGAGGCGACTAAGGGTATTGGGGCTTTTTATTGGATTTTTGGGCGATGAGGTTGGAGACTCATCACCGAAAACCTCTATTTTTACCATCTTTTCCCCACTCAACTTCCAAAAGTGGCTGAGGAATTTATAATTTCTTAGCTCTGGCTACCCCTTCTAGGGAAATATAGCCGTGAGTATATATGTATGTATCGCCGAAGACTCAAGCTTTTTTTAAGTGGTTTTTCGGCGATGCGGTTGGAAACCTATCACCAATGATAATTTATCTCTACCATCATTTCCCGTCTCAAATTCTTAATGTGGCTGAGGAGTTTCTAGCTCTGAGCTCTGGCTACCCCTTTTTGGGATTTATTGCCGTGTGTTTATGTATGTATGTAATTAGAAAAAACTCATACGAGTATAAAATAGCCCATTCCTTACCTGGAGGCCCATCAACAACCAAAGTTTATTTTTAATTCTTAACCCCAAAAATTAAAAGCACCAAGGAAAAAGATTGTAAAAAAATAGAATGCATGTTATGACTACCATCTTGTCCCCTATCAACTGCCAAATGTGGTTAAAGAGTTTCTAGCTCTGAAGCTCTGGCTACCCCCTTTTGGGATTTATTGCCGTGAGTATATGTATGTATGTATGTAATGTTAAAAAACTCATACCGGTACATTTAACAGGCAGCACACCAAAGGCTGCGAGGGTCTCGCGGGAGACAAGTCTCCCAACTGAGCTCTAGCTTCGTCTACTAACGCCCGATTTCTGAATTGAGTATTCAAGCTGAGAACGACTTAAGTATCGTTTTGTCTCATTCAGTTGTTAAGATTTCAATGCGACAGAACGATACTTAAAGTGTTCTCAGCTGGAATCCTCAATTCAGAAATCGGGCGTAAATTTCGTTTGATTGGAATTAACACTTTCTAACTACTCTAATCTAATAGAAATAAAATCTAATCTGGATAATAATGGATAATAATGGATGAAGATAAGCGTATGTAGATTCGTCATGTCTCTTTTGTAACAGCAATTTATTATCGAATCTATTCAGTACATATATTTTGTGATAATCTTTTGTGAAAATAAAAATAACGGTTTAATTTTTCAATTGCAATCCATTTTCTTTTTATCCATTTTGCTATAATTTGATTTGGATGTATATTTGCCCGCTATTTTTTGTGATTTTTGCATAATATTTCATTTTTCTGTGTATTTACCCATATGAAATATTTGTGAAATTCTTATTACTTTTCTACATACCAGTATATTTAACAGGCAGCACCACCAAAGGCTGCGACGGTCTCGGCGGAGGCAAGTCTCCCAACTGAGCCCTAGCTTCGTCTACTAAGTTTCGTTTGATTGGAATTAACTCCATATTTGCTCGGGTGAGGGCTGTCTGTAGAAGAAATGTGTTACATATAATTTATTATTGACTATCTTTCCGCCCACGGCTTCGCCCGCGTGGAATTCGGTTATAGTGCGGCACAAAGCACAACTATAAGAAAACTTCTCATTCCCACGATTTCACTCGGGAAAAAAAAAAATTTGGTGTAAAAAGTACCCTATTATTTAATCTGGACTTTTATCTACATGTGTGCAAAATTTCAAAACAATCGGTTCACAAGTTACGGCGTTAAAGCGGGACAAACAAACAAACTCACTTTCCGATTTATAATATTAGTAAGGATTATATACTGATGTATAATTTGTATCACTTATGGACGTTACAGGCGATAAAATTTAAGCGACGTGAAACTTTTCACCATGATTGACTATCTTTTACTAACTCAACTTTTACAAGTGGCTGAAGAACTATTATTTTTAAGCCCTGTGTACAAGGTGAAAGAATATTTGTCCATCATTTTGCTAGCGATCACGTTTCCACCTAGCTAACCAATTTAGATGAATTTTGGCACTACATGTAGTAAATGATTAAAATTTGAACCTAAAATTTTGCCTAAAAATAAATTCTTGTCCTGCAAAAAAAACATAGGTTATTATACGTAACAGAGCCGGAGGCACCACTTTTTATAGAAAATGGGACCGTGTGCCAAATTTCATACAAATCCTTCTGCTAAATCTTCTCAAAAACGTTCTGAAACTTTATTCTAGACATCATAACATATAGATGAAAGTTTATTGTCTTTAATAAAAACATACCTTCAAAGGTGTCCAATCATCCTTTCTAATGGTAGTAGGATCGGCCCCTACCACTGCACCTTCTTGCAGATTGGACACCAGCCATTTCTCCATGGTAGGGGTGTCGGGGAGGGCTGCAGAATATTATAAAGGAATGAATGGGCAAATTCGATTCGACAGCCGTAGTCGAGTGGATAAGTCGACTAGCTTCTCGGTCCCGAGATTGCGGGTTCGATCCCCGCTGAGAGCAACATTTATGTGATCAGCATTGGGCTTTTGGGTGATGTGGCTGAAAACGATCACCAACCATCCTTTATTTTACTATATTAATCCTATGCAAATTCTTTTGGGGATACACATACCCACAAACTCACGGCTACGAATCTCATTAAAAAATAGCCCAAACCTAAAAATTTTAAATTCTCTAGCCACTTTTGGAAGTTCAGTGGTGAAATGGTGAGCTTCTATAACAGCCGAAAAAAATATTGTCTAGTGCTATTCTAACCCGACTCTATACAGCCCATAGTCTTCACTAATTGTTCATCCTTACAATCGTCATATCACTCCATTGCTGCACATAGGCCTCCCCAAAGATGGCCACATCGGCTGGTCCTGTGCTGCCTTCATAAATCGTCTTCGCAACCTTGCCGAAGTCGCCGTTCCACCTGTGGCGACCGCTAGACGGCGAACTCACTCGCATACTAGCAGCGTCATAAAAAATCGTACATCGCGGTATCGAAATGTTTCTCTAGCTAAACATAAATACAAATTCTAAGTTGGTAAACAGCAGGGTGTACTGGCCAGTATATCTTTGCTGTTCTCACAGTGGTGACCCCCGACAATAACATGACGAATCTTTCTACTACATTTCTCAATCTACCCACATCTTATACTCCTCGCTTACCTTACCAAACTACTCTACTCACCCTACCGAGCATCTACTGGCACGCCACTCTGCCTCACTGCTCACACGAAACTCTACTACTAGACGGCGAACTCGCTCGCACACTAGACCCATCTACTATTGGTAACAGGTACCTCCTAGCTCTTCGATATCGTCTATCGACTAGGAGGGGAGTACTGTGGCGACCGCTAGACGGCGAACTCACTCGCATACTAGCAGCGTCATAAAAAATCGTACATCGCGGTATCGAAATGTTTCTCTAGCTAAACATTAATACAAATTCTAAGTTGGTACACAGCAGGGTGTACTGGCTAGTATATCTTTGCTGTTTCCACACACCTTAAGAGAGCCTTCTCACACTATCCGGTATGGTATGAGGCACTATGCAGAGACACAAGCAAACCTTCGAGTACCAACGGACGTTAGTTCTGCGTGTGTGGTAGTACTATTAGAGCGCACACTACTGCGGACTCACTCGCACATAACAGCGTCTCACTCATATCCTACATCGCGTTTATCGAACTAAGCATAAATACAAAATATAAGTTGGTACACAGCAGGGTGTACTGGCCAGTATATCTTTGCTGTTCCGTGCATTTTTATGTCAATTACCACAGTTTTGCTAACCATCAACTCATCAAATATCCCGCTATAATTACAAGAATACCTGTAAAGGAATCAGCCTTCTGGTGACCAGAGGAATTTCTTGGGTTTTTTGAGGATAAGATGCCTTTAAATTGCGTTTTCTCCACATCTATTAGATGAAAACCGTTTTAGTAATATGACCGTTGTTTATAATGAACAATACTGTAATTGCTGTGTAGTGTCTGCTTAAAATAGCACTACCCCATTTCTTCCCATGGGTGATGGTGATTATTGGGCGACGCGGTTTCTCCAAAAACATTTGTTTTACAATCTTATCCCCACCAAACTTCCAAAAGTGGCTCAAGAATTTTCTGACTCTGAAACTCTGGCTACCCCTTTTGGAGTTTCATAGTCGTGAGTACATATTTATTTATTTATTTATTTATAGAAAACAACAGCTTTTACAAAAAATAATAATATTAAATAAAATGTATACATTTCGAAGCCTTTAGTTTTCACCAATTTACTAACAAACCTTCTTTGTTTTGTAGAGTTAACTAATGTTTATATACTTAAATAAATGTAAATAGATATATGTACACATAATAATGAAAGTATATAATGTCCATATAAATATATGGACATTAATACTTTTTATAATTAATATTTTTTTCTACATATGTATATATATATATATATATATATATAGAAAAAAAAATGATATGAACGTATGATTGTAATTATGGAATATATAAAATTAATTCAAAGCTATCAGTAATTCTGTGTTGCCCGACTCCAGTAAAAACACACTCCCATTCACGTTAGATGTTCAATTGAAACTGACCAAAGCTAACCGAAAGGAAACTGATATCCTAAACTGTTTCTTTCCTAATGCATATCTAAACAACTTAATTAGTAATGAAACTAATCCGTTCACGACGGATGTCCAACCAAAACTAATCAAAATTAACCTAACCTAAATACAAGTAACTCCACCATCTCTAACCGAGATTATAGTAACCTAACCCAATCTAACCTAAATGAAAGTAACAGAACCAAATTATGCTTAAAGAAAGCTAATCTCTTCCTAACATCTAACAAGCTAACATCTAAACAACCGAATTGGCATTGGAACTATGCAGCATTAAGATTTCTCATTCATAGCTAACTTCCTTATACTACCCACAGATGGCGTCGATGCAACATCGCGGTATCAAAGTGTTTTTGAGTATTTTGTAAATAACATCAATTGATGCTCAGTGGTATATAATTGCAATAAAATCATCTGTATTATATCTTACACTGCTTCATAAAAGACCAATGCTGTAGATCTGCCTCGCGCTCGAACTGCGTGTAGTACCTCCCGTCAGTCCATACTAGAAACTAGATTTATCATGAATGTCTGATTGAAACTTACTATGAAACTAAAGAAACTAACCTAATCTTATCTAACCCAACCTAAGCTAACCTATTATTCTAACCTTTTTGTTATCCAATGCAAATCTAAACAACCCAAATAACATTAGTAATATCGAGCATTCTATCACTCTTCTCTCCTCATTCATAGCTAACTTCCTTATACTACCCACAGATGGCGTTGATGCCACATCGCGGTATCAAAGTGTTTTTGAGTATTTTGTAAATAACATCATTTGATGCTCAGTGGTATTATATCTTACACTGCTTCATAAGCGCCCAATGCTGCAGATCTGCCTCGCGCTCAAACTGCGTGTAGTACCTCCCGTCAGTCCATACTAGAGCGGAGTTCATGGTCACCACGGCGGTGCCAGCTGAGCCGTGGAGACATTGGGTTTGTAATGGATATGCCGAATTGAAACTAACCTAACCTATTCAATTCTAACCTTCTCAAGACTATCCTAATCATATCCAACCTAATCGAATCCTAGCTAAGAAAACTACTAATCGATTTCTTTCCTAATCTAACTTTATCGAAACTAAGCTAACAAAACTGAAATACAATCCGATTTCTTTTCTAACGCAAATCTAAACCTACAAAAGGGTAATTTTTAATATAAAGAATATAAATAAAGGGTATAATATCGAGAATCCAAGAAAGACATTTTTATCATTCAAATCTCACTTCGCAAGACTACCCACAGATGGCGTCGATGCTACATCGCGGTATCAAAGTGTTTTTGAGTATTTTGTAAATAACATCATTTGATGCTCAGTGGTATTTTATTGCAATAAAAAACATCTGTATTATATCTCACACTGCTTCATAAGCGTCCAATGCTGCAGATCTGCCTCGCGCTCGAACTGCGTGTAGTACCTCCCGTCAGTCCACACTAGAGCGGAGTTCATGGTCACCACGGCGGTGCCAGCTGAGCCGGTGAAGAAACTTATCCATTCGCGACGGGCGTCCGTTGGACTTATGTATTCTGACTGGAATTAAAATGAAAAGATAGAAATGAGAGGTTATTGCGGGTATTTAAATAGACAAAATATTTTTTATTACTGACTATAGAAGAATCATCATAATCATCATATACTCACGGCTATAAATCCTTAGAAGGGGTAGCCAGAGCTAAGAAATTAGAAATTTCTTAGCCACTTTTGGAAATGTGAGTGGGGAAAAAATGTTGAAAATAAAGGTTGTTGGTGATGGGTCTCCAACCACATCGCCCAACAATCCCTTAAAAGCCCCAATACCGTTATTCGCCTCTTACGTACACCCACCGGAAGAAATGGGGTAGTGCTATTCTAATCCGACACTACACAGCTACAGAAGAATAATGACAAGTTTATTATTTTAAGTCATAGTCCAAGTATTTACAAAATGGTGTCAATGTTCGAAATTGAATGTAGAACTGAATTGCAGATCCATTTTAGACTAACATGAATTGTAAGAGTTTGCTGCTACAGTGAGATGCAAAAAAGTATATTTTTTCGCCATTCTAAGTATAATACAATACTATACCCAAACACCATACATACATTATGCGCATCAGCTGTAGGCACGATGTAGGCCGCCAAAGCCTTAGGCTGAGCTGCCATCACGGCCCGAAGAGCCGATAGCCGTTGTAATGACATACTTGTCTCGGTTGGAAGCTTGATTTCTGGAAAATTATAGGAGAAATTAGTATGAGAACAGCGGTTTTGTTGAATAGTTTATGTGATATTAGCTCGCCTATTTGCAACTTGTGGGCCAAATATCACGAAAATTATTTAACAGTAAGCATCTAAACTTTCGAATTTTACATATAGAAGTACAGATAGTAATAATAAAAAAGACAAAGTGCTACAAATTATATGTAAGCCATAAATCTTTACTCATTATAAAGAGGAAATATTGATTGGGTGTTTGTTTGTACAGTATGCATGAAAAAATCGTACTATAGAACCGAAGTATAGAAAAAACCTTTAGCGGAAACATATAAACGACATAACGTCAAAAATCATAGCTTAGCCGGATAAGAGGCCTAGCACGAGCGCTATTTACGTCACGATATCGGCTAGAAAGAGATGACAGTATATAATACTAAGTAAGTGCGAAAGAGATGGCTGTTTTATATCACGCGTTATCTGGTTAAAAGGTCGGTCGTACTAGACATGCAGTAGTACACAATACATTACCTATATACAAGACATGCATATATCATAGTCAAGACGATCTATACTAAATCCATTTTACATAAACGCAATCTATACTCTTCAACTGCAAATCAGAATAAGTATAAGTATAGTCTAAATAATAAATAAATAAAAAACTCTTTATTGCACATCACAAATAAAACAACAATTACAAAAAAAAGATCGGTACAAAAGCCAAAGTACAACTGGCGGTCTTATCACTAAGAGCGATCTCTTCCAGACAACCCAAGAATGGAAAGATTTGCTGGATTAAAAACATGTTCGGTAGATGTCCAATAAATTACACTGATTTGCTTAATAACCAAAATTATTCGTCAAACTATTATCTATCTATTTTAAATATTACTAAATATTTATTAAATTCTAACACACTTACGTATAGTATTCCATAAAATAAATAATATTTAATAAATACAATACATATGCAATATATATAAAGATTTTTAAATAAAATACATACATACATTTTACGACATATATAATAGAATATATAAACTTTTGTATGCAACACAAATAATATTATAGTGTTTCGGAGAGTTTTCTAAATCTGTACCACAGGATGAAAACAATGGGCGAGATGTGAACGATATGGTGTCAAAGGTCAAGTTGTGATACAAACATACATACATATTCTCACGCCGTTAGTTCCCATTGGGGTAGGCTGAGACTATCGATCGCCACTTTGTACGATCCTGGCAAACCTGTCTAGCTAGTCTAGCCATCAATCTTTTCTTACATGCTCTTTGCTTTTATACAATTGTGCAAGTTAGACAGAAAGGGATTGGTGATTTACGCATATAGAGCGGATGATTGAAAGTTACATACATACATATACTCACGGCTATAAATCCCTTGAAGGGGTAGCCAGAGCTAGGGAATTAGAAATTCCTCAGCCACACTTGGAAGTTGCATGGGGGAAAGATTGTAAAATATGTATGACGAGCTGACTGTTATTTTTATTTTATCCTAAAATCTTAATGCGGTTCACATTTTGCTTTCTCAATTTTATCGGAATTAAATTGCTCATAAAACTTCCAAATGTGGCTGAAGAATTTCCGATTCTGAAGCTCAGGCTACCCCTTTAAGTGATATATAGCCGTGAGTATATGTATGAATGTAAATTTCCGTGGCATAAGGACATACTGACAGACTAAATATTTGTTCTTGTATACGCACCTTTTATACATTTATTTGTAGTAAAAGCGTTTTTTTAATAATACTGATACAAAAAAAACTTAATGAGAATCGTGTAGTATAAATAGATAATGAAACTAGATATGGAACATAAAACTAGAAATGTAACCATACATAAACTAACGGCTAATAATCCCTTGGAGAGGTAGCCAGAGCTAGGGAATTAGAAATTCCTTAGCCACTTTTGGAAAGTTGCGTGGGGAAAGATACTGAAATAAAAGTTGTTCGTGATAGGTCTCCAACCATATCACCCAAAGATCCATTTAAAGCCCCAATACCCTTAGTCGCCTCTTACGTACACCCACGGGATGAAACGGGGTAGTGCTATTCTAAGCCGACACAACACAGGACCACAACACAGTAACCAGTCACACTTTTATCAAAGTTTTCAAACCAATATGCTATTAATTTCTGTCAGTATTCATGATTGTAAATTTTAATCGAGTGTAGCATTTTGTAATAGCTCCATTTCATGTGGTCATTAAAAATATTTTAACCAACCATTATGCGCGAAATAAAACATATATATACATAAACTCATGCCAGTTCCAATTTTGGTAGGCAAAGAATACGGATCGCTACTTTGTAGCATCTTGGCAAACCTCTCGAACTTCTTCTACATTTATAATTATTTTCTTCCAAGCCTTTTTATTCTTCGGACTTCAGAGCTAGAAACTCCTCAGCCACATTTGGAAGTTGATAGCGGACAAGACGGTAGAAAAAAAGAATCGTTGGGGATGGGTCTCCAACCACATCGCTTAAAAACCACTTAAAAAAGCCCCATACCCTTAGTCGCCTCTTACGACACACGTAGGTAGAAAGGGGTAGTGACATTCTAAGCCAGCACCACACGGCAAATTACTACTAAAATACAAGTAAATTAGTTTCCAATATAGGATGGCAACCTTACCCATTAAAATATAATATTAATTCAGCGTTCAATTGCACTACGAATTGTCAGCACACACATAATTTCACTATCGCACAATAACTGATGTATTTAAGATAAATAAAATATATCTTTAACACGTCACTTGGACATAGAAATGTGATTGAAGTGTATATTGTTATAATAAAAGTAAATAAAAAAAAAGTAATAAGCTGTGTAGTGTCGGCTTAGAATAGCACTACCCCATTTCTTCCGGTGGGTGTACGTAAGAGGCTACTAACGGTATTGGGGCTTTAAAGGGATTACTGGGCGATGCGGTTGGAGACCCATCACCAACAACCTTTATTTTACCATCTTTTCCCCACTCAACTTTCCAAAGGTGGCTGAGGAATTTCTCATTCCTTAGCTCTGGCTACCCCATCTAGGGATTTATAGCCGTGAGTATATGTATGTATGTAAAAGTAAATAATACAGGTGTATAATGTATAGTCACCTACCTATCTGTACAAATATCATATATTCAAACTTCACGATCACGCCCTATGTCTCCTAAGGGTTGGCAGAGGTACTAATACTTCTGAACATTACGTTTCTTTTTTGGTATTATTTCTCCTCACCTTTTTCTTGAACATTGTATTCACGTACTAGGAGGCCTTAACTCTGTCACATAACTAAATGTAACTTAGCCATTTAGGTTTCCTTACGATGTTTTTCCTCGCCGTTTACAATCTTGATAAATTAACCGTACATATGACTTTAGAAAAGGCAGTCTGGTGTAGGCCCCGTTGAGTATTGGAACTCATGGCTCCGGCAGTAGAAGCGGTGGTTATAACTACTGAGCTATCACGACGATTGTTGACGAAGCAAAACGTTGGTACTCTGAGCAGCAGGTGACAATGTCACTTGATGTTCAGAAGTATTTGAACCTCTGCCATTCCTTAGGGGGAAGGCGTGAACAATTCAGTTTCAGTTTTTTTTTTAAAAACTTACCTAAAGAGGATTGTGGCATCAATGACCCAATTTGTGAGCCCTTACTTCTTGTAAAACTGCAACAGAGAAACAAAAACAACATATAAACCAACATGGCGGCTAGAACGTGTTGTGATCGCGAGTGTCAAAGCTGTTATAGTTTAGATTCGATCATAAAAGGGTTCAAGGTCGGGTTATTGTAAAGATGCTAACACACGATCGTTGGTCAAACCGAGGTGAAATGGTAACGAGAATGCTTTTTACATTGATGACAGCTGTCAAACTACAATTGTTAGGATGAGAACATTGCCTTTGTTTTATTTTAATTTTTCAGAGCTAGAAAGTCCTCAGTCACATTTGGAAGTTGATGATGATGAAATAAAGTATCGTTGGTGATCGGTCTCCAACCGCATCGTCCAAAAACCACCTAAAAAGCCCCTTACCCTTAGTCGCCTCTTATGACACCCGTGGGTACAGAAGGGTAGTGACATTCTAAGCCGGCACTACACTATACATTACGATATTAAAAGATGCTAAAAATAGCTCTGTTTTATTGGTTGGCCTTGATAAGTCATGGCGGGGAATCGTGTGTTAATACCGTTAATACCATAACGTGCTTGAAACATGTTTGGTGAGTCAATATTAAAATATATGGGACTTCGACGACGTTTGTGGTGAGGGACACGAACTCAAAGATACATGCATACTTATATTCACGGATATAAATCTCAAAAAAGGGTAGTTGAAGCTTCAGAATTAGTTTCAGCCGCTTTTGGAACTTAAGTAAGAAAAAGATCGTGAAATACAGGTAACTCAGCGATATATTGTATACTAGTGGATCGTCCCAGCTTCGCACGGGTAGCGTTGTATTTTAAATATCTGAGGTTTCTTTCTTTAGTCACTGCTCAAGCATTGTGAAATTCAGCGCAATGTTTTCAATTTATTAAATTTATAGCACTCCCTAAACAGTGTAGTTTGGTGATTTTTAATGCGCTTTAATGAACGGTTCAGTATTTCCGTTTAATAGCAAATTATGGAATAAAACGCTATGAAGTATTTATAACAATCTAAAAAATAAATCATTACGTGTTGTAGGATGCAACTACTGGCGCCATCTAGTATGTTATATGTAAATTAGTAACGATTCGGTTTTGGTCACGGGCGCGATGGCTTATTTTATGTATAATTTCGGTGTTTCTCTACCGATTTCTATGATTCTTTTTTTATTGAATAGGTAATAATGTTACCTTTTTTAAATTAAGGATGAGTGAGAGGTTTACAAACGTAAGAGTAAACAAATATAACCAGAATGTTCCGAACTGCTAAGCTATCAGGAATTACACGTGTTATTGTGAGTCAACCGTAAAAGATAGACATAAACTGTTGCGGTTTTTTTTTAGATAATTTTATGAAGAATATTTCCGTAACACATGATTTCTATGTAAGTTTAACCATTAAGGCTGCACACGCGACGGAAGCTTAAAAAATGTAGTAACTTCTCCCGTTTTCCCAAAATTTCCCAAAATTCCCCTTTACTACTCTGCTGGAAAGTGTACAAAAACCTGCCCAGGAGTATGGAGAATAATTGTTCCAAGTTTCGTTAAAATCCGTCGAGTAGTTTTTGTTTCCATAAGGAACATACAAACCGACAGACAGACAGACAGACAGACAGACAGACAAAAATTTTACTGATTGCATTTTTGGCATCAGTATCGATCACTAATCACCCCCTGATAGTTATTTTGAAAATATATTTCATGTACAGAATTGACCTCTCTACAGATTTATTATAAGTATAGATTACACATATAAATAATACTCAAGACTAAGAAACAAACATTCATATACATCATATAAATGATTGCCCTGAGCGGGATACGAAACCGCGACCCAAAAGGTACACCTACCAACTAGGCCATGGACGTCATCAAATATATCGTCAGATGTAACTAACTTACTTTTTCTTATCTAAGTTTTCTGGACATCTTGTGTAAGAGTTACTATAAACTTTATTTTGTCCTCTAGTAGTAGGGGATAGTAAAAACATAATAAGGCAAAACATGATCATAGAGCAACCGTTATAGCTCAGTCGGTAGAACACCGGTTATCGTGCAAACGACTAGTGTTCAAATCCCGGGTCGGGCCTGCACCAATATGTATTTTCTAAAAGACATATCGCACTCTCAGAACGAAAGAGGCTCAAGTCAAAAATAGTGATATTGAGTAGCAATCATAGAGACGCATAAAAAAGTATGCTCTTAAACAAAGGCACTTATTGTTATAGGGACGGAAAATTCGCTATCCTGTTTTTTTTAACAATAATTCGGTATGCAAAGTTTTACAAAAGTGGTGCTGATTACGAAACCATTTCGAGATATTATGTTTTTAAAACATATTTTCTTGAAATTGAATCAAACAGAGCTAAGATGACCGTTATTTTAGCAAAAAACTGTAAAAGTATTTGACCTTCAGCGTTATGTCAAAGACATTCGTTCTTGCAGTTTATTAATTTTGTAAAATTTTGCATACCGAATTGCCTTTGTTTTACTATTCATCGGATAGAGCATACTTTTTTATGTCTCTCTATGATTGTAACTCAATATCACTATTTTTGACTTGAGCCTCTTTCGTTCTGAGAGTGCGATATGTGTGGTAAATTTTATAATGGTTGTTAACGGTGAGGGAAAACATCGTGGGAAAACCCACATGGCTGACGTTATACTTAGTCATGTGACAGTGTATTCGTATTAAACGGCCTGTACCCTGTCACGTGAGTTCACGTGACCAAGCAAAACGTGGGTACTCTGAAAACTGTGAACACCCAGGTGACAGTGTCGTGTGATGTTCAGAAGTGTTACTACCTCTGCCAACCCCTTCGGGTAAATACGGCGTGAACGTTTTAGTTTCAGGCAATCACACTCGAAGCCTACATCACATGATTTAAATATGACGCTGATGCATATGAGGCGTCTCTTATATATTTATTTAAAACCAAACACATCTGCATTACATTGTATTTTATTATATAAACAATGTAGCATCGCTTTAAATAATTCAATTTACTCACATTTTGTCGCACAATAGACTATAAATGCAGAATGTAAAATTTATATAATAGTTCGTTTCGGAAGTAAAACTGTGAGGCTACGAGAGAAGCTCTATTTGTTATAGTAAAATAACGTATTTTCGGGAATGAGGGCGCCACTTTGTATAGACAATGATCTCCGTAACGAAGGGTGGGAAACAGTTAGTTTACACTTATAAAGACGAAACGGTGATAGCTTAGTGGGTAGAACACCGCTTAGGGCCGGCGCTGACTGCCGGCATGGCATGGCAAAGGATTTCGGTACAGATATAGCATTTTTAATCTTATTACCATGCGTATAGAATTCATTTTGACACAACGATGCCGAGGGAGGCCGCGGTAGGACAGAACGTCGGCATCGTTGTGTCAAAATAAAGTAAAATGAATTCTATACTCATGGTAATAAGATTAAAAATGCTATATCTGTACCGAAATCCTTTGCCATGCCATGCCGGCAGTCAGCGCCGGTCCTTATCGTGCAGACGCTGAGGGTTCAAATCCCGGGTCGGGCCTACTCCAATTAGTATTTTAAAAACTCATATGTACATACACATACATATACTCACGCCATTATTTCCCATTGGGGTAGGCAGAATCGCCACTGTACGATCCTGGCAAACCTCTCTAGCTTCGTTTACATCCATCAATCTCCTCTTACAAGTTCTTTTATTCTTCATACTTCGGACGCTGGCCTTTCTTCGCACACTCTATTTGGACCAGGTGTGTCAAAAAGATTTGTTTGTTATTTTGTAACGAATAAGCTCCGAAATCAATCAGCAGATTAAAAAAAATCTTGCTTTAACAGAAACCCAGAGCCTTCAGGAGTATGTGCTTTATCACGATACATTTTAGTGAGCAGTGATTGAAGAAACTATAGATATATTTTAAAAATTCCGGCTAATAAAATCTTTTATTATTCAAGAGTTTATTTTATCTTATTTCACAATATAATAAAAATTCATTTATTGCACTTCAAAAAGAAACATTTACACATACAATAAAACTATTATACAAAATATTCCGAAAAGTTCTTAGCTAAGAACCAAAAGGTGTATTGCTCCTTCATTGATTTAGAGAAGGCGTATGATAGGGTGGTAAGAAAGTGTTTATGGGAGGTGTTATCCAAGTTCGGTTTGGGGAGTCGACTTATACGTGCACTGGTATCACTCTATGAGGATTCCAGTGCATGTGTGAGAGTAAACGGGGAAAATACTGACTGGTTCGGGATCTCTCGGGGTGTCCGACAGGGTTGTGTAGCTTCCCCGTGGCTCTTCAATTTGTTCATGGATGACTGTTTAACAGAGTTGCGTGAAAGTGATTATGGACTAAGAATGGGTGGATTCATCATTAAATGCCTCTTGTATGCTGACGATCAAGTGCTACTTGCATCAAAAATTCAAAATTCAAAAAAATTCAAAATTCAAAGCAGTAGTTAAAAGAAATCTTAGCTCGAAAGCCTATTACAATGTTAATGATTACATTAATGATGAAGTGGCTTGGTGTCATCAGGGCTCTGTGCAGGATGTTTCCGGGCTAACACCAAAATTGTAATGGACGTAAAAAAAGATGTGTGTTGACGAGTTTCTTACGGGTTCTTCTCTCAACAAAACACCTTCCGAATCCGAAGTAAACTTAGTATTAAGTTGAATTTTGACGTTCAAAAAACAAAGATTTATCTTTTTACTTTGAAATAAATGATTATTTTATTTATTTTTTATTTTATTTTATCATCGGCAGAAGAGTTGCAAGAGATGATGAATATTGTATGTAAGTCTTTTGTAAGAAAGGGAATGAGGGTGAATGTGGATAAGACCAAAACGATGGTTTTTGAGAGACAGGAAGATGTGACAGAATGCGTGATTGCGATTGATGGTAAGGATGTGGAACAGGTGAAGGAGTTTGTATATCTGGGAAGTTTGTTTACAAGGGATGGAAAATGTGATGAAGATATTGAGAGAAGAGTGAAAAAGGGTAATGCGATTAATGGAGCATTGGATAGTCTAATGTCTAGTCAATCGGTGTCCGAAAGGGCCCGAATGGCTGTGCATGATGCCGTTCTTGTTCCTACGCTTATGTATGGCAGTGAATGTTGGGTGTGGCAGAAGAAGCATGAAAGCAGAGTGAATGCAGTAGAAATGAGGTCCCTCAGAAAAGTTTGTAATGTAAGGTTATGTGATCGTGTGAGGAACGATGTGATTCGTTAAAGGTGTGGTGTAAAAGATGATATTGTAAGTAAGATAGAAAAAGGAATGTTGAGATGGTTTGGGCACATCGAGAGGATGGATGATAGGAAATTGGTAAAAGGTATCTATAGAGCTAATGTGGAAGGTAATTTTAGTAGAGGACGGCCACGAAAGACACACTTGGACCAAATTGAAAGTGTGCTCAAAAAGGCAGGCGTCCGAAGTATGAAGAATAAAAGAGCATGTATGAAAAGATTGATGGATGTAAACGAAGCAAGAGAGGTTTGCCAGGATCGTACGAAGTGGCGATCGATAGTCTCTGCCTACCCCAATGGGAATTAACGGCGTGAGTATATGTATGTATGTATGTACAAAATATTAATAAATGCAGACGAAGCTGGAGATTACCATACAAATTAACTATCGTTAGTCTCTACCTACCCCAATGGAAACTAAGGGCGTAAGTATATGTTTGTTATTTAGCATTATAAACTTATTACTATTTTACCTTCAATAAACACTAATGGTGATGAATGAGATGGTTTGGGCACATAGAGAGGATGACAGTAAAGTGGTGAAAGAGATCTATAGAGCCAATGTGGAAGGTAATGTTAGTAGAGGACGACCTCGGAGGACACATTTGGATCAAATGGAAAATGTGCTCAAAAAGGCAGGTGTCCGAAGTACGAAGAATAAAAGAGCATGTATGAAAAGATTGATGGATGTGAATGAAGCTAGAGAGGTTTGCCAGGATCGTACAAAGTGGCGATCGACAGTCTCTGCCTACCCCAATGGGAACTAAGGGCGTGAAAATATTTATGTAGGTATTAATGTAATAAACACTTAAACTTTGTCACTATTTAGCGAGCCAGCCTCTGCTTTTAGGCTTCGATTCCACCAAAGATAAGCGAGGATAATTTGTTATTAAGGAATCAAAATCGACTCATTCGCTCAGCATTTTAATAAAATAAAAATAATATAAATAAATAAAATAAAAATCATTTATTTTCAGGAATTTATCCCATATTAGAAAATTACAGATATGACATAACATCATTACATATGTTTAATCTTATCGTCATTTATAATATGTGTACAATCATTTTTGTCACCAAAAAATAATAGGCTCATCTTAAATATGTATGTAAAGGGTACAAGTCAGAAAAACATATATATATATCTAAAAAAAAGTGTAAAAGCATATAAGTATAAGTGTAAATCATTAATTCTATCTACGATTCTCACTCAAATGTGTACCAATCCAAGAACGAAAGATAGGGCTATTTAAACCACTATAAACCATTTGCAAAATGGTATTTTCCGAGCGGATTAATGGATCAGATAAATGAAGTAATACTATGGGTTCTTTAAAAATACATTAATGCTTCCACATCTCTTGTGGATCGATAATCTCTGCCTACCCCAGTGGGAACAAATGGGGTGAATATATGTATGTACTTACCTCCCCATGATGCGCAAAACGTTCTTGACCCTACAAAAATCCCTATGGCTTTTCCTCAAGAACAGTGCCAATTTACTTTTCTGCAATGGCACAGGCATACTGCGCGACTCAAATTTCGTATTATTAGTCATAATTAATTGAATTCCAAAAAATATTTTTGTTTACATTTTTTGTCTTTTTATACTGACATATGCGTGTCACTTATGACAGTTCAAATGAGAAAGAGTATTTAGCGGTACCTTACTTAATTAAAGGGATGGCAGTTCCCTCCGGGAAGAACCCTTGGTGGGGACATAATGATTTATGGACAGATGAAGGAAAAATAATATTAACCTTTCAATTAACTGAATAGTACTAATAAATAAAGAATAAATAAAGCAAAGAAAAATTTCGACATAGGCGGGAGTCGAACCCGGAGGTAGGAAACGCAAACACTATTTAAACGTGTAAAAAAGAAATAAAGGATAGGAGAATTTCGCGCTGGCAGCCATTGACACGGTGGCCCAACTGGCAGAGCGTCGGGGCGTATACCCGAGGACGCGGGTTCGATTCCCGCCTGTGTCGAAAAAAAAATCTTTCCTTTATTTATGAGTAATAATCCCCACATGAGGTTTTCATGAACAAAAAGATTTAAATTAAACAAACATACATAAACATATACTCACGGCTATAAATCCCTTAACGGGGTAGCCAGAGCTTTGGAATGAAAAATTCCACAGCCACTTTGGAAATTGATTGGGGAAAAGATGGTAATGATAAATGTTTTAACTGAATAGTAATTTACTTTAAGTATTGCTATGGCAAAGTCTCAAAAGATAGAAAGGCGTGGCGGAGCTTGTGCCAGCCATAGAACGACAACAACATACTTATACTCACGGCTAAACCTTTATAATTAGAAATTCCTCAGTTAATTTTGGAACACGAGAGGGAAAAGCATCACTTAAAAAGCCCATATAACTTAAGTCGAAATTAACTCACTCGCGGGAGTTAATGGTACTTACGTGCTTTTCTAACCCGACACAGCTATACATTTAGTTAACATAATTAAACACATATTTCTTGGCAATAATTTTATTGAATCATCAAACATGATGTCTTGAGATAAAAGATAACACAATAACATGATAAACAGTTTTGCCCTAGACATATTACAAGGTAATAATATTTTACACTATAAGTAAGGTAAATAAGTACAAATTAACACGGCTCAAATAAATTCAAAACTTTGAGCTGCTTTCCTTATTATTAAAGTAGGATTAAATTTAGACAAAAATTAAAATAGAAATAGTTGTTAGGACCAAAAAAAAAACAAACCAAATTTTATTCATAATTTCACAACCAAATAATATAATATGATCGATGTACAAGTTACTTTGACAAAAATTTCAAAACTAATGGATAGTAACAATACAAATCAAACCTAAATTTGAAGCTAATTAGACTATGATATTTCAATGTTGCATCTGTAGAATTCTCCCTTACATTAACTCACATTACATTTATCATTTAATTATACTTGATGTCAAAATAAACTTTAGTTCCAGTGATGGGATGGGACATATATATACACAGTAAATAAATAAATATACAAAAAACAGACCCAAATACTTGCGATGGGAGATACTAACTCAAGGATATACTTAATAAATACAACTTAAACATAAATAATATCCAAGGCTAATCTACCATCTATATTTGTCATACATTTTATTGTCCACAGCAGGTATCAAACCTGATATGCCAGCAAGTTGTGTCACCACTAGACCATGGATGTCATCAAAAATGTTATTGGACACATTTATTGATCCATTTTGGAACAAAGTGTATTTTGAGATAAATAAAAAAAATAATGGTAAGCAAATTTTGATAAGATTCCATTTTTTTTTTTATAAATATTTTCATGATAAATATAACATAGATATATTACTTTTATTTTGACATAGAGCAAAGTGTTTTTATCTTTAATCAATAAGTTTATTGTTATAATAAAGATTATCATCACATTATTTAAATAAATATAGAAATAATATAATTAGCAACAAAAAGTTTCAAAATGGTTTTACTACTTAAATTCTTACCATCAATTATGTCATCAAAAATATTCTGTTAGATTAGTAAAAAAAACTTTTTTAGAGTTGAATTATTAGCCAAAAAAAACTTTGCATACCATACAACACACAACAACAAAGTAGACTTAACAGAAATATCAGTTTACAAAATGAGTTTTTTTAAAAGTTTAACTGTTAATTGTCGTTTTGGGCGAATGTGTTTAAACATGTATAGAAATCTTATATCTCAAATGACAATCATGTTAAAATGTATTTTTTTCATGCTTCACAGACCATTTTCTTTAATACATATTTGACCATAGAATGATCATGAAAAAACCTTACTTAATTTAATACATTTGCAAGAATTAGTACTAATTTACATACAAAATATTAAACACTAACTATATACATCATTTTCATAATTTCACCAAAAAAAAACAAAAGGTAAATGAAGTCTATTATACTGATATATGGATAACCTTATAACACTTCCCATGAGTACATTGACTATGTTTTTTAAAGATATTTTACTATTATTTTTACTTACTAATTAAAAGGTTAAAGACTTTTTGTTAATACACTTGTTTCTATATCCATTTATCAAATGACTTTCTGACTACCCCTGTAGATGGAATTTAGAAGGCACATAATGAACTGGGTTAAGAATAAATGTGGTGATGTTAACATGTTTTGCAATACATACATCAGTATAACTTTCCTTCAAAAAAAATTAATTACTTTAATTCATACGCAAGTAAAAGAGAGAGAATGAGTCATTTCAAAACATGTTTTTTTTAATGACACTAATCAGACTCTCAGTTTACTTTGTATGGATTGGCAACAAGGTATGTTATTTAATTATATAAACATTGTATTGATTTTAAAGACAGGAACATTTAATTTTTACTGTTTGTATGTTGTTCACTTATACAAAGCAATATAATTTTTAAGGTACATAACCTTTACAATGTTCCATATGGTCACAACAACTATGCGAACTTGTGGTGAAACAATTGTTAAGTATGGAAAGAAAAAAATTATGTTACTTAACATTACATCATAAACATATGTATTAAATCCTTATGTTGACAAAAATTTAACTGGCAAAAGTACTTTGCTGATTTGAGCATAAAAAGAGCAAGAGAGGTTTGTCAGGATCGTACAAAGCTTAATTCAATAGTCTTTACCTACCCTATTTGGAAATTATTGCAAAAGTAAGTATGACATTTTCGGAGAAAATGTTATACTTATAAGAATGATTTCTCAATTGCCATCTCAATACAAATGTTTATACAATAAAATATATGTAAATAAATATAAAATTGAGACTGTGCTCCGAGAGAGACTGAAATGTAGTCTAGTTTAGTTTCAAGTTGATCCTTAGTATCAGTCCACTTTATATATTTACTACTATTTGGTTCTCTGCAACAATAAACACATAATTAAATAGTGAAAATTTTAAGTTAATTGATAGGAAATGTGGCTATGAAACTATAACCCTCATTTATTGCACAATCTTTTTGCACTCAACTTCTAAAAGTTAGATAGTTATTGATGGATCTTACATCATAAAGAGGATCAATACCCTTAGTCTCAATGTACAACCTCCAAACAAATTAAGTAGGGTAGAAGTTGTGTAGTGCTTTTTTAAGCTGACACAAAACAGCAATTTCTAACTAATTATCTGGCTTCTAACTGTCTATCGAGATCAAATCACATAGGGAGTGCAACTCAAAGAATAACAGGTAGGTCACAATTTCAACACAGAAAATAAAAAACAACCAGCAAAACTTACCTTAGCACTCCATAGGAGCTATTGAATTTGAATTATCTCCATACCCACTGAAACTACCTTGGAACTCCATACCACTTATCTGACTATCCGCATTAAATGAAATACCACACAAATCATTATTAGGAACTTGCACTGTCTCCATATTACCATCCCCTGATTCTGTGTTGTTCTCGCCATCAGGTTCCGCCCAGTTAATCTTGAACCTAGTCACACGAGGTTCTGAAGCTAGAATATTCCGTACGACTTTGTCAAACTGAGGTTTAGCCGGTGGGTTTTCTCGTAATTCCGGTTCAGATTCTACATACTCGTTGTTAATGAAATAACCCACTCTGACGAACTCTTGACCTCGGTAAGAACACGTAAGTAACACTACCGTCACCCCCAAGGCGTCACTCTCCGGGATTCGACTAACATCAGGGGATGGAGCTTGAAAAACGAACATGTGTCTGCCCTCAGGAATTGGCCCGACGTATATCGTATCCAATACTTGATCGTGCTCTTCCGTTTCCGCTGAGCCGACGTAAATCATCTTCCATTCTAAATCTTCTTTTAGTTCATCGATGCATTCGAATGTTAACTCGAATTGAAAAGGGTTCAAGAAAGGACTAGGGTTATCCAAAACCACTACATTTGTTATATGCACTTTCGCCATTATTTGTGTCGGTTTAAGTAGTTTTTCTAAATAAGGTCTTCTACGAAATGTTCTTCAGCCTGTCTATTATAGATTTAACAATTTTGAGCCGAATAAGAGAGAAATAACGTATTTTTGAACAAGAAGAAATAAAGCGGGTCGCCAGAACAAATGACTGTTGACTGACGTTTATTTTGGCGGTTGAAAGGTCACGTGACCCCAAACACAAAAAATACGTTCAAGAACCTTCATTTCAGGTATAACCATTGACCAAACATTGCGATCAGTAGCCAATTTACAAAAACCACAAAAAGTAGCAAACGATAAATTCATTGCTTTTACTATAATATTTGCAAGGTTTCATTAATAATTAATTGGTAAAACAAATATTTTATAAACCTGAAATGATTTTCTATAACATGAATGCATTAAAAGTTGCTATGACATGGGTATACTACGTACGTCAAATTGACAATTTGTCATGTCATTGCAAAATAAAATAAATATGTCAAAACCCGCTGATTTTGCAAATAGAATATTTTTAATGAGTACTTGTTCCTATGAAGATTATAGTAAATGCAATAAAATGAATAAGACAATAGTTCGATTACATACCTTAACACCTTTCTACTCAAATTCTGCTTATTTTACATTAACCATTACTACAAACTTGGTACAACAATAAAAAAATAACACACAGATTAACCAGCTGTTCACTTCACAGGGGTCCTTTGGAAACATACGCGACTCGTGTCAGTTCAAACTTCAACTCCCTCTGTCGGTCAATCAATATAACTAAAACGGTGAACAATATGCGTTGTAGGATAATAAAATCGAATTAGAATAGAAAAGATCGGTTCATAGTGCATATATAATTTTATAACTAGCTTATTTCAAGAAACAACACGATGTAGTCATGAGCTACACTAAAATAAATAAAACTCATATTGAAAAGTAACGTCCAAGTTGCTTCTGTAGTTTAGCGGCAGAGTGTTCAGCTCAGAATCCGGAAGTCTGTTGTTCGATCCTCTGGTGTTCATCTCAAAAATTAAATGTTTAACTACCAGATTATGATAATTGATAACCATATGATGATACCGTTCTTCGTAAGGCACGCCAAATGGTCTGTCTCTGATACTACCGCGGTAGTATTGCTAGTTTGCTAATGCTAATCAACACTAGGCCAACGTGGCGGAATATGGAAAAATCATTCTATTCAGTGCGCTCTACAACTCAAATAGTGTGTGAAATGAACCAATAATATATCAAGACTTCAGGACAAACGTTTACCCCGTATATCCCTAAAGGGATGGCAGAAGTACTAATATTTACTTGGCGTTCACAGTACCCACGAATTAAATGGTGAAAAAGGAAACTAGATTGACTTATATTGAATTTATTAATTAAACTAATAAATAAAGGAAAGAAAAATTTCGACACAGGCGGGAATCATTAGTAATAATCCCCACATGAGGTTTTCATGAACAAAAAGATTTAGATTCAATTATTAATTAAACGTTACATTTCTAAGACCTAAAACTTACTAAGCTAAGTGCGAATGCTTTCGATGTTAGAATCACATTGCTCTTAACTTGATTTATTAATTTAAACTTACATTTCTAATTCCTAAACCTAACTAACCTAAGCGCGAATGCATTCGATGTTAGAATCACAATCTCGGTTTCTTACTCGTAACTACCTATATTCAAGCCTTACAATCTAGATCATAGATTAGGTGGCGTGATCTCTGTGTTACCGACCGAAGAGTCGGAGCTGACGTTGATGCTGCATTTCCGCCAATGAGGCTATGTGTCGGCACCGTACATAACCTTGAGATTTGAACCCACGCCTGTCTGAACGATAGGTGGGTGTTCTACCCACTGAGCGATCACGGTTATTCTTAACACATATTTTATTAATTGCTGTTTTTCGAATACAGATGGCGTTGTTCCTTTCTAGGTCGCATGAAAATTGTTCAATTTTTATTTGCTATTCTGTGACTTAAGTAAACATGGCGGATATCTGACTGATTGAAGTTGTCATTGTGATGTGATCTGCTGAAGCATATATTTTGCAATATTTTCGGTTTAGTTTAGAAAATACATTATTTATTTATGTTGGACTCTTCTAAGAAATACTAACTATTGTTGCCGTATATTTTAATTACAACGCGTAAGTTTTTAAAGTATTTTTGTAGAATATTCGTATACAAGTTATTGAAATTATTGTTTTCCTGTGAATTTGAAATAAACACTTATAAAATAATTTATATCAAAGTAACATTTTAAATATTTATTTCTTAAGCAGTACTACATTCTTGAATTTATGGCTTTGTGACTATTTAATGTCACATACGTGTAGACTGTAACGAACCATATTCTTTATAAGGACACATTCTTAAAGTTTGAATCACACATGCATTAATTTGTCCTTGCTACTGTATTTGTGTCATGTACAACGTAACTGTAATAATTAGTAAATAAATGCACGCATACTGAGTACATAATATTAATGCCTTTGTTCATTAAGTGACTGGACTGACTAGAGTACCAAGAGGTTTGTTTATTAATTTAATTTGTTTTTAATTGATACAATTCGTAATTGGTTGATATAACAGACACAATGGATGTTTTAGTTTTATAATGTGCTCTAATGTTTAGTGACAGTAAATGTGTTGATAAGGCTGGTAGACTAAAGAAGGTAAAATATGGGGAATTACTTCTTGTTGTTTGTCTTGTTGTGGAAGTTGGGTTTACTTTGCTTTCTGGATATTTTGTCGTTACAAGTAATTTGTAGTTACATAAATAAATATTGAAAACAGGGCATAAAAGGAATTTTGAGCTATGTCATTGTATGTAAACGTAGCTAGAGAGGTTTGTCAGGATCGTGCGAAGTGGCGATCAATAGTCTCTGCCTACCCCAATGGGAACTAATGGCGTGAGTATATGTATGTATGTATGTATGTATGTCATTGTATTTGTTACTGTCTGTTGAAAAATCATAAATTGTTCTGTTAACAAACTACAAACTTGACACCATATCTCAATCAGCAGAGTGACCGGGGCGTTGACTGGGAGGTCACAGTTTTGAGTTATGCTAGTGTTGAAATTTTTTTTATTCCTTAATTGATAAGTAATAATCCCCACATGAGGTTTTCATGAGCTAAACATTCTAAATTTACAATCAGTTTTAACACTATTTAATATTGAAATCTGTAAATCTATGAATATTTTTAAAATGTTGACTTTAGCAGTAACAGACTGATTGATAACTGTTGTTGTTAGTAACATAATATATCTTTGGAAAAGAGCGGGTGTCCCTATTAATTATGTACTTTAAAAGGGCCATTATAAAGTTTTATGTGCAAGGTTTTGTCAAGGTTTTAAGTTTAGTTTTTTGCATAAGCTAGCATAGATGACTGTATTACTAATTCACCTTTTAAATGTACACTTTGTTCCAATATTTAAAAACAAAATCAGCCTTGCCATTCTCTACTTGTAGTGAGAAATAGAAACAGCAATTGATTTTATTTATTATAATAAATAAAATAATTATTATATATAATAATTATTATACAAAGCTGACCCAACAGACATTGTCATGCCAAATTAATTTATCATTGGCTAGTGTAATTTCAGTAGGTTTGTAGTCATGGGTAGTAAGATAAGAATTATATTGCTGTGTAGTGTCGGCTTAGAATAACACTAACCCATTTCTGCCGGTGGGTGTACCTAAGAGGCAACTAACGGTGTTGGGGCTTTTAAGGGATTTTTGGGCGATACGGTTGGAGACCCATCACCAACATCCTTTATTTTGCCATCTTTTCCCCACTCAACTTTCCAAAAGTGGCTGAGGAACTTCTAGTTCCTTAGCTCTGGCTACCACTTCTTGGGATTTATAGCCGTGAGTATATGTATGTATATTGTAATTGACCTAGGCCTCGCTTTTATAACACACCCTTTTTATTTTATAAATCATTAAAGGTCAAAGTTGTTAAGTTTGATGTCTTTTAGCGATTTAAAATATAAAAAAGATATGTTTTAAAAACGAGGTCTAGGCCAATTAGCTAGTCAGTTGGCTTAGATATAAGTGTATATGTGAAAACTCTAATTTTGGTAGCTTTGGGTTTACTAATTATTGTATTACATACATACATATACTCACAGCTATAAATCCCTAGATGGGGTAGCCAGAGCTAAGGAATTAGAAATTCCTCAGCCACGTTTGGAAAGTTAAGTGGGGAAAAGATGGTGAAGTAAAGGTTGTTGGTGATGGGCCTCCAACCGCATCACCCAAAAATCCTTTAAAAGCCCCAATACCGTTAGTTGCCTCTTACATACACCCATCGGTAGAAACGGGGTAGGGCTATTCTAAGCCGACACTACACAGATATTGTATTAATCTGTGGTTAATATTATTTTTACCAAATACAGTGTCCAAGCAAAATGTAGGTACTCTGAACACCAGGTGACAGAGGAGATATACAGCTTAAACTTTTTGTATAAAATAGGTATTAATTCTTCAGCCACAAATGTCATCAGCGCCATGTCCAGGTATGAGGATGATGACGGGCCGGTGTACTACAGAGAGATACTGAAAACAGGGTTCCTGGCGAGGATACCTGAGGACCATGAGAAGAGTAAACTGTTGTTGCCGCTGGGACATAAGGTGATTTTCTCAAATAAAACTGTATATGTATCATAATTCTGAGTTGTACTGTCAGACGACACATATAAAGTTAGAAAGGTGTTATAATTGCTTGTGGTAAGGTATCATTCAATGATTAATATACAGTATACCTTTAAATGACACTGAAGACTAAGACTGATAAATAAACCATTGATAAAATTAAATTTAGGTCTGATTGCGCCGTGTAGTGTCGGCTTGGAATATCACTACCCCGTTTCTACCGATGGGTGTACGTAAGAGGCGACTAACGGTATTGGGGCTTTTAAGGGATTTTTGGGCGATGCGGTTGGAGACCCATCACCAACAACCTTTATTTTTACCATCTTTTCCCCACTCACATTTCCAAAAGTGGCTGAGGAATTTCTAATTCCTTAGCTCTGGCTACCCCTTCTAGGGATTTACAGCCGTGAGTATATGTATGTATGTATGTTGTGTCTAAAACTTGTGCTAGTTTCCCCAATCAATGAGTGAACTTTGACTATTAAATACGACCTGTCATTTCTAAAACTGGCGTTGACGTGTCCAATATCATCTGCACAAAATAATTTAAGAGAGCATAACCACAATTCAACTTGAAGTAGCTAAATCTCTTGCAAGAGTATAATCAACAAGTTATTTGGAAAGAAGTTGAGGCTTCATACATTTACAATTGTTATAAATGCAAAACGCTTAGACATCACTTAAGTTCTTCCATTCTTCCAAAAAAAAAAATTGGCACTAGTAGAATTTGAAATTTGCCAAACCCTCATGTAGCTTACTTAAATATTACTCCAATTAAGGTGTCACCTCAGACAATTCAAATAGCCCTAAATATATGTAGTCAAAACAAAATTTAACTCATGATGAAAAACTTATAATGGATAATTTATTTCGAAAAATAATTAAGCTTTAAATTGTATTGGCATATTTTTAGATACAAAACGCTTAGAAACCTATTGAACATCTTCCTTTCCTCCAAAATATCTTCATTTATTGATCGCCACTTAGGGCCAGTTTTTTGATCCGTGGTTAACTCAACAATTTGTTAAATATCGTAACTATTAGTTAGATATCAGCAAAATGCATTTTTTGACCCGTGGTTAGAGTTACTAATGGTCAAATATCGAACCAAAATGGTTTTACGATTTAACTACTGGTTAGTCATTTAACTATAGTCAATGTAACAAATGGTTATATTTTTAACTCCGGATCAAAAAACTGGCCCTTAGTACGATCTTGACAAACCTCTCTTGCTTCCCTTACATTCATTATTCTTCTCATACATGCTCTTTTATTTTACGAGGCCGTCCTCTACTAACAATCCCATCCACATTGGCTCTATATATCTCTTTCGCTACTTTATTTTCATCCATCGTTGTTTTACTCAAACAATGTTGTGCTAGTTTGGCAGACGTACTTGCGAAGATTATGGAATTATCCTTTACTCAACACAAGTTACCCAAATGCTGGAAAGAAGCTATAGTTACACCCATCTACAAAAAAGGCGACAAGCTTATCGCCGCGAATTTCCGTCCAGTCAGCCTTACATGCTTAGCATGCAAAGTAATGGAGAAGATCATCGCTGATGAAACGAGATTTTTTTTGGATAAAGAGAATGTTATAACTGAGGAGCAGCATGGATTTGTACCAAAACGTTCAACCATAACTAACTTACTTTGCTGCCTGGATAAATGGACTAGGAATTGGGAGGAACATGAACCCACCGACATCATTTACCTAGATTATGAAAAGGCCTTCGATCGTGTCCCATTAAAAAGACTTATTTACATACTAGAACACTTTGGAATACGTGGCGATCTTCTGCTTTGGATTGAAGACTTTCTGGTTGGCAGAACATTTAGAGTAAGAGTTGGTGAAAACTATTCTGAACCACATAATGTTCTGAGTGGTGTACCACAAGGCTCTGTGCTGGGACCGATTCTTTTCGATATCTTTCTGACGGATCTCAAAAGCATTATAGACTCGGACTTGTTTCTTTTTGCCGACGATACAAAGATTATGGGAAACCCTCTTATTAAGCATGGTGTAATCCAAAACAACCTTGATCGTGTTATTGGTTGGACTAAAGACTGGCTGATGACCCTAAACATTGATAAATGCACTGTCTTACACATGGGTAGTAATAATCCTCACAATGAATACATCCTTGAATCCAAAGTTCTTAAAAAATGTTACCCATCAGAAGGATCTAGGTATAATCACTGCTCACAACCTGAAATGGGAAGAACACATACTCACCATAACAAAAAGAGCAAACTCCCTGCTATATTTAATTCGAAAGGCGTTTTTTCACATTACGATAGACCTATTTTTAAAGATATACAAGGCATATGTTCGCCCGTTGCTGGAATACGGATTTCAAATCTGGAGTCCTTACTTCAAAAAAGACATCGACCTTCTTGAGAAAGTGCAAAGAAGAGCGACGAAGATGGTGTCAGTATTAAAGAACAAGGAATATGAAGAACGCCTTGCGATACTTGGTCTGACTACGCTAAAAGAACGGAGGAAACGAGGAGACCTTATTGAGACATATAAGATATTGACGGGCTACTATAATGTACCAGGACTAAAAGATATGTTTGTAATGAACAAAAATAAGAACTTGAGAGGACATTCTCTAAAACTATCACACTCCTCGTGTACAAGCAATCCGAGACTCAATTTTTTGCCAAACCGTGTTGTGGACGTGTGGAACAAACTACCAGAGACAGTGATCAGTGCTCCCTCAGTGAACTCTTTTAAAAACAGACTTGACAAATATTTAAAACAAGTGCAGTGATATACACGCATCAGCAAAATATTGCTGCTAGTGTATTATCTTGAATAATAATAATAATAATCGTCTCTATGTGCCCAAACCACCTCAACATTCCTTTTTCTATCTTGCATACTACGTCATCTTTCAAACCTACTCGTTCACGGATCACAGTATTTCTCACTCTATCACACAGCCTTACAATTACATTTGAATTATATTCTAGTATCTGATAAGCACTAACTTAATATATCCTTAAGGTTTCCTCATGTGTCACCTAAGACAGTTACATTCATTTATACTTAAAAATTTTAGACAGAAATTGAAACTAAATTCTATACAAAGCAGCAACATTTTTTGCAAGAGTGTGATAGTATATGTATATAGAAAATGGCTAAGCTTTGAACTATGATTCCTCCTTTTTTTGTTGCTAAAGGGTTAGACACCTCTTGATCATCTTCTTTTCCTTAAAAACATCTTCATTTAACATTACCATCGCTTCCAGAAGGTCTGCCCTAAACCGCTGTACACCACACTATGCGTTCACAACGGCAGAACACCATTCTTGGAGCAGTATGTCTCAGCATCATCAGCAAGTGCCCACTGCCCATCTTGGAGGGCAAAGTTACCTGCGGGTACCCATACGGCCGTAAGGTGTAGTCAGAGGCACCAGTTCACTGTCGTGGGCAATGGGGTTAGGGTTATCATGGAGCATGAGGGATGGTAAGTGATTAAAAATAAATTAAAATATTAATTACATTACATTACAGATACTCAAGGCTATGAATCCAAAAAAAGGGAAAATGGGGCTTTAGTATTAGAAATTCCTGAGCCACTTTTGGAAGTTAAACGAGGAAGACACAGTGATGTAAAAGATAGCCTCCAGCTAAATCCAAAAATGTATTGAAAAACCCAGAAATCTTAATTCGCCCTTTACGACAACTAACAATACAGTACTAGTTTACTATGACAATGTGAACTCATAACATGTGTCTTAATAAAACAGATGAAATTAAACATACATACATATACTCACGGCTGTAAATCCCTAGTAATGGTAGCCAGAACTAAGGAATTATAAATTCCTCAGCCACTTTTGGAAAGTTAAGTGGGGAAAAGATGTTAAAAAGGTTGTCGGTGATGGGTCTCCAACCGCATCGCCCAAAAATCCCTTAAAAGCCCCAATACCGTTAGTCGCCTCTTACGTACACCCACCGGAAGAAATGGGGTAGTGTTATTCTAAGCTGACACTACTTTAACGATAAAAACTTTCTATTTAATTATTTTACCCACCACCCACGGGTGTCGTAAGAGGCGACTAAGGATATTGGGGCTTTTTATTGGATTTTTGGGCGATGCGGTTGGAGACCCATCACCAAAAACCTTTATTTTACCGCCTTTTCCCCACTTAACTTCCAAAAGTGGCTAAGGAATTTATAATTACTTGGCTCTGGCTAACCCTTCTAGAGAATTATAGCCGTAGGTATATGTATGTATGTATGTTAATTATTTTGTCTTAACAAATTGTCATTTAAATATATTAATTTACAGGGAAGCAATTCAAGAATGGGTCTCAGTCCTCCGCAGCAAACTCCAAGAGTTAAATGTATGCACTCGTACGGAAAATGTGTACTGTGTTTCCGCGGTACCCGCAGTAGGTACCAGTACAGTGGGTCCGGTGGGTACGAGGTTGGCTGCGAGGGACCCTGCCTCGCCTCTACCGCCTGTACCGGCTCAGCCTCCTCATTGGTAAGAGTTTGAATACTTTGTTTTAACGGTTGAAAAGTTATAGTGGTAAAATTAAAATGTTGTTAATGATAAATATACTAGGTTGCCGAAAGTAAAAGGCAAAGTCATTACTTTTTAAGTGTTTTCAAAATCTATTATTTTTTGTCAATGATTGTAAGTCTTATTACATGCATACATACATATACTCACGGCTATAAATCCCGAGAAGGGGTAGCCAGAACTAAGGAATTGAAAATTCCTCACATGGTAAAATAAAGGTTGTTGGTGATGGGTCTCCAACCGCATCGCCCAAAAATCCATTATAAAGCCTCGATACCGTTAGTCGACTCTTACGTACACCCAACGGAAGAAATGTAGGTAGGTTAGTGCTATTCTAAGCCGACACTTCAGCAAGTATAATAATATATTCTAAGTCTTAATATATCTTAAAATATCACGAATCAATATATATCTGGGAGTATATTAATATTTTTTTCGTTATTTTATTTTAAGTATTTTAAGCTCTTCATGATTCTCTTGGTCAAACAGATGTGTAAATATCAAGTTACTCTCCATTTAACTCAAAACTTAAAATAACCATAAAATTTTCAGGGTACCCGGCATAGAACTAAACATACCAACACCAAGACAGCCACCTACAGAACCCTCAACATCAGAACCCGAACCTAGTCCATTACCGACCACGGAACCCCAAAACATCGACATATCCGATTGGGATTCTTCCACCACCATAAACCCAACACCCAGTACTAGTCAAGACAAGAAAACTGGTGTAGCGAAGATATGTGGACAGAATATAGCTTTAGACGACTCGTTGTTCAAGCGATTGAGCAATAGTGCGGATAGCGATGGTGAATCGTTGAACGATGGTTGTAGCGATACAACGGAAGCTAGTGCGGTGACAAGTGAAAGTGTTAAGTGTGGGGAGAGTTTTAAACAGACTGTTGTGGTTAGTGATGGGGCTGAGAAGAAGGAGAGTGAGGGGAAAAGTTGTAGGTAAGTTATGGGTCTCTAGATAAATAGTATATGGGGTTTCATTGTTGGTTGTAGTAAAACAAATTTATTATATCTTCTTCGTCGTATTGAGATATTTATAACTGCCTCTGTGATTGTGACTAGAGCAAATGTTCCAAGTTAAAATCCTTAGTGAAATGTTTGTCAGCTCAATGAAGATATTCAAATGCTCACGCTGTATAACCCTGAAGGTGTGGCAGAAGTACTAACACTTCTGAAGATCATGTGACATTGTCTTCTGGTGTTCAGAGTACACTCATTTTGCTTAGACCTAGACACCCTACTCAAGTGTTACCCCTATGGCAAGACACGGGCATAAAGACATTTTGTCTATTGAGATACCAAATCAGAGCATTGACCCTTTTAGAATTTAAACTCTGAGCATGATGATGAGGTTTCAAGTCATGCTCAGAAATTTCAGGTGCAAGTCCTTAGAGGGTTATTTAGAAAACACTTTCCACCTTATTAAAAACATAATTTAAGCAGTAAAAATATTATATTATGGTTTAAAATATCAAATCTTATTTTACTTTTTTCAGAGAAACTCCAGGGACCAACGTCACCGTAATAGAAGTATCAAATCGACGGCCCCCGCACACAGCTATACCAGTATTAGGCCCAGACACTGACATATTCAATTTTGAATTCACACAAAACGTGACGATAAATCCACCCGCTGAAAATAACTCGAAATTCGTCAACATAGTCAATACCGAAAACAATTCGACATCTGAAAACGGTTACGGTACCGTGTTTCAAAACGAATCTGAATACGGGCACATCAGTTTGACAACTACTGTCAATTTGACAGGTGTCAACGCGACAGCTGACACGGAAGGTGTATACGAGAGGCTGTCAATGGCTTCGACGTCACACAAAAAGTCACCCCTACCAATAAAGAAGCTAAAATCATTGGATGTTCAAAGAAAAGCGTCGTTACCGAATTTAGAAGTTCGAGCACAGAATACGGAATCGAATTACGAGTATTTATTCCCGAATTATAGTACGGCAGCGCCGAATACCGTTTCTACCAGTTCTACCGTTGAAAATGGTAGCAATGGTAGAAATACGAATATAATACAAATTAATAGTGAAAGAATTGAAATTGGTGTTAATAGCCCAAATCTAAGGGGCAATTCTAGACCAAATGATAATGTGTGTAATGTGCCAATAAATAGTGCAGATACTGTGCCTCTTGTGCCTAGTGTTGAGAGAGCAAATCAGAATTCTTTTAGTCCAAGGTTAAGAGATAAGTTTGTTAGGAAACCAAATTCTAGTCAAAAACCTAATGAAGGTGAGTTTAACAAGTTTTTTTTTGTTTAATATACATTCATACTCATGTTATTATTTCCAATATACTATTAGGTTCGATCATCTTTGATTCAAACAATACTGACCGTTTAAATAATATTTAAATAACGTTATTAGAAGTACATTAATTATTGTTAAGTGCTTTTACTCTTTATGAAGTCACACTTTATCCATACTAATATTATAAATTGGAAAGTGAGTTTGTTTGTTTGTTTATTTGTTCCGCTTTCACGTAGTAACTACTTAACCGATTGCTTCGAAATTTTGCAGACGTATAGTTAGAAGCCTAAATTAAATAATAGAGTACTTTTTATCCCGGAAAAATTATATTCCCGAGGGAAAACAAAAATATTATTTGCTTGCTGGATGGATTGGAATTGGCGCCGTGTGTCGTTTAAAACAAGGTAATATATTGCGAACGAATATAAATATGTAAATTTATGAGCCAAATGATACAACAATGAATCTCCGATAATGAGGAATTCCCGAGGGATGACGTACTATTTGTTTTATCTACTGAAGTGTTTTTTTTGCGTCTACTTATATATTGCAAACGAATATAAACCGGTAAAATTAGAAGCTAAACGATACGATGATGAATACTTGAAAATTAGGAATTCGCAAGGGTCCTAAAGGAGCATCAACCTTAACCTTTACTCATATATGGCTCAACGTATTGCTGTAATTATTTTTTTCATCGATGGACTTCACATCATCCATTTTTCATCAAAATAAATGTACCTTAAAATGACAAATTTGTTTGTCAATAGTAAGACTAATATAAAATAAAGCGTGTTAAAAATTTGACACCGCCGCGCCGGTAACATCCCCGTGCCGTAGCGGTATAACTAACTACAATGAGTATTTAATTAGAACTATTATGAATCAATCGTCCCGGGTTCGTATCTCAGGTCCCAAGTAACACGAAAAGCCCTCTAACTATCTTTTTCTATACCTATGCAGAGCTTAAAGCCCGTAAAAGCTCGTATATAAGTTTGCCACACGTCTTAAGGCTTTATATTGGCACTCCAAAATCATTCTAACGCTCTAAAGCCGCATAGCAGTCAGATATTGGAATAATTCAATCCAGTTTTGCGGCTCTTAGTGGATTCAAGTGCCATAGGCCGTATAGTGGCATTAATCTGTCGTACAATCATGCCAAAAGCCGCGTAAACTCATGAAGTTATACATAATAAATGCCTAAAGCCGTACATTAGCACAACAGGATGCCAATTTACGGCTAGCATTACAAAGGTCAACTGTGTGTTGTTTGAACGGCTAACAGCAAATCAACCAGATGTACTTGGCTTATTTTAAGGCCTCAAGCCGTATTTGCATCCATTTTGATGCATTTGTCAACCATTAGGCAGCCATGAGAAGGAAAATATTTGAGGTTATCTTATTATTTGTAAAAAAACTAAAAAAATAGTATTAAAAAAAGGAATTCAACAACATATAAATCATATATATTTTTAATACCTTTATAATATTCACATATCACATATTATTTGGAAAGCGAGGTTTTTTCTACTTCAAGGATCTCCAAATTATAATAATGGTGGCACCATTTCATTAATATTTTATTATGCCTAAACATTCTAATCTATTTCCTCTAAGAGAAATAATCCTTTCGGTTATGCTGGCACTTAAATTTAAACTCCTCAAACAACTATAACTACTAATAATAAGCCAACAAAACTCAAATTATGCTCGGAATGTACAATTATTTTATCATTTCACACATTTTTTCCTCAAAAACTACAATAAATCGAAGGCGCGTGAAAATTTTCAATGGAAACTATACAGACATTCACAGTAAAAATCAAAGCACAATTTAAACAATTTAAGCACAGAATTATAGTTAAACTAATACTAACACTTTATAATTTATATTTTTATAAAATAAATATGGTTGTCAAGTCACTTCACTCTCACTGCCACCGTCGTTCATCCATTGACATAAATGAATCACGTTTAATTGTTAATATCACCTTTGCCGTGGTGTTAGAGATAATTTTGCTATGACACTGTAAAAATAGTTTCATGCCGTTGGCCGTATATTTGACAGATACAATGCTATTGGCCCTTTGAATGACCATTATGAGTCTTTTCTAATGCCGTTGGCCCGTATTTTGACAACAGCAGTGCTTTTTTGCGGCCTTTGGCATGTTGTTTGTAGCAAAAAATGCTCTTTTACGGCCATTCGCCTTCACATTGTCCAATATAATGTTTTTTTACGGCCGTTAGCCGTAATTAACTCACGCAAATGCCAATGTACGTTCTAAAGCCGTAAAATTTGTGCCCAAATAAGCCGTATAAGTAGCTGTATAGCCGTATATATGCCTTTTACACAACCAGTTCAAAATGCTTAAAGGATACAGCAATGCCTTGATTTGGCTGATATGCGGCTTCGACGTGTTTCTTGGGGTGGTTCAAGCTTTTTCTAAATATTGTTTTGTTAGCTTAGAATATCAATATATATATATTAATAGCGAGCACTATCTCTTCACTTCAGCGATTATTTTGGATGGAGATCCACCACTAACCATCCCCATATTCCCGAGCAATCGCTGCAAGATCTCCACTATCATCAACGGTCAGTGTAGGAGGCAGCACCCGGCCGCAGCCCACAACTACTATCCGTATCTGTACTTACTAAAGATATTCTCATTTCTGAACATAGAAATTTGGTTCAAAATGGTTTGTTTCATAATTCTTATGAACAATTAAAAAGGCGAATAACGGCGATAGGCCTGCCCCCTATCGTGTGAGTACACTGTCCATGCAAAACGTGGGTACTCTGAACACCAGGTGACAAAGTCACGTGCTGTTCAGAAGTATTAGTACCTCTGCCAACCCCTTCGGGGATATTCGGCGTGAACGTTTATGTTATTGTGTTATGTAATTAAAAAGGATTGTTTGAAACTCACCCCCTAAGGGGTTGATATAGCAAATGAAAGTTAATATAGAGATTTTTGACATTATGTATCTAGCCGTGTAGTGCTGGCTTAGAATGTCGCTACTCCTTTCTACCCACGGGTGTCGTAAGAGGCGACTAAGGGTATTGGGGCTTTTAAGGGATTTTTGGGCGATGCTGTTGGAGACCCATCACCAATAATGTTTATAATGCCATCTTTTTCCCACTTAACTTCCAAAAGTGGCTAAGAATTTTTTTATTCTACCTACCCCTTCTAGGGAATTATAGCCGTGAGTATATGTATCTAAACATAAAACTTGGTGCGATGGAATTTATGAAATTTATCTATCAATCATTCATGAGTACATACTAACGGTCATAAATTCAATAAAAGGGTAGCCATAGCTTCAGAGATAGTAATTCTTCATCCACTTTTGGGAATAGATTGGGGAAAAGGTAGTTAAATGTATTTACTAATGTTTTTTGTATCTTCTGTGGATGTCTGTTATTGGCTTTTTTTCTGTATATATCTAATTGTAAATTATATGTTTATGTGCTGTTGATGTCCCTTATAAAATAAAATAAAATAAATAAAGGTTGTCAGTGGTGCGTCACCAACTGCAGCGCTCAACAATCACTTAAAAAGCCTCAATGTCCTTTACAACGCCCGCGTGAATATTAATATAAAAAACAGAAGCTGAGATAGTGTTTTGGTATTTTGGATTTAAACCGGATGCAAACAATATAGTCCACGCGGACGAAGTCGCGGGCAAAAAGCTAGTATAGAATACTTTCAACAAAACTTTATTTTTTATACTCAGGTAGCCTCTTGGTATAGGTAGATGTTATTGATCGCCACTACGACTGTGGCACACTTTTGAGAGTCAATATACATTCATTAATCCTTTTTTAACTTATTTTAGGCTGTGTAGGCTTAAAATAGCACTACCCCATTTCTTCCGGTGGGTGTACGTAAGAGGCGACTAACGGTATTGGGGCTTTTAAGGAATTTCTGGGCGATGCGGTTGGAGACCCATCACCAACAATTTGCCATCTTTTCCCCACTCACATTTCCAGAAGTGGCTGAGGAATTTCTAATTCCTTAGCTCTGGCTACCCCTTCTAGGGATTTATAGCCGTGAGTATATGTATGTATGTAACTTTTTACAAATCAACCAAGTGGTTTTCTTAGCAAAATTTTCCATGGCATTATTAACCACACATATGACTTAATAACAGACACATAGTTTTAAGCCCAACTCAGGATTGGAACCTAAGTCTCCTGTTAATGAAGCATTTTTCCCACTAATATATTAAGGTCTTAATCCAAGATATAATTTATTTATCCTAATAACATGATTGCAGTGGACAATGTGCAATCTAAACCAATATGGAAACGAGGTCTGACGGAGCTATCATTGTTAACGAGACTACGGTCTAAGAAGAATGAGGATCATGAACAGTAAGTATTTATCTTTTTGTTCATGAAAACCACATGTGGGGATTATTACGGCGCGTATACCCGAGGTCGCGGGTTCGATTCCCGCCTGTGTCGAAATTTTTCTTTCCTTTATTTATTCTTTATTTATTAGTAGTAAGTATTTATCATTTATTTGTAATCATACATACATATAGAATAGAATAGAAAACTTTATTGTACATCACAGATAGAAACATTTTATACATATTATTTATTAACTAGCAGTACAATTGGCGGTCTTATTGCTTAAAGCAATCTCTTCCAGACAACCTTTGTATGGTGAGATCAGTACGTTAATAAAAACAGTAGGTAGATGTACAAGACATAATGGAATGGGACATACATACATACATACATATACTCACGGCTATATATCCCTAAACGGGGTAGCCAGAGCTGTGGAAAAAATATATTTCCTCAGCCACTTTTTGAAGTTATGGGGGAAGAGATGGTAATAATAAATAATTATTGGTGACGGGTCTCCAACCACATCGCCCAAAAGTTACTTAAAAAGCCCCTAACCCTTAGTCGCCTCTTACGATCACCCATGGGTAGAAATGGGGTAGTGCTATTCTAAGCCGACATTACACAGCTAATGGGATGGGAGTAGCACCTATTTATTATTACAACTATTACATTATTTACATTAAACAAAAACTTTACAACTAAACTTATTTCGAGTGAAGAATTAATTAATTTTAAATCGTTTAAAATATAGTTTACACAAATAAAAATATATAATATATATACACATACATACATATATGTAATGTCTAAATGTCTACTGAGTCATGTAGTCATAAAATACATACATACAAATAATAAATTATTGTAATAAATACACACAAATATGCAACATTATACTATATACCAGCTAGGTAAAGATTTTTTACCAGATTTTTGAAGATAGGGAGGGTTTTGGCTTTTCGAACGTCTAAAGGAAGAGCGTTCCACAATTGAACAGCCTGTACTGTGAAAGAAGACATGAAAGAAAGTTATTACATGAGCGAAGATTTAGATCGTGAGAAGAAGATAGAAATTGAAATCGTTCTTTCAGATAACAAGGGGTATACTCACGGCAATAAATCACAAAAAGGGGTAGCCAGAGGGGGGTAGGGGAGAAGATGGTAGAAATAAATTATCATTGGTGATGAGTGTCAAACCGCATTGCCCAATAATCACTTAAAAAGCACCAATATCCTTGGTCTTCCTACGGCACCCGCGGGATGAAAGGGATAGTGCTATTCTTAGCCAGCACAGCAATTTGGGCAATTCTGATAACAAAAAATAATAATTTATTTACAGAGAAAGAGATAAATCGAATCATCCCGTGAACCACAGATCTAGGCCCGTAGCCAGATATGATGCGGGTAGGAGAAGAAGTAGTTCTTGGAGTAATGGTGAGTCTTTACTTGTTTATTTATTAAGGAGATAAAACAGAAATAGCAAAAAGAATATAAAATAACAACACATAGAACATAAGTAAATAAATTTTGGTATCTCCTTAACATTTCTCACAGATAGGTAACAAAACAATCAATACAAAAATGTAATATTTACAGAAATACAACAACAAAAACAGAAATAAAACATGGAATAGGATAACAGCCACAACAAACATAAACAGACAAAAGTAAATACACAACATTCTTCAGATAAATTTAAACAGTTATAATAATAATTAATAATATACATACATACATACATATACTCACGGCTATAAATCCCTAGATGGGGTAGCCAGAGCTAAGGAATGAGAAATCCCTCAGCCACCTTTGGAAAGTTACTTACTTACTTACTTATACTCACGCCCATTGTTCCCATTGGGGTTGGCAGAGACTATCGATCGCCACTTTGTACGATCCAGGCAAATCACTTTTGCTTCTGTTACATTCATCATTCTTCTCATACATGCTCTTTTATTCTTCAAACTTCGGACGCCGGCCTTTTTGAGCACACACTCTATTTGGTCCAGGTGTGTCCTCCGTGGTCGTCCTCTACTCACACTACCTTCCACGTTGGCTCTATAGATGTCTTTCACCAATTTACTGTCATTCATCCTCTCTATGTGCCCAAACCACCTTAACATTCCTTTCTCTATCTTGCACACTACGTCATCTTTCACACCTAAACGTTCACGAATTACACTATTTCTCACTCTGTCGCACAACCTTACATTACATATACATTACATATATGGAAAGTTGAGTGGGGAAAAGATGGTAAAATAAAGGTTGTTGGTGATGGGTGTCCAACCGCATCGCCCAAAATTCCCTTTAAAGCCCCAATACCGTTAGTCGCCTCTTACGTACACCCACCGGAAGAAATGGGGTAGTGCTATTCTAAGCCGACACTACACAGTGTGTATACACACACAATAAAGACTTTTTAAAATGAGTAAGAGTATTTTCTTGCAGCGCTGCTTCGAAAAGCAGAATAAGTCAACATCCGTGAAATAAATATTATATAAATCGCACCTTACATCCTATTAATATTATAAATGTGAAAGTTTAGATGTTTGTGTGTTTGAGGTGAAAAGGCTTCCCAATAACAGAATGTTTATGAATGAAATTTACCAGAATGCTAGATAATGACCCAAATTATAACATAGGATACTTTTTATCACGGATAAATTTGACCAATAAAATATTCACGCCTGATTGAACTAAGAGTACCGGAAATAACGCCTAAAGTTTGGCATAAGCAAATTTACAGTACGAAGTCTGTCGGGTCAGCTAGTACACACATATATATTTACGGCGGAAAATCCCAAAACGGGGTAGCAGAGTAGTTTGTCTACATCTATCATACATGCAATCTTCTCATACATGCTCTTTCATTCTTCATACTTCGGACACCTGCATTTTTGAGCACACTCTCTGTTTGATCTAAATGTATTTTAATTTGTTTCGATGTGCATTTAAGAGTTTTGTATTCTATTATTTATTTATTTATCAAATAGGTACACAAACAGCATTATAATATAACAGAATTAATAAAATATAATATTATTTATCTATACAGATGTATCGTCAGCCGGTCCTGCCCGTAGAATGTGGTGTGATAGTGTCACTGTCTACACCCCCCCGGTTATGGCGAGGTGGCGGGGAGAATTGTGGTAAATATATATGATGAGTACTATATCAATCCTAAAAATCTGAATTAGAAAATCTTAAGTGAATTTTGGTACTTCTATAGAGAAAAAACTTATATAGAGAAAACTATTGTAAGATAACCAATTAAAGTGTCAATTCCCTTATAAGATTTTTAACGAAACTTGCGGGGAGAAATGCGTTTACTAATCTAAATGCCATCTCACTCAGATACTAACATAGCATCGCGGTAACAAAGTGTTCAATTCCAAAAGTTTATATGTAAAATTTAAGTATTGCCAATAACATACATACGTATAATAACCGCTATAAATTCCTTAAACGAATAGCCAGAGCTTCAGATTACAATTCTTCAGCCACTTTTGGAAGTTGAGTGGGGAAAAGATAGAAGTAAAATAAGGGTTCTCGGTGCTGGGTCTCCAACCGCATCGCCCAATAATCATCTCTTACGATCACCCATTGGTAGAAATGGGGTAGTTCAATTCTAAGCCAAGTGACATCACAGTCACGACTATAAATCCTAAAAAGGGGTAGACAGTAAATATAACACATTGTGTTGTTCATTGATTATTATATTTATTGTAAATTATATACTTATTTTTTTTACCCAGGGTAGCACAATGGCAAACGGCTTCTAGGAATTGTCGTGTCGGCGACAGAATAGTGGCTGTTGACGGGAAAAGACCCGCGGAAATTAGGAATGGAGGACGGGTGAGTGGAATATTATACATATAAGTTAATTTGAATAGGCTATTTGACTGTAATAAAAATATACATTTCTTTTATTTCATTCGTCTTAATACTACTTTTTTGGAGCAATATGTGATAATGCGAGATAAAAATATTGCATTATTTCACTAAAATCCGTCTTCTAAAATAAGTATTTTTGATGCAACTGTCACGTGACTAAAAACGACCGTGATTGGCTATTTCTATAATGACGTAGATCGCTCATAAACTCACTGTGTATCGCTTCGCTCATTGGTGTTTAATGCGGAATTGACGTCATTTGTGCTACAGCCGCCATATTACTTAAAGTCGCATTTTCGCGGCACATTTGAATATTGCATTTTCTTTTTCGATGTTTTAATAAAATAGCTAAAATGACGACAGAAAAATATATTTTTTTTAGGGCTCCTTATAAACAAATTAACACCGTAAGATAGTTTTCAAAACTTAGTCAAATAGCCTATTGTTCCTGAGTAGAATATTATTCATATACGTCGGTTTGACTCCTTCCTGAGTAGAATTTTGTACATAAAAAAATGTTTTGACACCTACCGATGTAGAATAATCATACATACGAACCGGTTGGAAACCTACACGAGTAGAATATCTTTATAGACAAACGGGTTTTGTCACCTTTTTCAGTAGATGTTGTAGTCACATTAAGAGTTAAAAAAAATATATATTTAAATATGTCTATCCGTCACAGAGGTGAGACGAAACATATAAACAAAGAGACGAGCAAAAAAATTACCATCGATACATTTCTTCATGTGGTAAAAAGTGTATATTCCGATTTTATATATCTGAATATACGACAAAACCCTAAAACGTACAATCATTTTAAACAGTTCAATATACACCTACTACAAATTGGAAAAAATGGATAACGACTAATAAACGACTAGTGTTCAAATCCTGGGTCGGGCCTACACCAATTTGTCTTTTCTAAAGACATATTTGTGGTTAATTTATCATGGTTGTTAACGGTGAGGGAAAACATCGTGAGGAAACCCACATGGCTGAGTTGTACTTAGTCATGTGACAGTGTATTCGTACAAAACGGCGATAGGCCTACCCCCTATCACGTGAGTACACTGTCCATGCAAAACGTGGGTACTCTGAACACCAGGTGACAAAGTCACGTGATGTTCAGAAGGTATTAGTATACGTTTATGTTATGTATGTAAAAATTGAAATGACTGTTTTATTTTTTATGTGTTATATTTCAGGTGGAGATATTGTACCACCAAATTCCGTTGGGGAAAATATTTGTATTGAATAAGGAGAGGCTAGACGAAAATATAGGTATGTATTTATTGTTCATATTTCCTATTTTTATTTAACTGTTAACCATTTGCATTTTATTTAATGATGATATTTTATTTATTTAAAAGAAGCTGTGTTCTGGCTTTCAGTAACACAAATCTGTTCCTTTAATTGTCGTAAGAGGTGACTAAAGAGATTGTGGCTCTATAACCAATTTTTTGGTGATGTAGCCAAGGGTTGATCCAGCCATATTTTTTTTATTTTTATTTATTAGGCATCATAATATTATATTTTCCAAAAGACATAATGTTTTGCTCAGATGCAGTACCAAAACAGCATGCACAGCATTACCTAGTAAGTCGAACTATACAATGTTTGATACAAATATAAATGATTCAAAATAAAATAATGTAAATTTAATTCAATGGAAGTTTGTATATAAACAATTTCAAAAAGAACAATAAACAAAGATATTATAAATAAATTGAAATTAAATTAAAATTGAGATCAAATTAAAACATTAACAGTATAAAAAAGAGATAAAATGCCCATATGGGCAAGATAGGCATGCACAACCCTAATCGACCTACAACCTCACACTTTTATTTGTTACTAGCTGACAGACTTCGTACTATCAAATTTACTTACGACAAAAATTAAAACGTTTTTTCTGGTACTTTTGGTTCAATTAGGCGTGAATATTTTATTAGTCAATTTTTTCCGGGATAAAAAGTATCCTATGTTACAATTTGGGTCATTATCTAGCATTCTGCCAAAATTCATTCATACACATTATGTACTTGAGGAGCCTTTTCGCCTCAAACACACAAACATCTAAACTTTCACATTTGTAATATTAATAGGATTGAGGCTAAAGCTGATATGATAGTAATCACTATGGTCAATAAATTGCCAACACTCACATCCTTTTTTGAGGGCTGGATCCGTTCTGGGTGTAGCTGAAGACCAACAACCTTAATTTTTCATTCTTTTCCCAATCAACTTCCAAAAGTGTCTTAGAAATTTCTAATTCTGAAACTCTGGTTACCCCTTTTCGGATTTATAACCGTTATATCACGCATGTGTGTGTATATATATATGATGATGAAGTAACCTTTTAAAAAAATGCTGTGATTTAATATTTTTGTTCTCTCCCCCCCCCCCATTTTAAAACCTTTTTTTACAGGTATAAAACTAGACTCCGATTGCTCAATAGTAGCAATAGCGGCCAATTCTCCCGCGTCCCGGGTTCAGCTCCCGAGCAATGGATGGGCGGTCACAGAGGTTAATAATAGACCTATTAATTTGGTTAAGGTGAGTACTATATTTGATATTATTTTAACCCATAATGACTCATTAAAGTTGTAAAGGCCCTTGAAGTCTTTGGGCCTTAAGGGCTTGCAGATTTGAAAGCTTCAAACCTTTAGGGCTTGTAAAACATCGAATTTGAGCCTTTTTATTCTGGCTGGCTGTTTTTTTTTATTTAATGGTGTATTTATAGAACAGTTAATAAATGAAAAATGCATTACACAAACGCGTGTATTTGATCAGCCATACATGCATACACACTTATATTTATGTTGTGATGTTATATATTATAATATACTGCAATTTAAGATCGTATCATAATCACTGGACAACCTCCTAAAACAAGGCATGAAATTAAAAACAACTCTTATTTTCAGGGAGGCCAAGCCGATTTAAATCGTCTGAGTGCATACGGAAAAGAGATCACGATTTTAATCCAACCTGCCGACCTTATTAAGAAAATACGCGCTGTGCTCAAATCAAACAAACATATCGTCAATAGATAGTTTTTACAACCGTTTACGAAACGTTTATAACATGTTTTGAAACGTCTTTTTTATATTTAGAAAAATTATTTTCTGACATGAGATATTGTAGCGTGAAAATGACTGTATCACCGTGTTACTCTGTCTACCCTTTTGTTACTTATATTGTGTCCTCCAAAACGTGGCGGCCACCCTAGAAACTTAGTGGGAACAGCAAAGATATACTGACCAATACACCCTGCTGTGTACCAACTAATAATTTGTATTTATTCTTAACTCGAAAAACACTTACATACCGCGATGTAGGATATGAGTGAGACGCTGCTATGTGCGAGTGAGTCCGCAGTAGTGTGCGCTCTAAAAGTACTCTCACAGGCATTATAAAGTTTCACCATGAGTTCTTTTAAAACTATTATAAAGCTATAATAGAAAAGACTTAGCAATATTAATTTTTATATCACAATTATAGATTTAAGTAGAGTAATAGTTACAAAAAAATAATTATCTTTTAATTTTAAAACTAAAATTCATAACTTTTGTAATTTTAAATTTCTGACCATCAAACTGTAAAAATATTTAAAAAGTTAATAAATTCATAAGACCAATACTTACGATATTTCGACACTTGAATTTAATAGCTTAAGCTATACTACAGAATCTCTAATTGACATAACTTAATAATTTAATAAAAATTTCGCCGTCCATTTCAAAGTCCAATTTTAACATTTCTAACTCATAAAATATGATCTCTAAACTTTTCCATTCTTTGGACCAAATCATTTGCGACTGATTGTGAAATATAAACATATCATTGTATATAATGTATTTTGTAGTACGTTGTAGGAATAGCGTCATTTTTATATGTATGTATGTGTATGTAAATTATACTAAGTATTACTCAGTTCTAAGCATAGAGGACTTAAGTAAATAGAGCGAAAACCAAAAGTAGCACAAAAAATTGTTAATAAATTCCGCTAAAAAAAATTTGTCGAAATACATTGTCCATACACCCTGATTGGTTTCACCCTGATTCAATGTTCTGAAATTTGTTGGTAATACATTTGTTTAGAATTGAAATTGCATAAAATATATAATTTACTTACGTTTTTATAGCAGATTCTTGCAAATAAATCACAAACAAAACACAACTTTCAAGTTCGATACTGACGCCTAGAGGAGTGAGTTCAAAGTGAATTTAGTAACGGTTCAGTTGAACTAAATGATTGGTTTCTTTTTTTTTCAGTCACTTGACTTACTACTATTTGATCACAATAGAAAATATGCGTTATGCAGTTGATAATAAAATTTAAATTAAATAAAAGATTCACCAAGAAATTATGACACGGATCTGTGACAACACAGTTGACTGGTGATGTCACGGATCCGTGACACCACAGACGAAAGGTGGAAATCTTTGACTATGAACACTATAGACAGAGTCATAATGCAACGGGAGAGTACCTCTTTTAGATAGCAATATTTTTCCCTGTAATGTTGCGATCACTAGAAAACAATTACCCCAAAATACTATAATCACCATTAAAAGCTACTTTTTAATTTAAAATTGATTACGTCAATTTATTGTTTAATTAAAGGTTTACTGTTTACTTTAATATTTCCTGCAATCATATAATTATACATACTTGCTCCTAGTATTATACAATCTTTTTTGTTTAATTTTACCATTTATACTGATGTTTAATACACCGTGAAATCTAAAGCATTGTACTAACTATCAGGGATGAATCTTCCCATGATTACGAATAAATTTTTGTACGGGACTAACTTTGTTACTGGACAAAAAAAAACAGCTGTTCCATAAGTGCAAGTTATGTAAATATCATACGGGTCATCATGGGTATAGTGGGGTCTATGTTTGTATTTTGAAAAATAAAAGACAGCACTATTTTGTACATGAGTGTTATTGCATTATTTACTATTGACCTTTAAACAAAATCAGTTTCGTGTGAAAATTTCGAATTCTTTCGTCTATTTCAGTCACATTTTTCAAAAGATGATGTATTCGTACATCTAAGTATTTTATATTTGGTTGATTTCCAATTGCATCTTCCAGTGGCCGCAATCCATTTTTCTCGTAGATTCGGGTCTTTAGGAAAACTGTAATGAATACGAAGAAATTAAATAAATATAACAAATTTATTACTTACTAATTCCGTAGATAACAATTGGAAATCATTCAGCGTCACTATAGCGCGACGAAATTCATAATATACTCACTCATTAACATCAGTTTACTAATTTGAAAATTTTACACTAACGACAGGGTAGGATGAAAACGTGAATTATGGGAACACTGAGATACTGCATATTTTTAGGTTATGCTATTAAAAAATTGCTCAAAATAACTAAAGAAAACGCTAGTAATCTAGTTTAACGTAATTAACATTTGAATCACTTTTTTTCTGATCGCGCAATGTATTTTTTATGTATTTATCTGTAGAAAAACATTAAAAAACTCACTCACTTGTGGAAAGTCAATCCTTCGATGTGTTTTTCGCTGCGGCTTCCGCAGCCAAGCACGCTACACCCAACCATACCTTACTAAATAATAAGTTTGACTAATGGAGTCTCTTTTATCACAATAACAATATACAAATGAATAAAATCTTTCTCAAAATCAAAAGAAAACCAAAATCGCTCACAAGTCGACGCTTTGTTTGTCAAGCTTTAAAAGCGTGACATCAACAAAACGGGTTACGCGATAGAGATGACAATAAAGATTTTGTGTCTCTTTTTAACATATAAGAACTTAAATAAGGGCTTCTCTTTTTAAAATGGATGACGTAACATCGCTCTATCTATAGTGTTCATAATCAAAGGTGGAAATACACTGAATCATTTACATTCTTCATTTCTTCTCTATTTATCTAAGTTCTCTATGAAAATAACGAAACTTGAGAATAACCCAACTGATACTCACTAATACAATATAATCTTAAAAACAGCAAATTAATTATCTGCAATTCAATACAATAGATTAATTAAAACTATTTTTTTTTCATACAACCCAATTGATAAAATCACGGTACATATACTTTTATTAACATACATACATACATACATATACTCACGGCTATAAATCCCTAGAAGGGGTAGCCAGAGCTAAGGAATTAAAAATTCCTCAGCCACTTTTGGAAATGTGAGTGGGGAAAAGTAGTAAAAATAAAGGTTGTTGGTGATGGGTCTCCAACCGCATCGCCCAAAAATCCAATAAAAAGCCCCAATACCCTTAGTCGCCTCTTACGACACCCGTGGGTAGAAAGGGGTAGCGACATTCTAAGCCGACACTACACTGCAGTGTTTTATTAACACAAACGGATATTATGGACTATTTCAACCATCTTGTCCCCTATCATCTTCCAAAAGTGGCTGAGGACTATCTAGCTCTAAAGCTCTGGTTACCCCTTTTTGGGATTTACGGCCATGAGTATATGTAAGTAAACAGATATGTCTTATCTGCTAAAAATGTAAACATATACACTAAAGCTTATTAATTTATAATAGGAAATACTAACACAAAAACATCACACGACTAAGTATTATTTTTCAATACAACCTGATTTGTAATGAATATTTTTATACTGTTTTCGCAAGCAAGTATCGTGTTGCAGCTATTAACCATTACATTTCACTTTTTTTATGAATTTTTTACGAAATGTTTTTTATACACTTGGAATGTTGTATATAATTTAAGTTGATTCTGAATCATTATTACATTGTTAATAATCAAATAGACATAGCTAAACATTCTGTGAATAATAACGTGAAATATAAAATATATGACTATGGAACAATTTCAACAAATGTATTTCTATTCAAAACATATTTTAATAGGCTATTTGACTAAGTTTTGAAAACTATCTTACGGTGTTAATTTGTTTATAAGGAGCCCTATAAAAATATTTTTCTGTCTTCATTTTAGCTATTTTATTAAAAAATCGAAAAAGAAAATGTAATATTCTTATGTGCCGCGAAAACGCGACTTTAAGTAATATGGCGGCTGCAGCACAAATGACGTCAATTCCGCATTAAACACCAATGAGCGAAGCGATACACAGTCTGTTTATGTGCAATCTACGTCATTATAGAAATAGCCAATCACGGTCGTTTTTAGTCACGTGACAGTTGCATCAAAAATACTTATTTTAGAAGACGGATTTTAGTGAAATAATGCAATATTTTTATCTCGCATTATTACATATTGCTCCAAAAAAGAAATATTAAGACTAATGAAATAAAAGAAATGTATATTTTTATTACAGTCAAATAGCCTATTGCAGATTTCAACCATTTCAATAAACGAAATTAGATTTTTTAAATATTAAATCATTCATATTAATGAAACACAAGTTTTGAAAATCTGTAAGTTTTTCTGCAAATTTAGTTTATTACGTCTACCCTTTAAGGGGAATTATAAATTACAATATTATACGAATGTGGATCTCCAAATTTTTATATGTTTAATCTCATAACATATTTTAGTTTTTTTATTAATAAGTTAAGTACAGTCGCCATCAGATATATCGGAGCGGCCGAGGTACTCAAATATATCTGAGCAGCAATAAATTTCAATAAATTCTTTACGGTAAATAAGGTCAAAAAGCTCTGAACATCCAATTCGCCACAAATATATGAGCAGTGGTTTTTCAATTAAATCTGAACACCCAAAGAGACAATAATATGTGAAAGCACAACTCGTCAAAGTTATCTGCTCAGACAGGGTGATCATAAATATCTGAACATTTAGGGAAAATATACCTTAAAGCACTAGGCATACAGTTTAAATGTAATCGTATCAAAATGAGTAGGTATACAAAATAGAAATCTGCGTAAAGCAGCTTTACAGTCTTGTAACAAGAAACACATTTGAATAAAATATTTGCCAATTTACAAAAAAAGATAACATAACTGTCATAGCATATAATTCACTTCATGTATTTTATCAAATACTAGTGGTCCGCCCCGGCTTCGCACGGATGATGTAAAGTTTTTATACTGCTTACCCCCTACGATATTTAGCATGATGATATATATCCTATGTCCTTTTCCTGGTTCTAAGCTACCTTTCTAACAATTTTCAGCCAAATCGGTTCATCCGTTCTTGAGTTATAAATAGTATTACTAACACCACTTTCTTTTATATATATAGATTCGCAGATTTATTATGCTATAATTACGTATACTCGTATAGATTGGCAATAAAAATACGACAGGCGAGACCAAAAAAAAGTACAACGGTGTGCGTAAATGAATGTGTGTGCGTGACATTAGTATGGCGGATCCCATACTAGCCCTATTAAAATTGATAAAAATTCACGTATTTGTTATTTTTGTCTAATTCGGTATGCAAAGTTTTACTAAAGTGATGCTGATTACAAAACCATTTCGAGATATATAACCATATTTTCTTGAAATTATATCAATTGAAGCTAAGATGACTGTTATTATATAAAAAAACTGTAACAGTGTTTGACCTTCAATGTTGTTTCAAAGACATACGGTTTTGCAGTTTATTAATAAAATATCGAAAATCATAGGTTTGTTTAGTATAATATCGTAATAATTTCATTTGAGATCACAAATTCGTGATATGTTTTGCAATCAGCAACATTTTTATAAAACATTTGACGTGATTTTATCGATCGATGACGTCATTAAGTACAAAAGTTGAACAATCTTTAAAAAATCATAACTTTACAATTACTCATTTTAAATGGAAAATATTCAAATTAGTCTTTTATTTTCGTGTTTACTATCAAATGAAAATCTTTAATAAATACCAAGAAAAAGTACTATGATGACATTGATGATGATATGATGACACAAGATATTTTTCATCATATATTTGCATTGAAAACTTTGGTTTAAGATCATATAGACCAGTGTAATTATTTATTACAGTCTTAGTTTGGACATAAATGGCTAATAATTTTGTGTTTGCCAAAGAATATGTATTCGATTTAGATTTATTTTTTTCAATTTTATTAAGTTATTAAATATTAATAACTTAATAAAAAAATCATTAAGGTTAAAATAAGTAAATTATTTTCTTTCATGTTTTATGTCAAAATCGTTGTAGGCTGTTATCGTCTCTGAGAGGTCCAGCCTTCGTTGACGTTTATGCTATGACGTTTGTCACTTACTGCTAATCCATGTGCTTCTATATCTATGGTAATATAAAAGCTGCCAAATTAAAATAAGTACGAATGCTTTGCAATATTTCATCCACTTTCGTGTCAGTCACCATGGCCTAGCGGTTTAGTGAATAGAAATCATAATGGTAATCCGTTGCGTCAGGGTTCAAATCCTAACTTGTGTTTATTTTTATCAAGAATTCATGTTCTTTTTTTTCTATTTTATTTATTAAACCTTTAGATTTATTGATCTCATTTAATATAATGCTATATATTACGTTATAATTATATATATGAATGCGTATAATACGTTACAGAAAACAGCAGGAAAAAGTACAATTTTGTGAAAACTAGTTTATCCTTTTATTTTATTAAAGCTGCATTTACATTTATGCTACCCTGGTACATACAATGTAAAAAATGGCATACATGTTTCAAAAATTCTAAGTTGTTTTACATCTTGATGTTTTTTTACCGGTGAAAATTATACAACTACAAACCCATTCCTCTATTAACACCATGTTCTTACCTGTTTCTGTCAAAAAATGGAGTTGGTCAGTGAGAAACGACTTAGTATTTTTTTTCTAATAATATACTAACCGTACAACTAGTTGGGACCGTACAACCAGTGGGGCATACCTCCCAGCAAGACTCTTTTTAGTTTTGACATTGATAAAACCAAATGGTGGTTGTGTAGAAAATGTATTCTAGCGTAGTATGATTAAGAATTTTAAACTGTATGCTTAGTGCTTTAAGGTATATTTCCCTTAAATGTTCAGATATTTATGATCACCCTGTCTGAGCAGATAACTTTGACGAGTTGCGCTTTCACATATTATTGTCTCTTTGGGTGTTCAGATTTAATTGAAAACCCACTGCTCATATATTTGTGGCGAATTGGATGTTCAGATCTTTTTGACCTTATTTACCGTAAAGAATTTATTGAAATTTATTGCTGCTCAGATATATTTGAGTACCTCGGCCGCTCCGATATATCTGATGGCGACTGTACATCTGAGTTTATTTGTAAGTAGATGTGATTATTTAATAGATTTTGTACATTTTATACTATTTGTGATAATTTTAATACTATTTTGAATACAGATCTTTTTTTATTAATTAAGTGTTTTTTATTTAATAACTTTTTGTCAAAAAATATCAATAATTGAGTAACAACATACTAAATGAGCTGTAGCACGCTCATGTCGGACAGAATAAGAAGGAGATATATGATACTTTGGAAGTATAATTAACTGTTTAGTGTCTGTTAAAGGCGATTCAATGTATAGGGGCTTTTCAAGTGATTATTGGCCGATATAGCTGAAGACCCAACCACCTTTTCCCCATTCAACTTCCAAAATTGCCTAAAAAAAATCTAATTTCGAAACTCTGGCTACACCTTCCAGGGATTTATAGCCGTGAGTATGTATGTTTGTAGCCGTGAAACCACGAGATTAGTTAAAAGGGCTAACTGTTAGATCGTTCTACCATTGCAGCTCCTGAAGGAACGGAATCGACACTACTGAGTACCACAGGAGCCCTAGCAGGAGCGCTATTTTATCGTCACGATATCGGTTAGAATGAGATGACAGTATTTGATACTAGGTAAGAGCAAAAGAGATGGCTGCTTTATACCACGCGATATCTAGTTAAAAGGTCGCTCGTGATGGAGCAAATATATTTATAACGGCATATGTATACTGTATTTACTCAGATTAAGTGTATGTGATTAAAGTCATCCCTTAGAAAATAGCCCTGTATCATAGACGACTATGATCGTCATACGGTGTAAGAGGAGATGAATAAAATACGAAAAAGATCCCTACCAAAACATCGTGAGGAAGGCTTATTCCGTTTATCCACCCTAAAACATCCTCCCTAAGTCGGATATTCGGAAACGCATGTCCTTCTATCCACCCTGAACGGGGTGGATATCCGGAATGCATATAATATGTTTCTTCCGATTTTTTACCCCAAGTACAGCAATATACAGAAACATACACAGCACAAAATGGGTCCAAGGAACATCGTGAACATTAAAATACTTAAGATAAACATACCTACTTTCTTACTTACAGTTTAATTACAAATATCTTACAAACTTAGGGTATTTTTTCTGTAAATGACTGTACGTAGGCAGGGTAGAAAATCGGAAGAACCACATTATATGCATTCCGGATATCCACCTCGTTCAGGGTGGCTAGAAGGACATGCGTTTCCGAATATGCGACTTAGGGAGGCTGTTTTGGGGTGGATAAACGGAATAAGCCGTGAGGAAACCCACACGGCTAGGATGTACTTTGACATGTGACAGTGTATTCGTACAAAACGGCTCTACGCCGGGTACTCTGAACACCAGGTGACAATATCAAGTGATGCCCAAAAGTATCAGTACCTCTGCCAACCGCTTCGGGGATATACAGCGAGCACGGTTGAGTTATACAAACATTGACTCACAAATTCACAACAAGAAATTCGATATAAAATGATCGTTGTTGATGGGTCTACAACCACATTGCCCAATTATCAGTTTGAAAGACTCCAAATGGTGATATATACTTTCTAGCATTCAAAATGGGACATATAAGTAAAACAAACAAATAGTTATAAAGCATATATTGATCAGTAAAAGCGAATACATGTTGACTAGTTACCAATTTCGTTCGGAACTTCATTTTTCAGGATTCCTAGCACGAGCGCTATTTTATCATCACGATATCGGTTAGAATAAGATGGCAGTATACGATACTAAGTAAGTAGGAAAGAGATGGATGTTTTTTACCACACGATATCTAGTTAAAAGGTCGCTTGACCTAGACTTGCAGAAGTAATATTAAGATTAACATAGGTACAATTTTAGAACATGCTTTATATAGGAACTCGAGTGAGAATTATCGCCTTTTATCCAAATACTGTCTTACCTTACTTTTTAAGACACACGATATACAGAATATAATGTATACGGACATATTATACACAGATAAAAGCCCCAAGCTAAGTAAGACTTGTGTTATGGGATACTAACTCAACGATATATTTAATATTATATAATACACATATAAATAACATCCAAGACTAAGAAACAATCATTTGTGCTCATCTTATAAATGATGCTCTTAACGGGGATCAAACCCGCAACCTCCGGACGGAGAAGCTAGCCACCTATCCACTCGGCCACGGAAGTCATCATAAAAAAAATAGTTTATGGTACACCTATGTTAAATTGATACATGTCTGTAAATATAACTACATATTATACAAGATAAGATTGCTGTGTAGTGTCAGTAAAGAATAGCACTTTTCCAATTTATGAAATTGATTTTTTTCTGTGACCTATGGGCTTTTGTAATCCCCTATTACGTGCATACACTGTCCAAGCATTAGTACCTTCGGGGATAAAGAGCGTGAATGTTTGAGTTTTTTAAACCACTACAGGTCGTTTATTGAGCAGTTCTATAATTGTCTTATTAGGATTATTTACATATTTCGTCTCACTACTTTTTAATGAGTCTTTATTGTCTACTACCTTAATGTCATTGGCTGTTGGTTTTGAATTATTAGATTTCGATTTTTTTATTGGCAAATGTACATCATCTAAATAATCAAGTTCACTTTCATTGATTTCGTTAAATAAATCAGGATTTTTAACTTCATTATTAGGATTTACGTATATTTTTTTAACATTAGGTTTCTTTACATCAGATATATTTTTTATTTCAGTATTTTTAAATGCTTTGAGAATACTATTGTTACTTTTTATTTTCTTAATTTGATTAAATACTCCAGCACATTTTTTTAAACTAATTTCTTTACGTATTTCTGGCGATAGAATACTTTTAGTTTTTTTATTATCTACCCTCATTTGCAACATTCTATTTTTAGCTATAATCGGTGTATTACTATTTCTTTTTGTAGGCTCCGTTCTATTGTATATATTAATTTTAAGATTACATTCGGAAAGTTTAGAATCATCTTCATTTAGTGGCGAATTCTTGCTTTTAAGATTTTGCAATACACTTTCTAGGACAGAGCGTTTTTTGAGGAATTTTTGGTCTCGATTTTCAGTATTGATTTCTTTAACTTGACAACTGTTTTCGATTGGCTTTTCTTCTGATTTCTTCTTTATTGCATCAGGTCCCATGATTTTGAACTTGTTAACGATATTTCTTGGGATTGGATCTGTAAAAATACAATTTTGAATGTAGATTCCGCAAATTTCTCCATACATACTTTATTCGTTCTGTGGATGATTTATGCGACTACTAGATAAAAGATTTTAGTGTAAAAATAATAAGAGATCATCAAGGAGGATCATCAAGCAAGGCTTGTACATAAAGGGAGGTGGCAATTTTACTTTTAGGGTAAGAAATAAAAGACAGTTTCTTGGCATTGATCACAAGCCAGCTTTGGAATCTGCGGGTTTCTTAGGTCTTGTGAGAATTATAGCAGGCGGCATTCATTTCATCACAGAATTAAAAAAGAAAAGAAAGAGCATTTATTCATTGCCTACGGGTACATATATATCAAAATACAACAGTATAAATATGTCAGTTTTACCTAAATTCACAAAATATTATCATTAACTTAAAAAAAAGGATATGGTAAAACTAGAGAAAAACAAACAACAAAACAAAAGAAATTAAAACTGGCACTAAAAAAAAAGAATAAAAGCACACAGAGGCAAAGAATTGGCTTCTGGCTCAGCATTATTTAAAGACATTTGCCTTTAAAACTGATTTTCAGCCAGAACCAGAATTACAGTTTCATAGTTAATGACTCGGCGCTGTATATCCCAAAAAGGGAAGACGAGCTTTACAATTAGGACTATTTTGGATATTTAGTAGAATAAACTAAGAGCCCAAAAATCACTTTAAAGGCTACAATATCCTAAGTACCATTAATCCACCCGCGGGAAGAAATCTGTTAATATATTTAAAACCAACACCAGAAAGCTACAACTAAAAATAATATACCTTCTACATAGCCATCTGGAGGATCTTCCCACCAAACAGGACTGGGGCACGTCAGAATCTCTAAAAAATCTTCATCGGTCAGACTTTGAGTATCAAAATCTTCAGCGGTATTAGTTTCCATAGTATTCTCCGAATTTACTTGGGAATTATTTTTGATTGGTATTGGACTTTCTGATACTGAAAAGATAATTAAAGCAAAATGGTGATATTTGCATAGAATTTGAAATTGCTGTGTATATTCGTATAGTATAAATGGGTTAGTATTATTGTAAGCTGACACTATGACAGATTTATTAAGATTCTTTATATGTAGTCCGTGTCTGTTATTTGTTCTGAAATAACAAACATACTTATAATAATTGTCTAAATATATACTTATAGAGGGAAAAATAATATTACAAATATACAACTGTATCACAGTATGGTACTAAAAAAGAGACATAAATAATAAACATAAACGTTCACGCCGAATTGGCAGAGGTACTAATACTTCTGAACATCACGTGACTTTGTCACCTAGTGTTCAGAGTACACAGAGAATTTTAAAAAATAGGTAAAATATAGTTATTTTAATATTTATCTCTAAGTTGAAATAAAAAACATTTATCTTTAGAACTTATAGCATTTATACTTTCAGTTCAAAAAGAAAGAGGTGTGTCAGAGCAAGTATGTCACATGAGAGGTAAGATACTTAATAATATTGTACGAATAACTCTCCATGCCTCATATTAAGGGAGCTTAATGCTCTCATGTGATTCATTATTATTCACATTTAAAAAATATAAGATCAGAAGTTTTCCAACCATGTAGACTTTAAGATTGCACTAACAATTCTAAAGAAATACATCTAAATTTTCAATCTAATGTGGTTTATTTTATCAAATAAAATATACATTTGTACCGAGAAAGTAAATTAAATAATATTTTGATGTGTTCTAGTCATAATCATATTTTTTGTTAATCTTTCATTCCATTTCTTACAAATAACACTAAAAACCACAATATCGACACTGTCATAGCATTGGACATTATGCCCTATACTTAAAAGGATATTCTTATGAGTTAAAGATTCTATTACCTCTCCTAGGAGATGTCAGTTTCCTTTTGTTAAGTCCACACAACTTTTTGAGTTGACACTTTTTTTTCAAAACAGTTTTTTTGTTAACTATTTGTCTTTTTTTCTTGAAAGGATAATATTCTTCTAAATTCAAAACATTTAAAACTGGAACCTTTTTTTCTCCTTTTTTGAGCAAAGATTTGTTTTTTTCATCCACTTTCTTAGAATTATTTTTGGGAGTTTTAACTTTTAGTGGAGATATAGATTTTTCTTTCTTAGACACAACTTTGGGTAGATCTGATTTAGGTTTCCTTTGCAATAATTGAGTGATTTGTTTCATACTTCTGTCTTTATCTCTTAGTTGCCTTTGTAACTGGGCTGACTTGCGACGAGTCATTATCATTTCTTTGGCAGGTATTTTATAAGATGGTTGGTCAGACATACTTTTAGTCAAGAAGAACCTGAAAACTCAGAAAAATGAAAAATAACATACTAAAAAGTTTCTACTTCAAAAAAATTAATAAACCTTCTTGTGGCAGTTAAGTATATTAACATAACCAACCAAAAAGCTTTTGACCATGGGTTCAAAAAAAATTGTATATTGGATAAACCACATTCATATTGATACATTATATTAAATAAAGGTTGTAGGTTAAAAGCAATGTAGTGTATTGAAGAGGAATATTTGTTGTTATAGTGTTTCCTCTGATACACTAGAATACTTTGGATTACTATGGAAATGATGACGGATGAAACGATAAATGGTAACCATCATCGAGAAAATACCTCTGCAATAGAGAACTGGGTAGTAAAATATTGAATTGTTACCTTCACTTTTTCACTCAGCAATACCAAACGCCAGAACTTTTTCACATAGAACTGATTTTGAATTTTTTTTACATGTTTTTGAACTTAATAAGTATAACTTAACTTAACAAGAAATAAACTGAACTTTAATTTCGATGAGTTCGTAATAAAACTACTTCTAAGTAAACAGCAGAATATAAACATTCATAAGAAAGCAAGACAAGATACAGAAAAATTACGAGATAATAAAAATAATACAAATACGATATTGACGGAACTTGTGGTGATTCTTAACTCTGTCTACCCCAAAACGAATAATGAAGATTTTGTAACTAAAGCTCCGTTGAAACTATCAAGTAAAGTGCTCTATAGTTGTAACCAATATTTAATCTGTGGTTGTAACTTACCTAAAACTTTTCAAAGTATACTTGAGTAAGTATAACAAAGGGATGATACTATAAATGCTATTAAAACATTATTTTACACCATCAGGCATGACACCCGCTCTTAGTAAGAAATATGGATAAATGACGTTTTAATACTATCAATGAAACCTTGAAAATTCCGAGTATTTTGGATACATACAACGAGTATATCCCCAGGAGGCCTAGTACGAGCGCTATTTTATCGCCACGATATCGGTAAGAATGAGATTGCAGTATACGATACTAAGTAAGTGCGTAAGAGATGGCTGTTTTATACCACGCGATAAGGGTTAGTCCAATCTTCCAACCTGGAAAATCCAACCTAGGTTGGATTTTCGGAATCGTCTGTCCAGGTATCCAAATTGAATGGCTGGAAAAATGGATTTGCTCTTTCGAATAGAGGCCGTTTTTCCAACCTAGGTATAGTCAGGTCAGACACATAATATTTTAGACTCATTGTACATTATGTAAAAAGAAAATAGCCTTTATTATTATTTATTAAGTAAGAAACTAAAGATTTTGCACTACATCCAAAAAAATACCAACACTTAATTCTCTATTGAGCAGACGTAACTGTGAGTCTTGAATGAAATCATCACGGTCAATGTAAATTTGTAAACGATTTTTTTTTGGCAGATATGTTATTTTCGTTCTTGACCCTTTGTAAAAAACTTCCTAAAAACACTGCTATATTTGGATGTTTCACTTTAATATTTTTAGATAGGTAGGTAAGTAAGTAGGTATATTATTCGAGTGCTTAATATGTATCTATGCACTCGAGTGTACATAAGCAGTTTGGAAAATCAGAGAACACTCAAAACATACATTCCTATTAACCAACCTAGCTAATTTGTATACTAGGACAGACGATTCCGAGAATCAAACCTAGATTAGATTTTCCAGGTTGGAAGATCGGACTAAACCCGCGCAAACTAGTTTAAACACCGCTCGTACTAGCTATGCTAGTATTTGTTATTGTTAGATGTTAGGTAAATATCAAGCATAGACAGAGGCACACGTTAAAATGACTTGATTTTTTAACACTGGCAAAGTTATTGTTTGCTGCACAGTTTCTAAATGCCACAAATTTGACAGAAAACAAAGAAAAAAAAATTCAATTCATAATATTCATATCGTATTTGGCTATTTGGGAATTAATTACGTACGAGTGAGTACGACTGAATTTTTGACTAAAAAGTACTTTCCAGTGTTTTCAACATGCAATCAATCAGGAATTTGTTGAGGGCTGCCCCCCAAATGACCAAAATGACCCAAATGACTAAAGCTGTAGTCCCAAAACGTAACATGAGCGTCATTTCCACTTTTCCTAGAGAAAAAGTTTCAAGAGGAGTAAGTTCATTAATTTCATTAGTGTTTTTGGTATAATCTCACCACCCCTACGAAGTTAATACCCCTTATAATAATATCTGATTATTTATTTTACGTACACGGAAACTTAGTACAAATTTTGAAAATAGCAAATTACGTAATGCTTTTAGGTTATCTATTATGAAAAATCTTACATGATTAGGATATCATATCATCCATAAAATAGGACTCTAAATGGCACTAATTAATACCTAACTCCCTTTAGCTGATGTGCTATGGGTGGCTAGTGGGTATGGTGGATGGGATATGTTGCGATCTTGTACCCACTTATTATCAACAATAATATTATGCCTCGAGTTGTTTGCCTTTTGTAGATAAAAATGCGAAAGAATTTGTAAAGGCCAAGCATGTTAACCTTTTAAATTTGCAAATCAATCTTTCAACAGAAAAGTGATATTTACAGTAGCTATAGATTTGAAATTAACTGAATGGACAGAACAAAGCAGCTTAATTCATAGACCCTAAGTAATGAGTTACTGTTATCAAAGGCTGACCCTACATTGATAATTGTAGCACTATTGAATGCTTAATATTTTGGAAGGAGTTTGTAAAGCATACCTATGAAATAAGAAAGGTTTTACTTTTTAAACCCATTGTAAGGGTTTAAAAAGTAAACAACATGATAGTCCAGTGGGTAGAACACCCGCCCGAAAACAGAAAGGTGTGAGTTCCAATCCTGGGTCGGGCCTTCACCAATTTGTCTTTTCTAAAGTCATATGTGTGGTTAATTTATCATGGTTGTTAGCGGTGAGGGAAAACATAGTGAGGAAACCCACATGGCTGAGTTGTACTTAGTCATGTGACAGTGTATTCGTACAAATAAATTCGTACTTGCCATGTGAGTTCAGAAGTATTGGTACCTCTGCCAACCCCTTCGGGGATAAACGGCGTGGACATTTATGTTTATGTTATGTAAGGGTTTGAGTTCCCATTTCTCTTTCTGTCACTCAGAACTGCCATTTGCTAGACCGAGACAGAAAGCATAAGGTAATCACATAGAGGATCCCGCCACATGTTATCCCATTATGCTTTCTGTCTTGGTCTAGCAAATGGCAGTTCTGAGCAACAAATAGAGAAAAAGCTATGGGAAAGAGCTACTCCGTGCGGCCAGATGAGGTCTAACCCTAAGACAGTGATTTAAAGTTTTTTTTCTTTGTGTATTTATGGTATTTTTATTAAGAGGCCTATATATTAAGTCTAAAATATACTTTTATCTAACCCCTCAAAGAGGAGAGTATTTATGGTTCCTTACTGCAAAGGGAATAAAATGGTCCAATAAAATGTTACAAACTTATCACATTTATTATTTTTTCCAGGAAATTATCTTCCTATCTGCTCTCATGGTGATGGGCTGGTCCGCCATCCCTATCTGGGTGCTGGTCAACATCAAACACTACCGCGGAGAGAAGTGAACCAGTCATTTGAAATATAGCTTAGATATCAATTATGTTCTTTTTTGTTTTAAGTAAAAGTGCTATTGTATAGTAATTTGTGTTTTCATTATTTCTCAAGACTCATGCATTCAAACCGTATATTCCTGAAGGGGTTGGCAGAGGTACTAATACTTCTGAACATCACATGACATTGTTACCTGGTGTTCAGAGTACCCATATTTTGCTTGAACAGTATACTCACGTGAAAGGAGGCAGGCCTATCATCTTACTTAATATATATATTTTTTGGTTTTAAAACCTACATATACTCAAGGCTATAAACACCAAAAAGGGGTAGCCAGAATTAGAAATCTTCAGCAACTTTTGGATGTTGAGTGGGGAAAGGATTGTATAATAAAGGTTGTCAGTTAAAGTTCTATAATGGTCTTGTTCAACAGTCATATAAAAAGTTGTACAAATAGGTTAGTGTTATTTTAAGCTGACACTAGTTTTCTTAAAGAATGTTGACATTGTGAAAGTTAAGCAAGATTTGGTGACATGTTGAATATGTAATATTTTGCGCCTCTGGCAGCTAATTACCGAATATCTAACAATTCTCATCCCTTCATGTGCTTGTGTAAGTGTTGGATTCTACCAGAGATGTGCAAGGCTTTTAAAATATTCAGAAGAGTTATTGCGATGTAGTGCCGGCTTAGAATGTCGCTATCCCTTTCTAACTACGGGTGTCTTAAGAGGTGACTAACGGTATGGAGCTTTTTTAAGTGTTTAGTAGGCGATGCGGTTGGAGACCCTTTTTGAGATTTATGGCGGTGAGTATATGTACTTATTTATGTTAGTCTTACTTCCCTTCAATAATCACATAGCTAATATAACGATGGTAAATTCAATTTAAAGTTTGTAAATTAGATGTTGAGTAAATATTTGTTTTTATAAAGAACAATAGAATCGCTATTTTACTTATCGTTACTTAGGCTTTCGTCGTTTATAATTAAAAGTTAAGTTTTGATCCAACTTAAAAAAATATCCAAGTGCGATTCGACTGGACAGTGAAGTTTCGAAGTAGCACAGATAGTATAATTAGGTAGTAGCAAGCATAATGTAAGCGAACAGATATAAAAAGAGTAATTTATGTAAAGAATGTGAGCCTGAGCCAAAACGCAAACTTACCTTTGCTTTTCATGGTATTTGTATGAAATACAAATCTAAATTATGCAGTTTTATAAATTGTGCTATATCTCAAAAACTGCTGAACTAGTTTTAATTGTTAGTTTTTATTGAGATTTACATAAAATTTAAAAGATACCCACCGCACATGGACGGGTCCACTCAAAAATATTATATTTTATGTAGCGGGGAGCTGAGTTACTTATACTCACGCCCGTTGTTCCCATAGGGGTAGGCAAACACTATCGTTCGCCACTTTGTACGATCCTGACAAATCTCTCTTGCTTCTGTCACATTCATAATTCTTCTCACAAATGCTCTTTTATTCTTTTCACTCCGGACTTTCGCCTTGATTTCGAGCTCAGTTCGATGTATTTTATATTGTCCTACAACCTTGAAGCTGTTCGCAGTTTAAATCTCTTATTATAATTTTCAAAGAAGTAGTCTCGATAGTTTCGGACGGAAATAAATTCAGACATGATAAAACTATGGATTTCTATTTTTGCCATTCGGCTACGAAACCCTAATAAACGGTTCATCACAGCAACAATATTAATTCTAAATAAATACGTGAGAAAATATTAGGAAAAATCACGTAAGTCTCAAACGAGTTATTCGTAAATAAAAGTATTAAATACGCGTTTTTTTGCTAACCATACTATTTCTATTATAATTATCGGAACGAGCGGCGAAGTAAATACGTTCATGTAGGTAGATTACTTTTACCGCCGCTAGGTGGTTGGGTGAATGACCTTTTAATGCCGCTTTCTGGCGTCTCGGAGGTGTTGCAGACGTAAATAATAGCGAGATTATGAATTTGAATAGTCTGTTGTAATCGCCTTAAGGAATTGTTGAAAGTTACCCTTTCGAATTACGAGTGTGGATTTCCTTTTGTTATTCGTTAGGCATAATAGTTTAACCATAAATTAATAAAATGTGCCATTTCACTAGAATCTTTAATCGTCAACAGCCTCTGCAATAATTCAAAGCTTTCAATAATATATTTTTTGTAAACCCTACAATAATATCACAGGTATTCTTATCACATGATTTTTGTAGTATAAATTAATATTAATACATACCATTCGCACTTAAGTATTATTATGAACATCAAATGGTTTTAGTTATTTCGACAAAAGATAAAACTGACGACCATAAAATACAAATTGAACGGGTCTATTTCTTTATCACAGTTCGAGTTTTGTTCAATTTATGTTGAACTTATTATAATACTAATTCAAAATATCAAAAATATATTAAACAATAATTAAGGATACTTAGAGCGGTACTATTGTAGAAACAAAAGTGGACCTAATGAAATCACTTGTGGATAAACTCGCAGGATACAATAACTAAGGCATAAAATGATTCTACAAAAGCGTTTGATTAGATAGGAAAGGCACGAGCATGGACTACATTGGTATGAAAAACTTTGATCAGCAAGCACTGATATTAATTTTATAATACATAAATTACAGCGCAATTGAGGTACATTTTGTTGAAAACACATCAGAATGAACACAAGTGGAAATAGGATTACCACAAGGTAGTAAACTAGGTCCGCCCATTATAAATTCGTTTGAACAGTAATTATTTCTACCAACGATACAAAAGTAGCTCAACCCAGATAATATATACATATATATAGTAAATAACCTGCCAGTAACTTATGTACTAATATATTTAACATTAATCGCCGACGTATCACTTTGTTTTACAGTCAATAACCCGATGCTGATTCATAAATATTCAATTAATATTAGATATTAAAAATAACCGTACAAAAAACTGTACGATGAATATTTTATAAAATTGTAAGTAACTAAATAAGTAGGATTTGTGTCCTTTGTTTGGCACGTACTGAGCATTTCTGAGTTACATATAGGATCGCAAATGGTAAATAAACAGTAAAAGATAACATCAATTACGGAAATTACAACTAAGCCTGAGTCACTTAGATATTTGGTTGTACAAAGTCATTAATAGCAAACATTCAGTTCAAATCTTTTCTCGTCAACCTTTGTGACAGAAAGTGCTACATAAACACGATTTTTTAACAATAAAGATCAATCGTGTATATGACTGTCTTCAAATGACCTGAAATCTTTGAGGAGACTGTCATTTAATATACAAACATCTCTGGCAAAACAGAATGTAAAGTAGTGAAAATTTGGAAAATTCGTCAATTTGGAAAATTGTTAGTTAACATTACTAAGAATCCATAATAGGACTTGAATACAATCCGCCATATTTACTTACACAATAACCTGATGTGGTCATATAGCCTATCACATACAAAAATATTATAGACGCTTATTAAATAAAACAATCTTCTTTCTTGCTGTACAATAAATGAAACACCAACACATATTTTAAAGTATTTTATGCATTTAAAACTTATCTTAGACACGGTCACAATATAGATTGCTCGCAACATTACAAACCATAGAGAACTTAGCTACATAGAAAAGAAACGAAGAATGTCAATATCCGTAAGTGGTTTTGTGTATTTTCACTGACTTAACGAAGAATGTATGACCAACAAAAGTCAGAACATTGATTCAACCTATCAGGATGTAGGGTCAGCGTATTTTGACAATTATTTGAATTTATACAGCTACTTTTGTACTGAACTACGTTTGGTTTTCCCTCTATTTACGTAAGTCCTCTATGTTCCAAACTAACTAAAATTGGGTGATCCTTTTTACTTCAAAAAATATCAAAATCATACATGTACTTTATGTACGCAAATATTTATTGGCTTTAAATAGATAGAGCAAAACGGTATATTTTTTAACAGAATAACTTGACCATTCTACGCTGTGTAATAACGTATTTTGTAAAGACTAAGATATTCACTGATTTATCCTTTGGGATAAAGATAAAATAATAAATGTATTTAATATACGCCATACCTTGGTCAAGTCATGTAATGGTCAATTTTATTACATGATAAAAGACAAGAATAATACATTCTTTTTATCTAGATATTCAAATATCTTTGTCCTATTAATTTTGTCTATGGATGCATTGCAAACCGAACATGGCCAAATTGTCTATGAAATTGAATTTAAAAGAAAATATAATTAAGGATCTAACACCCAGTTAGAATTTATATTAGTGTTGCTTAAATGAAAAAGTACAAATAATCTAATCACTATTTACATATACGTAAAATTGAATCGACATAAACTTTGTGAGAGCGATGAAATAATAGGCCCATAACCCTGAGCATTATCATAAAGCTCAAATAGTGGTGCTGCAACCAACTTATAGTTTTTAGGAACAGCAAATAAGGCTCTGTCTTGGAGTTGAACGAGGAAAAGTCTTTTGTGTTCCTTTGGTTTGGTTATGTGAGGTGGAATGTAAGGGTACTGAGGAGGCTCAAAGTTCGGACGCCACCAATTACCTGAAAGTGAGTTTAACAAGGCATAAATAAGGAGCAATTAACTGTTGCTTAGAATTAACGACATCCTTAGCTGAGTGGATAGGTGACTATTTTCTCGGTCTGGAGGTTTCCGATCCCTTCTGAGAGCAACATTTATGTGATGTTTATGAGCTTAAATTATTTGATACGGTTAAACCACATAATGGAAAAAATCCTTTGGAATAGTGTCATAAAAAAATTTATTAATGATGCCAAAACAAAAAAAGAAAGAAAAATTTGGGTATACACCCCCATTTATATTTATAATTTATTTATTAGGCATAAACCCCACACTTACATGAACATAAACATTCTAAATACAGCACTCAATCCCTAGAAAATTTTAGATTGTGTCCTGACAATTCCAACAATTATGTGACTTAAAGATATAGGAAATGAACAAATGCATTACCAATTGTGTCCTCAATCAGCCATTCTTGTTTCACACCATCTTGACGACCAAGAGTTTCAGTCAGCAATCTTTTTAGACCTTCAATCTCATCCTGTGAATAAATAAAAAATGCAAATATAAATGTTTGTATAAGTGTAGTGAAAGAGATATAGAGAGCCTTGAAAAAAGTTTCTAGACCAGATGGAAAAGTTCTTATACAGGTGGAGGTCCAAAGTGAGAAGAATAAAAGAACGTGTATGCGAAGAATAATGAATGTAAGAGAAGCAAGAGAGGTTTGTCAAGATCATGCAAAGTGGTGACCATTAGTCTCTGCCTTGCCCAATTAGAGTAATGGGCGTGATTATAATTATGAATGTAAAAAATAGAAATATTTCTGTTACTAATAAATAAAGGTAAGAAAAATTTCAACACCAGCGGGAATCAAACGAGGGTGTATACCCAGGTCATGGTCGCGATTCCCGCTGGTGTAAAAACTTTTCTTTCCTTTATTTATATTAGTCATAAAAAACATTAGGTTTCCCGCTGGTGTAAAAACTTTTCTTTCCTTTATTTATATTAGTCATAAAAAACATTAGGTTTTTATTAACAAAACATTCTAATTATGTTTCTGTAACTGTCCAACTAGTAGACAACACACAGATAAATCAACTGATAGGGCATATTTGTATCTTCTTAGGATGCTTCATCATCAAAGTGATTTGTTAGAAACCATTGACAATTGAAATAAGTCAACATAAAATTTTGGGTGAGTAATATGCTATGTAGTATTAGCTTAAAATATGATACATCATTTCTTCTCATGTGTGTTTATAAGAGGTAACCAAGGAAAGTGGGACTTCTAAGTAATAGTTTGGGCAATGCAGTTGGAGACCCATCACTAACAACCTTTACAATCTTTTCCCAAATCTACTCCTAATAGTGGCTGAGGATTTCTTGTTCTAGAGCTTTGGCTACCCCTTCTAGGGATTAATAGCTGTGAGTATATATTTCTAAATAATGCTAAACTTAACACCACTGCATCTGATCATCTAATTGCTAACTGAGCCTGAATGTTAGTCTGAAGTTTAACTACTATGCAACTCATACCTCTCCTGGGTTTAATTCTCCTCCAGGCAACTTGAAGAATGCTGTACCCAGTTGCAGAAGCAAGACATGAGGCAAGCCATGTTCATGTACCAGCAGTACACCTTCCACAGACCTGAAAAATTTACAAATATAACCAATCTGAAGAAGCCCATAGCTATTAGGTACTATGAAAAGCAATAAACTAAATTTATATTATTGAATACAACAATAATTCTAAAAATGGGTAATGTGTGGAAATAGGATCAAACTAAAAATAACTAACAAAATCATTAATTATGATAAAACTTACCTTCTCATTCCGATTTTATGGAATTCTTCCCGCATTCTCTGAAACCGTGCCGGGACAGATGCATCCTTCTCAAACAGAGGTTCTTTTGTACCAAATGTGTAATTAGTGAGTGGATACAAATTTACGGTTCTATTTAGAGTTAAACTGTTTTGACTGTTTTGGTGTTGAAGGGCGCCCCGGTTCCCAGGCCAAACTTTAGCAGGAGCCCCTTGCACTGCTGCCATATTAAAGATGCAACTATGTTGATACACTATAATCGATCAGATTTGTAATGAAGGATATTTAATAGTTCACAGGCTTTAACAAATGAGGTAATTAGAGTCTAACAATAATAAGAGGTTATGCGTCGGCAATTATGACAGTCGAATCCGCCATATTGGTTTATTTTTGTTTCTTTTTTTTTTTTTTACTCCCATAAACACAGACAATACAGATGCAGTACAGTAACTTATGTTTACACGTGGTTTACACCAATCCAAGCAGGCGTAAAGAACACTCGGAACATTCAATACATTTTAAATGGTGCCACTAAGACATACTTGACATAAATAAAGTCAGCGCATTTTTAAAATATAGCCAAGTGGACTCCTTATGAAATTATGTGGTTCTTATGACTACGGTCACGATCAAAGTTGACTTTTTGTGTTAAGCTTCTTGTACACCAAACGAGTATACATTGGGATGGGACATATTAAGATCAAAGATAGAATCTGCTTGAGTATATAAGCACACGTAACGTATGGAATAAAAAGAGTTATATGAATAGATGTATTATTGTAATTGTTATATGAAATGTCGATGAGGCCAGACTCAATAGGATAGTTTTACTCATAAATAAAAGATGTTATTAAAGGAAAGAAAAATTTCGACACTGGCGGGGTTCGAACCCGCGACCTTCGGGTATACGAACCCCACCAGTGTCGAAATTTTTCTTTCCTTTAATAACATCTTTTATTTATGAGTAATAATCCCCACATGAGGAATTCATGTCAAAAAACATTAAATTAAGGATAGTTTTAGTAAATTTTTTGCATCCGGTGCTTTACTTTTCAAGTGATTGTTGGGCAATGCAGTTCGTGACCTATCACTAATTACCTTTAATGAATTTCCTTTTCCCTAATCTATTTCCAAAAGTGTATGAAGAATTGCTTTCTCTGAAGCTATGGCTACCCTTTTATGGAATTTATGGCCGTTAGTACATACTCATGAATGATTGGTAGATGAATTTTTATGTTTCTAGATACAAAAATAACAAAAATCTCTATATTAACTTTCATTTGCTATATCAACCTATTAGGGGTTTAAACAAAAAATCCTTTTTAATTTTTCATAAGAATCATGAACCAAACCATTTTGTACCAAGTTACTATGATCAAAATGAGAATATCTTAGTATACAAATACGAATAGTAGTTTGGCGCTTCGGCGGCGGCTCGGCGCTGCCCCCTACATTGACCGTTGGTGATAGTGGGAGAACTTGCAGCGATTGCTCGGGTATATGGGGATGGTTAGTGGTGGATCTCCATACAAACTAATCGCTGAAGTGAAGGGATTGTGCTTGCTATTATTATATATATTGCGATTCAAAACTAACAAAACAAGAAATAATAATACAAAAAGCTTGAATCACCTGAGATACGAATACGGAACGATTGATTCATAATAGTTCTAGTTAAATATTCGGCGGTGGCAAATTTACTTTCCGCCCACAGCTTCACCCGCGTGAAATTCGCTTATATTGCGGTATAAAGTATAAAACTTCTCATTCCCACAGAAAAATCTAAGAAGAGCGATGTAACGCTGGATATGCTCAGTTGTTAAACCAAAACTGAATGATACACTATAAGTATTAAATGTTTTCCCTTGTGGAGCTAAAACATGCAGATTTTGGGAACTGGAAACCCGGGAACACGCTACATAGAGCTGACCATGCGGAAAACAATGTTTTTCCAAGTGTACTCCAGCAACCCTTAGAGTTTGGCCTTGTGCTCTATTAATGGTCATTGCAAATGAAACCCTTATAGGAAATTGGAGTCTTTTGAATTGAAATGGGAGGTCTTTTGGAAAAATCGCAATCCGAGGTATGAGTACACTTTCACCCTTAGCTGCTAACTAACCTAACTGTTATAAAACTACTGCCTAAAACCTAAAATCTACAAAAAACACAATTCAATCTAATTACTAGGAACCAAAAAATATCCCAAACTAAACTATAAAATTCTATACGACGAAAGACAGCCTACTGCGAAAAACCTAAAATCTATAAAATGCACACTATATTCATTATTGCTATTAAATAAAGAATAAATAAAGGAAAGAAAAATTTCGACACAGGCGGGAATCGAACCCGCGACCTCGGGTATACGCCCCGACGCTCGAAATTTTTCTTTCCTTTATTTATTAGTAATAATCCCCACATGAGGTTTTCATGAACAAAAAGATTTAAATTATATTCATTATTCTATGGTAGAAACCGAAAACACAGTAACCAAGTATGTATACTATGAATGAATCGTAAAGTGCAAATAACGATGACCTGTTTTTGGAATATTGACAATCAAAGTAAATGTTAGATAGTTATAAATCGATGTTTCTTAATACGATTATTATTTCAAATCCCTACTTGGGTGTCATTCTACCAACTCACCATTCCTGCCGGCACTGCAAAAATTGAATTTAAATCTACAAAAATTGGGTTTATAGAATCCAAATAATCTCCAAGTGAAACATCACTCACTCGAACATATAGTGTACTTGCATAATGTAAACGCGGGTTTAGCATGGGGTTCTGCCATTTTAACTGCACAGCAAAGGTCAAAATGATTAAATGAATAAACACATGCTATTTAATCAGCCATTTATTAATGTATATTATATAGATAAAAATGGTTTAACCGCTCGAACGTCGGAGCGTAGATCTGCGTCAAGAATAAAATCTCCTTCGTGTGCCGCGACATAGATCTACGTCTACACTACCTGCAAGCTTTTTTTCTTGGTTTTCACAGTAAAAAAGCGTTTTAAGGTATAAATTACTGCGGCAAGAGAGAGACAATGAAATAAGGAAGCAGAGACAATAGTCATAGACTTTTTTTGCGCGCGGCGTACGAGCTGTTAATAGTATAAAGTTTAAATAGTTAAAAATCAGTCTTCTTTTCTTATTCTATTTCGTTTCCTTAACTTTCGGTTTTCTGTAAAAAAAAAAACAAATAGTTTCATACAATACAAATAACCAATGCTTTGCTTTTATATCGAGTATGTTAAAAATATAATATTATTTTAATAAGAGAGCGGCTCTATATATTTGTTAATGGATATCCTATTGCCTAGAGTTACCGCGTTCACTCTTGCGTCAAATTCGCTAAAGCGCAAGACACACTGAGCCCGCCGGGCTACCAACATAATGTCGGCAACTTTTTGTCGGCGGTCTACTTTTCATACAAAATATAGACATGACTCTTTTAACACAGGCCGATGTGTGGTTGTGTCGCCGGGCAATGTCGGCGGCCCGGCGGGCTCAGTGTGTATTGCGCTAAAGAGTGACACACACAAATTTTAGATTGTCAAATTTGCCGTGTAGTGTCGGCTTAGAATAGCACTACCCCGTTTCTACCGATCGGTGTACGTAAGAGACGACTAACGGTATTCGGGCTTTTAAGGGATTTTTGGGCGATGCGGTTGGAGACCCATCACCAACAACCTACATACATACATATACTCACGGCTATAAATCCCTTGAAGAGGTAGCCAGAGCTAAGGAATAAGAAATTCCTCAGCCACTTTTGGAAAATTGAGTGGGGAAAAATGGTAAAGTAAAGGTTGTTAGTGATGGGTATCCAACCGCATCGCCCAAAAATCCCTTAAAAGCCCCAATACCGTTAGTCGCCTCTTACGTACACCCATCGGTAGAAACGCGGTAGTGCTATTCTAAGCCGACACTACACGGCGACATAGAAATACCTAATTTAAGTACTAAAATTATCAATTACCTTTCCTCTCTGCACTTTCAAATGCACAAGAGCCACATGGGTATCCCTGGTCGCTCGCTGCGCAAACCTAACTTTACATTGGTCACATTCGAACGGACGCTCGCCCGAATGTACGCGCATGTGGCGGACTAGCACGCTTTTTTGCTGAAATATATAAGTGATAAGATAACTGAGTTATTGTATTAATGTGCGGACAAAGAAAAGGGACAAGCAACCAAACTCAGGGCAGGTCAACTTTACAACAAGTTTACCATACAAACGAAACTCACCATACAAACTTTACTAAAAATATGACAGGCATTTGCCGCAACGCCATTATTGTAAAGTGGCCGCTGTTATATTTAGCTTTTTGAAGTAAAAGCAACCAAATCCAAGTAGTTTAAATAATTTACCATACTAACAAAACTGACCGTAAAAACTTTACTACAAATATGACACATTTACCGCGACGCCATTGTTGTAAAGTGGCCGCTGTTATATTTAGCTTTTTGAAGTAAAAGCAACCAAATCCAAGTAGTTTAAATAATTTACCATACTAACAAAACTGACCGTAAAAACTTTACTACAAATATGACGAGCATTTGACGCGACGCCATTGTTGCAAGATGGCCGCCGTCGCAGCTATGTTTTTATTTATCGAATATTAAACTGCTTGCATTAATATCTACAATATCTATATTATATACAAGATATTAATTTAGACAAAGAAAAGGTACCAGCAAACAAACCTAGAACAAGTTTACTAGATAGTTATTTTACACACAAACGTAAAAACTTTAGTACTAATATGAAAGGCGTGTGACGTGACGCCATTATTGCAAGGTGGCCACCGTCACACAATTGTTTTTATTAAGCGTATATTTAGCTTTTGTATTAATACACAGGCAAAGAAAACGTACAAGCAAACAAACCAGAAGTAGTTTAACTGATTTAACATACTAATGAAACTCACCCCAAATAATTTACTACAAATGTGACAGGTGTGTGACGCGACGCCATTGTTGCAAGATGGCCGCTGTCAAAGCGTTTTTTTTTATTTTGCTTTAGCTTTTTGAAGTAAAAGTAAAAGGAGCCAAACCCAGAGCAAGTTTACTATATAGTTTTTTCACACACAAACGAAACTCACCGTAAAAACTTTACTACAAATATGACAGGCGTGTGACGCGACGCCATTATTGCAAGATGGCCGCCGTTGCGAGCGGGGCGTGCTATGTTTACTGGAAATATTAGAAACATTTTAATAATACTCAACGTTCACGAAGAATATCCCCGAAGGGAATGGTAGTGGTACGAATATTTTTGAACATCACTTGACATTGAAACCTGGTGTTCCAGGTACCACCTAAGTACAACTTAGCCATGTGTGGGTTTCTTCACCATGTTTTCTCTCACCGGTACTATGATATAAATTAGCCACACACTCGAAATTTTGGTGTAGAACCAATTCGGGATTTGAAACCACATCTATCTGCATAATAGGCGGGTATTCTACCCAGTGAGTTATCAAAATTATATAATACCTACCTTCATATTCTCACAGAAATATAAATATATACGGACATAGTCTTATTTGCTGTGCAGTGTTTTAGAATAGTTCTACCCAATTTCCGCGCATGAGGTGATTAAGGGTAAGGGGCGATTCAGTGGTCGTTGGGCGATACGGTTGGAGACCCATCAAATTAATCTTTATTTAAAAAAAACTCCGCACCTATTAATATAATACTCACCGAATAGAAGGTGTACCACAATGTGCTTTCGCCTTCTTGAAATGTAACTTCAAATTAAACTGGAACAAAAACGAGTAAAATGTTAGTTGACAAGTTAAACCATTGGGAATATTAATAATAGAATAGAGTAGAAAACTCTTTATTCTAAATTGTATTTATTTATCTTGCTGTGTAGTGTTGGCTTAGAATAGCACTACCCCATTTCTTCCGGTGGGTGTACGTAAGAGGCGACTAACGGTATTGGGGCTTTAAAGGAATTTTTGGGCGATGCGGTTGGAGACCCATCACCAAAACCCTTTATTTTAGCATCATTTTCCCACTAAACTTTCCAAAAGTGGCTGAGGAATTTAACTCCTTAGCTATGGCTACCCCTTCAAGGGATTTATAGCCGTGAGTATATGTAAGTATGTTATCTTGATAAAAATATGAGATAATGTGATAAAGAGTTTTTTGCCATCTTCTTTTCTTTCCAAGATAATTAGTGGAGCGACGATAAATTCAATTTAATTTTTGTTTAATTGACAGCGACTATAATATCTCTTCTTAAAACATAATATATATTGGTGTTGCCGTGTAGTGCCGGCTTAGAATGTCACTACCCCTTTCTACCCACGGGTGTCATAAGAGGCGACTAAGGGTATGAGGCTTATTTAAGTGGTTTTTTGGCGACGCGGATGAAGACCCATCACCAACGATACTTTATTTCTACCATCTTGTCCCCTATCAACCTTCAAATATGGCTGAGGAGTTTCTAGCTCTAAAGGTCTGGCTACCCCTTTTTAGGATTTATGGCCGTGAATATATGTAAGTGTGGGAGTCATGTTAGAGCGCACACTACTGCGGACTCACTCGCACATAGCAGCGTCTCACTCATATCCTACATCGCGGTATGTAAATGTTTCTCGAGTTAAGCATAGATACAAATTATAAGTTGGTACACAGTAGGGGTGATGAGTATTTATCGTAACAGATAAATAAAACAGGTATCTATCCGGAACAGTTTGAAACAGATTTCTATATAGAATGTTACCTGTTCCAATGATACCTGTTGTTGTAACAGGATACAAAACAGAACAGACTGTGACTGGAAGACTGTTATCTGTCTGTTCTGTTATGCTTGGAACATGCTCGTAACTCTTCTATCATATTGAGATAGAAAGAGATAACTGCACATTTTGGAATATCCTCCTAACTTTTCTTTCATATCGCGCTAGAAAGAGAAACCAGAACATTTTGGAACAAGCTCGTAACTCTTATCATATCGAGATAGAAAGAGATACCAGCACATTTCGGAACATGCTCTATGCTCTTCTGCTAGTATAATAATGTACTCTTTGCTCTTCTGTCTAATATATAAGAATGGAAATAGCAGATATTTGATATGGTATTTGAAAATATTTATTCAAACCACACGAAATGGCATCATATCAAACATCAAAAGTATTATAGAATCCAACTAGATTCTCCAAGTTAAAAGCCTAACTCACATTCCATTTAATTATTTTACAAAGCTAATTTATGAGACTGATCTCACAGTCAATCCGTGTAAATAGTTTTGTGAGACACATTGTTTAGACATAAGTTTTTAATTGTAATAATAATAATTTATTTAAATTCCAATTGCACAATTACAGTTTTATATAGTTTACAGAGTAGATTGAGTGCAACATTTAACCGTATTTACATTATTGATAATATTGGTAGCCCCTACACTAGGGGCTAATAAATAATACATTGATTTCTTAGGATATAATAAACTCGGATTTAAGTATTTAGTAGCTGTTTCATAAAAGAGACCGATTATCGTAACCTCATTAAAAATTGTAAACAAATCCGATATAGAAAACAACCTTACCTATTTCTGTTTCAGTTGTTAGGGTTAGTTAGAAGAGAGAAACAAAATGAATTATAAATTGATCTGCTGTCTCCTTTCTTATATATTAGATAGAAGAGCATAGAGCATGTTCCGAAATGTGCTGGTATCTCTTTCTATCTCGATATGATAAAAGAGTTAGGGGCTTGTTCCAAAATAATCTGGTTTCTCTTTCTATCGCGATATGAAAGAAAAGTTAGGAGGATGTTCCAAAATGTGCAGTTATCTCTTTCTATCTCAATATGATAGACGAGTTGCGAGCTTGTTCCTAGCATAACAGAACCGACAGATAACGGTCTTCCAGTCACAGTCTGTTCTGCTTAAATGAAACAGCCTTTTATATAATAACAGGTTTTTGGAACTGTTGTTTTTCTGGAACAGAAACTGTTACAACAGGTATCTGTTTTAGCCTGTTCCAACTCACCTCTAGTACACAGCAGGGTGTACTGGCCAGTATATCTTTGCTGTTTCCACATATGTATGTTTTAATTAAGATTCTTACCTCAGATTTAAACTTAACATCACATTCAACGCAATAGTAATCGTTCTTGGAGTGGACAGTGTCGTAGTGTTTTTGTAGAAGCGATTGAAATACGAATTTCGCTTTACATTGCTTGCAATGTAGCATGCTCGATTCGTCGTGGCGTCTGGGAACAAACAATGGATTGAAATAAGTGACTGAAGAAATATAAAAAAAAAAAATTTTTTTGCTGTGTAGTGTCGGCTTAGAATAGCACAGTAGCACTACCCCATTTCTTCCCGTGGGTGTACGTAAGAGGCGACTAACGGTATTGGGGCTTTTTAAGGGATTTTTGGGCGATGCGGTTGGAGACCCATCACCAACAACCTCTATTTTGCCTTCTTTTCCCCACGCAACTTCCAAAAGTGGCTGAGGAATTTCTAATTCCTTAGCTCTGGCTACCCCTTCTAGGGATCTATAGCCGTGACTATATGTATGTATGTATATTTAAAGGAAGCTATTAACACAAACACACACACACACATACAGTAGAAGAAGAAGAAGAAGAAGAAGAAATACATTTATTCACCGTAAATATGGCACATGGCGTAACAGTAAAGGGTTGATCATGGGTGAATGTAACATAGGAGGATTTAGGATTTCATATTATCAAAATCAATTTGTACCAATACTTTTAAAGTTTGTTTACTAAATTAAAATTATAAATTTTTGCTAAGAAATTTAATTTTGGAATTATACCAACAAAAAATCAATTTGGGAGTAGTTCCAAAAATCGGTAAACATTCTTCTAAGTCTGAATTAGTTTTAGTAAACGAATGCTTATACTCCTGACCAACACATGAAAATCAGTAACGTTCAGTTCAGTATCCTGAATAAGAACAATATTTTGCAAAACGTGGGTGCCTACTTTGGGCACTAGGTGGCGCTGTCACTTGTTGTTAAGAAGTGTTGGTACCTCTGCAAACCCCTTCGGGGATAAAAGGCGTCAATGTTTATGTTTTGTTATGTATCTTGTGGGGAACCTTAAACATCATTAACAAAAACTCAAACTTGCACAACCATTAACAACACAAGGGCAAGCACAAGCGCTATTTTATCGACACGATAACGGTTAGAATGAGATGGCAGTATACGATACTAAGTAAGTGCGTAAGAGAGGGCTGCTTTATCCCACGCGATAACTAGTTTAAACACCGCTCGTGCTTGCCCTTCTGTGGGTTATAAGGATGTACTTTACTCACTTCGTATGCACTCTCAGAGACTCGATATTTTTGAAGGTCTGTCCACATTTATCACAGGAATGATTCGCCGAGCCTTTGTGAGATCTGATGTGTCTTTGTATCACAGTTCTTTTGCTGAAATTAATATAAAAAACCTCATTACTTTTCCAAAAGTCAAAATATTTTTTTTTTATTCAAAATAAAATCTTTCCGTATCCTTTGTTTCTTTCATTATGGGAAATAAAATTCAAAATTTCACTGTCTCTATTGGTGGCTTGGAATATCAAAGTTAGCACAACCATAGTCAATGGCACCAAATTTTGTGTCGTTCGCCCCACTGAATGAGAAATTTAGTATTAACCGGGCTACATACAATCATACATACATATATACTCACGGCTATAAATCCCTAAAAGGGGTAGCCAGGGCTGAGAAATTTCAGAGATACCTCAGCCACTTTTGGAAGTTGACCTACTGACCCTAAATTTAGTCCTATCGACCCTCTTTAACGTCACATGGGGGTACATTTTATAATGCCACTGATTGAAAAAATATCTTGATACTCACTTTGTGAAGAAGTCTCATAACCCTCACTTGTATTTCACAATAACCTTTGTTGTATAATATTTTTCTCACAACTTCCAAAAGTGACTGAAGAATTTAATTAAATTGCTCTAGCTATCCCTTCTAGGGATTTATATTCGTGAGTACTATATGCTTTTATGTTTCGATATGTGATATTTACATACATACATACATATACTCACGGCTATAAATCCCTTAACGGGGTAGCCAGAGCTTTGGAATGAAAAATTCCTCAGCCACTTTTGGAAGTTGATTGGGGAAAAGATGGTAGTAATAAATGTTTTTGGTGACGGGTCTCCAACCACATCGCCCAAAAATCAATTAAAAAGCCCCTGGAAGAAAGAAATGGGGTAGTGTTATTCTAAGCCGGCACTACACGGCAAATATGTGATATTTGTGAATGAGAAATGTTTTATTACCTGGATCAATGACACTAAATTTGGTTCTAATTACCCAGTTAAACCTTAGAAATGTCGTGATGAATTTGATGATGCTATAGTTTCAAAAAATGCTTGGTTACAGGATCATACAAAGTGTCGATAATCTCTGCCTACCCCAATGGGAAATTATGCCGTTAGTATATGTATGTATGTACTCACTCGGTAACGAAGTCACATAACTGGCAGTTGTATTTCACAGAGTCAGGCGCGTGAGTGTTGGTGAAGTGTTCTATGAGATGCTGTCGTGATATTCGACATTGGCCGCACACCTTGCATTTGTACCTGTATTGAAATATAATATATTTATATTACCCAGCAATAGAAGAGATATATGGAAACGGCAAAGATATACTGGCTATTACACTCTGCTGTATACCAACTTATAATTTGTATAGATACTTAGTTAGAAAAACGCCGTGTAGTGCCGGCTTAGAATAGCACTACCCCGTTTCTACCGATGAGTGTACGTAAGAGGCGACTAACGGTATTGGGGCTTTTAAGAGATTTTTGGGCGATGCGGTTGGAGACCCAACCTTTATTAAAGAATAAATAAAGGAAAGAAACATTAGGTTTTCATGAACAAAAAAGATTTAAATTACCAAACCTTTATTTTTAAAATCTTTCCCCACTCACATTTCCAAAAGTAGCTTAGCTCTGTCTGGCTACCCCTTCTAGGGATTTACAGCCGTGAGTATATGTATGTATGTTTGTTAGAAAAACACTCCTACACCGCGATGTAAGATTTTCGTGACGCTGCTAGTGTGCGAGAGAGACAGCCGTTTAGAGGTCGCTAGAGATACTAACAATAATTTATTCAGGACATGAAGCGACATTTCGTCACTCTTCAGATAGATATTTGCAACTGTTTATTGTTGACGTGAAACCAAAAATTTGAACACGAACCTATGGTTTTAATCACGCTATTACACACTTATCGAAGCGACTGAGGCAAAAGTTTGGAAGAGAAAAGGGACGCCAAAGTATACAAAAGTCTAAAGAATAATCAGAGCAATCCTTCCTATAAATATAAAGTATCAAAGAACATAATACACAGTGGTATTTCACAGAGTGTGGCGCGTGAGTGTTGGTGAAGTGTTCTATGAGGTGTTGTCGTGATATTCGACATTGGCCGCACACCTTGCATTTGTACCTGTATTGAAGATTGGATTTAAACAAGAACAGAAGCTTAAATCAAAGAGTTATACAACGTCTTATGCTGTGAAGTGTCGGCTTAGAATAGCTCTACCCCATTTCTTTCTGGGTGTATGTATGTATGTAATGATGTTTAGAAGTATTAGTACCTCTGCCAACCCCTTTGGAGATATTCGGCGTGAACGTTTATGTTTATGTTATGTATGTAAGAGGCGACTAACGGTATTGGGGCTTTTAAGTAATTTTTGGGCGATGCGGTTGGGGAAACATCACCAACAACCTTTATTTTACCACTCAACTTTTAAAAAGTGGCTGAGGAAATAAAGAAATTCTAATTCCTTAGCTCTGGCTACTCCTTATAGGGATTTATAGTCGTGAGTATATGTATGTATGTTATAAAACGTCGTATTTGCCAGACACAAAAAAGACCCTTACAAATTTTACAGGACATGAGCGAAAATTCCTTAATTATCTCCACTAAATCCCTATTTAACCGACTTCAAAAAAGGAGGTTCTCAGTTCGATTGTTTGTATGTATGTATGTATGTATGTATAATTGTCCGCGATTATTTTGTGACTGTTGAAGAAAACTTATCAACGAATCCATTGTTTTGAGACAATGTTACAATTAACAACTTAATTTACGCGAGATTTGCAAAAGTTTGAGGAAAAATGAGGCCCAAAAGTTCGCAAAGGTCAAAGAAGAATATGTTGTCGTGATATTCGACATTGGCCGCACACCTTACATTCGTACCTGTGTTGGATTTGAGTTGAAGATTTATTTATTTGTATTATTTATGTATGATTATCCCAGCTTTATTTCTTATTTTTATTTATTTTTGCCGTGTAGTGCCGGCTTAGAATGTCGCTACCCCTTTCTACCCACGGGTGTCGTAAGAGACGACTAAGGGTATTGGGGCTTTTTATTGGATTTTTGGGCGCTGCGGTAGGAGACCCATCACCAAAAACCTTTATTTTACGATCTTTTCCCCACTCAACTTCCAAAAGTGGCTGAGAAATTTATAATTCCTTAGCTCTGGCTACCTCTTCTAGGGAATTAAAGCCGTGAGTATATGTATGTACGTATGTAATTTCTAAAAGTGGCTGATGAATTTTAAATTCTGAAGACCTAGCTACCCTTTTTTGAGAATATATTTACGTATTTTTTTACCACCGAACATCTAATTACCCTTTTTGGGATTTAAAGCTGTGAGTATGGGTCTGCTGAAATATGAAAATAAATTACCTAGTAGTATGACTCTTCATGTGACCTCTGAAGGAGACGGCAGAAGGACAGTATTGCTCGCAAATATCACATACGAATGGGCCTCGATCCTATAAAAGAGAATAACATAACATAAAATAAACGTTCACGACGAATATCCCCGAAGGGGTTGGCAACAACGATCCTTTTATATCGAATTTCTTGTTGTGACATTGTGAGTCAATGTTTGTATAACTCAACCGTGCTCGCTGTATATCCCCGAAAGGGTTGGCAGAGGTACTGATACTTTTGAACATCACGTGACTTTGTCACCTGGTGTTCAGAGTACCCACGTTTTGCATGGACAGTGTACTCACGTGATAGGGGGCAGGCCTATCGCCGTTTTGTACGAATACACTGTCACATGACTAAGTACAACTCAGCCATGTGGATTTCCTCACGATTTTTTCCCTCACCGTTAACAACCATGATAAATTAACCACACATATGTCTTTAGAAAAGACAAATTGGTGTAGGCCCGACCCGGGATTTGAACACTAGTCGCTTGCACGTTCACCGGTGTTCTACCCATTGAGCTATCACGTCGTTATAAAAGAGAATCTATGTGAATTACCATGCATTGTATATGTATCTATGTGAATTATGTGAGAATGTATGTAAGTAAAATAATAAAAATATCTCAAATTTAATAAGGCTAATATCTTACTATTTGGATTAGAAATAAAGCTTTAGTTATAATAATTTAGCTGTAACACTTTTTAAACTCTCGCGGTTGGTAGACATTAAATATAACAATCGGGTTGAACCAACAACATTTTTTTATAATTAAAACAACTATTGATTGTCGTTGCTGTGTAGTGTCGGCTTAGAATAGCACTACCCCATTTCTTCCGGTGGGTGTACGTAAGAGGCGACTAACGGTATTGGGGCTTTAAAGGGATTTTTGGGCGATGCGGTTGGAGACCCATCACCAACACCCTTTATTTCACCATCTTTTCCCCACGCAACTTCCAAAAGTGGCTGAGGGATTTCTAATTCCTTAGCTCTGGCTACCCCTTCTAGGGATTTATAGCCGTGAGTATATGAATGAATGAATGAAAAATCACAATCTAAAATGGATATAAATATACAATACAATATGGGTCTCCAACCGCATCGCCCAAAAATCCCTTAAAAAGCCCCAAGTCCATTAGTCGCCTCTTACGTACACCCACCGGAAAAAAATGGGGTAGCGCTATTCTAAGCCGACACTACACAGCTTGTTTGTTATTTGTAATAAATAAACAAATCATAAAAACTTCTATACAACTTACCTTAGAATGCTTCCCCATATGATTATTGAGCACATCTTCAAAGTTGAAGCCCCGAACGCATTTTTCGCACTTAAAAGCAGAGTTGGGCGTAATTAATTACTTTTGCAATTTAATTAATAATTAAATAATATTAATTCAATTACAATTGTAATTAAATACAAGTAATTGCAATTACATGTAATTCCAATTAAACAGTAATTGTTAATTGAAATTACATAAAATTAGTAATTTCAATTACTCAATTACTATTATGTTATCAATATCATATTATTTTAGAGCAGATAAAACGCACTGCATATTTGATTTCATTTCCGTGAGTACGATGCCGGGGATGCGCGCGCGCCTATGGCCCCCAACTTCGCGTCGCCGAATGGAGTGCACACTTGTTATTTTATCACGATGTTACGGCGACATTCTGAGGTCTTAAATATTTTCAAAAAAATTAATACACCGATGCCATCATCAGGCCCTGTTGAAAGATTATTTTCATATGCGACTATGATTAACTTACCAAAGTCACATAAATTATCCGACGAAATGTTCGAGATGAGAGTTGTATTAAAATTCAATTTAAAATAAAAGTTTATTTATATTTCTCTTAACTGTACCTATACTGATTTCGGAAATAAAGATCATTTGAATGATGAAAATGTTTTTCTTATTAAATAAAATTAATTGATAATTCGAAAAAGTAATTAATTATCAATTTCTATAATTATTATTTTAATTACTAAATTCATTTTATAATTGTAATTGTTAATTTAATTTTACAATTACTTTACTTTGTAATTGTAATTTGTAATTAAAATTTTGTTTTGTAATCGTAATTAGTAATTTGTAATTCAATTACTTTTTGCCCAACACTGCTTAAAAGGTGCCCTCTGATACACCTCACTCTTTTTTCGTTCCAACATTTCATATAGAACCTGAAATATACAAGTTATATAAATCTTTAGTAACTAGTAATAATCTGATTATGTATATCTGATACACAGATCTAGAAAAATTAGCGCTATGGTAACACAAACTAGGTCCTAACTCAGCGCTTCATATTGCAAAGAGGCAAAACACTGCGTTTCAGTTCAAATACTCACGGCTATAAATCCCGAAAAAAGGGTACCTAGGGCTGCAGAGCTAGAAACTCCTCAGCCACATTCGGAAGTTAATAGGTGACAAGATGGTAGAAATAAAGTATCGTTGGTCATGGGTCTCTCAACGCATCGCTCAAGAACCACTAAAAAGCGCGTCTTACGACACCCGTGGGTAGAAAGGGGTAGTAACATTCTAAGCCGGCACTACACGGCAAGTAATCTGATTATTACCTGATACATTCACACATGCACACACACACACACACACACACACACACACACACACACACACTGACACACACATACTTAGTTTTATTTTTTGTTTTAGTTTAATTATAAATGTAGGAGTCATGTTAGAGCGCACACTACTGCGGACTCACTCGCACATAGCAGCGTCTTCCTCATATTGCTACATCGCGGAGTGTAAATGTTTTTCGAGTTAAGCATAGATACAAATTATAAGTTGGTACACAGCAGGGTGTACTGGCCAGTATATCTTTGCTGTTTCCACATAAATATTGAAATGAAATATCTTATTCAAATTTTAATCATTTGTAGAACTAAATGTGATTGTCCACGGACACAAGCCAGTGTGGGAAACAATGTAATATGTAACTGTACAACTTTGAAAAATAAACGTTATTATTATTATTCATGAGGGAGTCATAATATGCGACCATAGAGAACTTAACTGAACGGCCCCCTGATTATGTATCTTTTGCGAGTGACGATTGTGTCGCAAGTTGCACGTTTGTCGTTGTCAATGTCATAAATTTGTATGCAATCTGACACTTTTGACAGCGACAATATTGCAACTTGCGACACAATCGCGGTCGCTAAAGATACATAATCAGCCCGCCGAGCGGAAACCAAACACAGTTCATTACAAAAATTGCTAAAATTATTCCGCTAAAACGCATTGATAAAAGTTAGTACGTTGTTTCTACACCCTTATTGGTTGATTCAATGATCTGACATTTGTTGGTCATACTCATACATTTGCATCGCTTGAGTCAGTGGCAATGAACTGAACACCTAACGGATATTGACATTATTTCTTTCTTCACTATTTGGTTAAGCTCTCTATGTATGCGACATAATATTCTACTTTCAATCATCACCAAAAAATGCTCCAATTACGCTTACGATATCAAGTGTGGTCCAACAATGAATGACTGTTTATAAATTAACGAAACAATGTAGCTAAGAAATGAGGGACGTTATAAAATATATCAAATAAAATTCAACTCAGCTCAAAAGTTCACGCCGTATATCCCCGAAAGGGTTGGCAGAGGTAGAACTTCTGAATATCATCTGACGTGACATTGTCACCAGAAGGGCAAGCACGAGCGCTATTTTATCGACACGATAACGGTTAGAATGAGATGGCAGTATACGATACTAAGTAAGTGCGTAAGAGATAGCTGCTTTATCCCACGCGATAAGTAGTTTAAACACCGCTCGTGCTTGCCCTTCTGGTATTCAGTCAGAGTATCCACGTTTTGCTTAGACAGTGTACTCACGTGATATGGGGCAGGTCTATCGCCGCTTTACATTATAAGTACAACTTGGTCATTCTAGTCAACTTAGGGATTCCTCACGATATTTTTCCTAACCATTAACAACATATAACATAACATATCATAAACGTTCACGCCGAATATCCCCGAAGGGGTTGGCAGAGGTACTAATACTTCTGAACATCACGTGACTTTGTCACCATAACAACCATAATAAATTAACAACACATATAACTTTAGAAAAGGCAAATTGGTGTAGGCCCGACCCGAGTTTGATCCCTCATCATCTGCATGATGAGCGACGTCCTACCCCATGAGCTATCACAGGTGCAATATAATTCCTGAACTAAATTATATTTCTACCATTAACATAACATAACATAAACGTTCACGCCGAATATCCCTGAAGGGGTTGGCAGAGGTACTAATACTTCTGAACTAATCATCTCTATAAATTATCCACATTACAACTGATGTATAATTGTTTTGTTTTCATTAGTTATTTAATTTGCGTTTTTCTGTATCGTCTGTATATCAATTGGTAGAAACTTTATAGGTTAAGAACTTCTCTGTATTTTTGTCTTATTTGAAATATTGTGTACCGTTTGTTTCTCAAATAAATAAATAAATAAATAAATAAATAACATCACGTGACTTTGTCACCTGGTGTTCAGAGTACCCACGTTTTGCATGGACAGTGTACTCACGTGATAGGGGGCAGGCCTATCGCCGTTTTGTACGAATACACTGTCACATGACTAAGTACAACTCAGCCATGTGGGTTTCCTCACGATGTTTTCTCTCACCGTTAACAACCATGATAAATTAACCACACATATGTCTTTAGAAAAGACAAATTGGTGTAGGCCCGACCCAGGATTTGAACACTAGTCGTTTGCACGATAACTGAGTGTTCTACCCCAGTGTAAATGGTAGCAGCCGTGATAGCCCAGTGGCTATCACGGCTGCTACCATTTTCCGTTTTACCATTAAGCATTCCTAAAAGATATTTTAACTCACCTCTTCTTTAGACAATTTAATAACATTATACTCTTCGGTCTCTTGCACCATTCTCGATGAAAAACCTTCTTTCAACGGACTCTTTTTATCAACTTTGCATTTGGCGCCATTTTGTGGTTTTGTATCGACGCTATTTTGTTTTCGGTTTGATTTTAGATCGCGTAGGTGTAAAGGTTCCACAAATTCGTTGAGATAATCTTCTCTTATTTCTACTGAAATTACATCCTGTAAAACGAGTTGATGTTTAAAATTGATTATAAAATGAGATTTGATGATGATGATAATTACCAATAGAGTTATCATTCATCATTTCACTATACAAACATAAATACTTAATACTCACAGCCATAAATCCCAAAAAGGCGTAGTCAGAGCTTCATACAGTATCAATATAAAAATATTTCAAGAATTTATTAATTTATTGAATAAGGCAAAAATAATGAGGCTCACAATAAAAGAAAGAAAAATTTTTACACTTGCGGGTATCGAACCCGCGACCTCGGGTATACGCCCCCGTCGCTCTGCCAATTGAGCTACCGTGTCAATGGCTTCCAGTGCGAAATTCTTCTATCCTTTGTTTCTTTTACACTTTTAAGTAGTGTTTGCGTTCCCTACGTTGTATTTATTAATAATAATCCCCACATGAGGTTTTCATGAACAAAAAAAACATTAAAATTATGTGATAGTTTGGCGTTCTCAACATTTGCATTCTATCTGAAAAGGTAGACAAGTGGCCTTCCGAATTTGTAAGAAAATCGGAGGTAGGGAACGCAAACACTACTTAAAAGTGTAAAAGAAACAAAGGATAGAAGAACTTCGCGCTGGCAGCCATTGACACGGTAGCTCAATTGGCAGAGCGACGGGGGCGTATACCCGAGGTCGCGGGTTCGATACCCGCAAGTGTAAAAATTTTTCTTTCTTTTATTTAACCTTTATTTATTAATAAATATCATAACGTCATCACAATTAAATTAAATTTTTGAATAATTTACCTGAGTTGTCGTTTTTTCTTCAGGTGACACTAATTTTAATGGTTCTATTAAAATATTTAATTCTTCATCTTTAACTTCTATACCTGACAAATTCTGAAAATGAGAAACTTAATTTGTATAGATAAATAGGGTTTCAGTGTCAGTTACACTGTCTGTATTATATTTTGTATTTATTATTGTGCACAAAGGATCACTTTGCTTAAACATGGACCCTAGTTTTAGCTTGTCTCTTCAGTCACCAGGTATTCAATGAACAGTGAAATATTAAATTTAAATCTACTATATAACAAATAAGTTTGGTTTTCCTTTCTGATGATTTAACTTCAAAATGCGTGAAGCGATTTGCATAGTTTTGAATTTGTTGGAAAGGTCTTGGGCTCCTTGAGGTTTGTAGCAAAGAAACCTCAGAATCTTTTTTTGGAAAGTAGGAAAACAGGGAAAAATATTTTTGCAGTGCCATCTTTGATTATTTATATGCACTACAACCACACCATTACGTGTTACTGTTGATATTGTTAGAGGAGTAGTGGATTGTCCCAAATTGCTTAGCAAAATTTACTTACGCACCAACCAAAAGGCCTTAAGGAAACGACCCATCTTAAGTGTCCCAAAAGCTAATACCAATTATAGGCGTAACTCATTTCTATTACGTGCATGTACTAAATTTAATGAATCAATAGTTGATTTAGATATTTTCGATACAAGCACTACAAGAGTAAGAAAATTATTAACTAATTTACATTTCGGCCAATAATTTCTAGACTAACCTCAACATTATAATTATATCATTTTTTACCTAAATCTTTTAGTTCTGTAAGTATTATGTAATTTTTCTATAGGTGAAGATTTGTAAATGGCATTGTGTATTCATAATTAGTATTATATTGTTTGTATTTGTCTGTTAATCTTCCAAAGAAAATAAAATAAAATACATGAGTGTCCCTCACGAAAATAAGCCATCTGGTGGCAAAATGGAGTTTGCCGTGCTTGCTTGTTGAATATATGAAAAAGTTACCATAGTTGTTGCCTCTTCTTTAAGTGGCACTAATTTTAATGGTTCTATGAAAGCATTCAGTTCATCTTTAACTTCTATATCCGATAAATCCTGAAAATGACAAAATTAAAGCTTAAATTAAGGCTTCAGTGTTAGTTACACTGTCCATAACATTGGTGCAAAAGCTTTATGCACAAAACATTTTTATGATTTCACTCTAATAAAATTAATATACATTTTATAAAACTCCTTCTAACAATGTAGGAGGAGCTAAATGAGAGTGAATATGTCACTTAATAAAAAGTCCCACTCACCTCATTGATCTCCTTAATACTATTAAACATAGAAAGTGGTATCTCATCATCATCATAATGATCACCAAATACATCATCATCATCTTTTACAACTGGTTCATATTCAGATGACTGCAATTGGACTGTCACAAAATTGTGGAGGGCATTTTGTTTCTACAAAAAATACAATGCATTATTTTTCTAATTAAGAAGTATAATGTTGTGTCACTAATGCTTAAGATGTAGATGTTGAAATTCTTAAGAGATATGGGGCTTTCATCATCATATACTCAAGGCTATAAATCCCTTGAAGGGGTATCCAGAGCTAGGGAATGAGATATTCCTCAGCCACCTTTGGAAGTTGCGTGGGGAAAAGATGGTGAAATAAAGGTTGTTGGTGATGGGTCTCCAACCGCATCGCCCAAAAATCCCTTAAAAGCCCCAATACCGTTAATCACATCTTACATACACCCACCGGAAGAAATGGGGTAGTGCTATTCTAAGCCGACACTACACAGCAATGGGGCTTTCAGTGTATCAGTAAAGTCAACCTAATCATTGTATGATTATTATCAGGCCTCAGTTCTGGAGCACACTTGTAACACTTATTTATATGATGTCTGTGGCCGAGTGGATAGGTGACTAGCTTCTCGGTCCGGAGGTTCAGGTTCAATCCCCGCTGAGAGCAATATTTATGTGATAATCATAAATGATTGTTTCTTAGTCTTTGATGTTATTTATATGTGTATTACATAATATTAAATATATCATTAAGTTAGTATCCCATAAACAAGTTCTACTTAGTTTTGGTCTAACTTGATCTGTGTATATGTACATATAATTATTTATTAATTATTCAGCCTACAAGCACCCACAACATAGGCTGTCAGTAATGCATAAGGTTTATATATGTGTAAGGGGTATTGATTTCCTTTAAGGTAGAAGCAAGAGGGCCAGTAATTTGTAGTTTATGAAATACTTACTGGTAAATCAAATTGCCCACAACATATTGAAGTGAGGACTTCATCAGCTCTCTTGCATTGTTCTACAAAACTACTGCATTTCCTCACAAGGTGAATACAGATCACACAGAGCATTAAACTTGGTCTGGGTTTCTGAAAGCGGTTTCAAATTACTAACTACACATCACACAAATGACTAATTGATTGATTTGGTTTACAAAGTATTCACTTTTTCTAGGACAGTTTCTTCATAAGGTAGAGAATATGTTATTGCAGAGTTCCCTTACTTCCCCTTACTTTTACCTTACTCCTGAACCAAAAAGTGAAAAATCTTTGATACATGTGTTAGTCACAGAAGTGTGGGCTCGATTCAGGATTGCAACCAAGGCCTCAGTTTCTCAGACCATGGTCATGCAGTGTTAGATCCTGTATTCAGTTTCCTTATGTTATGTGTTAACAAATCTGCTAATATCAATTCTGAAAGTTTAGATCCAATTAAGATCTGATTCTTTGTCTCCGACATCAATAGATTATTAAAACTTTAGTGTCATCACGTATTGAATTTTGAAATCACCTTGCTTATGTTTTTTTCCCAGGGTAAGATTTTCGGAGAAAATATCAGATTCTGCAATCCATTTAGAAAAATTGTATCACAAATCAAAATCTTAACTATTTCTGAATAACATCAGCTATGTAACTTAGTCTAAGCTATAGTACTATTTCATAAAATAAGAAATCTTTGGCGAAGTACACAAATTTGTAAGTTGTTTATTTGAATTTTACCTTGCCGGCAATACTGCAAAATACATTAAAATCCACTGGTGAGAGAGTTTTTACATCTTCCCCGCTCCGAAAACATGTTACACACAATTGATTCAAAGGGGTACCGTCCGTATGTTGTTCCATTTTTCAACGTATTAACTGGCTTTCAATGGAAATTAAATGAAAGTTATGTACAATATTTTATTTAAAATATTATTTGAGCCTTTGATTATGAACATAGTGTTCATAGTCAAAGATTTGAGCATTCGCCTTTAGATTTGTTATTGTTTTATTCACAGAATCGTGGATGACATGTAATGTAAAGCGGCCAGTACACAATGGCGGACGATGGCCCACTGCTCGCCATCGCCACTGTGTACAGGGGGCAATGGTGCATGATGGCGGACAATTGCCGACCGTGGCGCGCAATGGCGCGCAATGGCGAAGTTGTCGGTTTTTCGGGCACACTTCAAAGGAATCGTGGCGTAGCATGGCCGGTGGTGTTTCCACAATGGGCCATTGTTTAGTTTCGTCACCGGCCGCTCATAGATACTTATACTTTTTTGGAATATTTTATTGCAAAATGTATTTATAATCACTATATGACGTAAAAATACCATAAATAGCGCCATATATAAAATAAATTCATACATAATAATAAATAAATAGCTGCAGCCATAATTACTTCGACGTCCATCGCAAGTGGATTGCCAGGCAGTAATGAGCAATGGGCCATTGTGTAAACACCAGTTGATCGTGGCCTACAATTGCCAATGGCGAGCAGTGGGCCATCGTCCGCCATTGTGTACTGGCCGCTTTATGTATTGCTGTATTGTATGTACCCAAGGAAGTTATGGTATGAGGTTCATATTTCATAAGTAAGGTCTGTAAATTTGATAAAACTTATTTATACATATTTGATTTGAGAAAATGCTTGTATGTTCAGAAGATCTGTTATTCACAAAGTATTCGAAGTGTACTATACAATATACAACATTGGTAACTTAACAACATGAAATCCAGAACCGTTACAGTAAAAAAACTATATAAATCAATATAAATAACCTCTTCAATCAGGAATATATTTTGTGTTTGTTTATTTTATTACGTTAGAATAATTCATTTACTCTTTATGTTATAGTCTCATAAGCATTATCTTACAGTTTAAAACATATAAAAGATGAGTACAATTCAAGAAAGGCTTCAGTTAAAACGGGTGCCCCTGGACACTTGGAATGTCCGGGAGCAACTTTGTTTGGCTTCAGCAGTACTTCGAAGCGGTGATCAGAACTGGATGTCAGTATCTCGAGCTCTGAAGACCGTTGGTGATCCGAGTAGACCGGCAGATTGGTATTCGCAGAAGAGGTAGGCAGTAGTTCTCTTTTACTTATTAAAAAAATCTTTGCAGTTTAACCGGCTTTGAGTGTGGTCAGAAGTAATTGAATGATTACTATAATAATAGTATTAAACATTTTCTTGACATAGTTCAAAGTACACATGTTAAAATGATGACTCTGAACTTTGTATACAGCAACTATGAATGAACCAAGATGGGTTGAGATAAAACAATACGTTATGGCACTAGTGTTTAATGCTTGCAGCTGCTTGACATGCTTAATTTAGTGCAACATAAGTCACTAGTTATCCCAATGGGAACTAGTGGTGTGAGTATATGTATGTACATATAAGTCACTAGGTATATAAGCCAGTGTATTTAAGATTAAATCATCATCTCACGTAGATACTTTGATAGGATCCCTGATCACCCCAACCCCTTACTCCAAGCCTCGCTCGATTACATGATCTCCCTGGACGGCGGGGTTCAAGAGAGACACCTCATGTAGTGTGCTCTTGGATCCCGACGACGACATCACCCATGGGCTCAAGACCTCAGGGGCCACCGGCGCTCGCGGACTCACCAAGGCCTGCCGGCAAGGTCGTAGAACCCTAAATTTAGAGCCACACTAGACTCAAAGCCTAGAGTCTCTTTTTACTCACCCTATCAAACTTAGTTTAGGTACACTCCTTTGCCCCGCCAGGGCGGCCTTCAGCTGCCCGGCAAAACAAGTCAAGGTGACGTCGCATAGGCCGCAGGGCCAGCAGCACCGAACTGAGGGGGTTTTATTCAGTACAACTCTGACATACCCCCTTTGCTCTCTCGAGTGGCGGGGGATCCTTTGAGGATTTCCCCCACCCAGTATAAAAACGAAAAAAAATAATTTTATAATTTATCATCACAAGTAATGACACTAGTAACTTTGATAATTGTCAAGAATTTAATCTGTCTAAACTAAATTCTTAAAAGTATTAGTTTTATATTGGCATACTGATTTTCTCCGCAACCCGATCTTGACAAATATAAAGCAATCTTGACCTAAATTGATTCCTACATGTTATTTTAAAATTGTATTATCTTCGATTGAAATTAAGTGATGTCATGCAAAAGTTTTTTTCACAATTAAATACTCTTAATCAACAACACATTTATTTGGATAATGATTAATATTATTTTGAGAAAACTCTTTGGGAAATAATAGGCAATAATAAAAATAGGCATTAAAACCCTTGCTTGCTGCGCCCTGTGATAGGATAACTAAAACTATAATTACCAAACACAATTACACTGTTATACTCGAAGAGGAACAGCATGACTACTCCAATATTAAAGAGGTGCGTGTATACACAGATGGCTCTAAGACCAACCAAGGGACTGGAGCCGGCGTATATTCACAAGACCTCAATATTAAAATTTCCAAAAGCCTAGGTCAACACAACACGGTATTCCAAGCAGAGTGTCTTGGAATAACCGAGGCGGCCATGGCAATTAAAGCCCGAGCAGTGTCCGATATGCATATCAGAATCATCTCGGACAGTGCATCTGTGCTGCAGGCTCTGGACCGCTGTGAATTCACTTCAGGGCTAGTCCTGGAGTGCCACAGAGCTCTTGAAGAGGCAGCTCGGAACAACACTTTAACCCTACAATGGATAAGGGGCCACAGCGGCTCCTTAGGTAACGACGCTGCTGACGAACTGGCTAGGGGGGGCTCGGCAAGGGACCTACATGGTCCTGAACCGATCATACCCCTACCCTACGGTCAGCTTCGCGCATGGCTAAAAGAACGCACTCACTCCCTCTCCAAGATACACTGGCAGGAAGAGCCCGGTTGCAGACAGTCGAAGGAAATCATGCCATCCCTTGACAGGAAGCTGACCGGGCGCGCCCTGCGACTAAGCAGGAAAGATCTGCGGACAGTGACTGGAGTACTTACAGGACATACCACACTAAATAAACACTTATACACTATATGCATTACCGACAGCCCCATGTGCCGAGCGTGCATGGAAGCTGACGAAACGGTTGCTCACGTGCTCCAGGAATGCACTGGGGTAGCCGATATCCGCTATAACACAATAGGAACCATAAAGTCGCTCCCAGAGGCGGTAGCTGACCTGGATAAGCTACTCGCCTTCTGGACGGAATTAGGTTGGGAGAATTAAATGACCATTTGGTCCACGCACAATGGCCTGCCATGCCGGGCTCAGTGCGGAAACCCGTGGCGTTTACCGCCCATCTAATAATAATAATAATAATAATAGGCAATAATTCATTAATTTTATGTTATAATTATATTTAAAGGTAATATTGAGTCACTCTTAAAAGATATACTGTTGCAATATATTACATACATACATATACTCACGGCTATGAATCCCTTGAAGGGGTAGCAAGAGCTAGGGAATCAGAAATTCCTCAGCCACTTTTGGAAGCGCCTTTTCTAATTTGACGGTCCTACTCCTACGCCCGTGAAAGTATGAGGAAAAATTTGCACTGCATTTGTGTGCATATGTAAGTCTCAGTTTGTATGTGTTTAATATTCTCATACATACACTCACGACGATAAGTCCCTAGAAGGGGTTGCCAAAGCTTCGGAATAAGATAATCTTCAGCCACTTTTACAAGTTGTATGAGAAAAGATTGTAAAGTCAATACTTTTAGTGATGAGCCTCAAACGCATCAGCCAGAAATAAAGCCTTAATCCGTGGGATGAAATATATATGTGTCTATATATATGTATTTATCTGCATATGTGGGAGCTTGTCCTTTTTTGTCTATCTCGTATTGTGAATATAGCTGAAAGGTCCCAAAAAATATTAAAAAACTCTGTTCCAGCTGCGCTGCCCAGTACGGCGCATTACTAGAAAACGTAGAGACTCCAAAACGCAAGAAACGAAATTCAGAGGGCGCTGGTGAGACGCCTCAGGAGAGTATACTGAAACGTCTGACTCAGGAGCGGATCGATGAGATTCAGAACACTGTGGCTGAGCTGAGCCAGCAGTATCAGCTTGTCAAGGTATTAATTCCCATGGGCAGAGACTATTGATTGCAACTTTGCATGTTCATAACAAACCTCTTGAGCTTCATTTAGGGCTCTTGCGCACTAGCGGCCAACCGCGGGGGCGGCTAGCCGCGCGGTCTGCCGCTTCCCCAGTTTAATATGCAACCGCCTGTGATTGTGCGCACTTGACCGCCACAAATTTTCAACCGCGGCGGTTGAATGGAGAGCTGCGGCCCGCTACGCGGCTGGCCGCCATATTGCTTATACGCACTGGCGCTGGCGGTTTTAGTTTGCGGCGAGCCGCCGATGAGTTTGTACGTGAGTCACAGCCATGGACTTCGACACAGAGAACTTTTTTTACTTTTATTTCGTTGTTTCGGGAGTAATAATAAATAACACAAGCTATCTCGATGGCGTCCATTTTGTTTATGGGGCACGCGGACCGCTCTGGTCCAACCGCTGAACGCGATTTCATTGCGGTTTCTTCGCGGTTGGCCGTCATAGCGGTCAGCCGCAATGAAACCGCGTTTAGCGGTTGGACCGCTCAAACAAACCGCCTAGGCGGCTAACCGCTAGTGCGCAAGAGCCCTTACAGTCAACAATTTTTTTTGAATGTTTTTGTTTATGAAAACCTCATGTGGGGATTATTACTAATAAATAAAGGAAAGAAAAATTCCGACACAGGCTGGAATCGAACCCGAATTTGTAAAAAATTCGAAGGTAGGTAACGCAAACACTACTTAAAAGTGTAAAAAGAAACAAAGGATAGAATAATTTCGCACTGGCAGCCATTGACACGGTAGCTCAATTGCCAGAGCGACGGGGGCGACGGGGTCGCGGGTTTTATTTCCGCCTGTGTCGAAATTTTTCTTTCCTTTATTTATTAGTAATTCAACAATCTTTGGGTAAAAATTTAAAATTTGGTTAACTTTTGACCTAATTTTGAAAGTGGTGTTTTTAGTTAAAAATTCACCAGTCACTTTACTTGTTATTTTTCGAGAAAAATGCGTTTTTTCAAAATCAGTGATCTAGGGACTGATGGGACTGTATAGGGACTGATGACAAACACTGTTATTATAATCAAACCAAATTTTTATTGAAAAATCAACTGCAATACCAAATTATCCTCCTTCTCCTCTTAAGTTCACACATTCTATGAACTTTGAAACACAACATTTTTCTTATTAATTAGGTAATAAAAAACAAAAATAAAGTATCAATATTTCTAAGCACTCATTTTGTACTTTGAGTTCAATAGGTACTTAAAGTAATTAACAATTATTAATAATCAGCTTTTTAAAGTTCTGAGTAACTAAATATTAATTTGAACACAATAATCAGACTTTCATTAATTAGTATGAGATCACAAATATTTAAACTTTAACTATGTAAATACTTCGTATTTATTTTTTATCACTATTTGTTTCACTTCTCATAAACATTAACGGGTTCTGTAAATTTGTATAATACTGTTCCTCTCTTGACGATTAGATTAGGAAGTGGCAGTTTTTTTATGACATCTTCGTAAGGCACGTCGGCGATATCATTATCATTTATTTTAAATTCCGTACCATCTTCATTGCAAACTTTAAGGAATGTAACTGTCAGCTCTCCATCAACATTATCATATTTTGAGCAAATTGCGGCGTATCGGTATTCTTTTCTCCCCATGATTAACTTAACTAGAACATAGTCTCCACTGCCATAGCTTGTTTTAGACTTTTCTTGCGCAATGTGGCTAACACTTGCTAACGGCATATCATCTTCAGAATCCGTGTAAATATCTGAAACTTGAAGCCGCTGTGTATTGGTTTGGTAAGTTTTAGTCCCCAAAAATAATCAATACAATCAACATTGTCACAAAAGCAACTTGTGTCACGTGTCACGGTCTGTAAGTTTAGGCACAACAACCCAAAATGGACGCAATTTGCAGAACGAATCATACCCTATTTTTACCAAACTGGTATTTAGAAACTTTTGATGCAAGTTCTTCAAGGAATCCAGCAAATACTTCTTTTGTTTCTTCACTTTTTTGCGAGTAATGCATTCTTTTTTTCCTGCCGCACATCGACTATTATTGTCATCTTCATAAAACTTGTGAATGATCTCTTCAACTCTCTTTTTATTTTGCTTAACTTCATATTTTGTACGATTAAATCCCGTCTTTTTATATGTAATGGCTCCGCTTCCAAGTCTCCATATCTTATAGTTGCGAGTAAGCGGACTGGACCAAATCGTGTTCAAACTGGTTTTGCTTTGTTGTGTTTCAATCTTTGTATCTAAAATTTGCTACTGAATAACATCGCCGAATAACGCTTTTTTTACCAATTCTACTCTTTGATTAGGGTCGTTGGCCATTTCTAAAATTTTACTTTTTGGTGTAAGTGCTTTCTTCTTCTTTATCATTTTTTGTTTCAGTCTTCTATTTTCAATGAGTAAATCCTTCCTCTTCAGTATACTATTTCTTTTTTTCCTTTGAACTATACTCCTCCTTTTTGCTTCAGCTTCTCTTTCCTTATTTAATACAGGAACCTCTGGAATAATTTCATCTTCCGATGATGGCGGCGTATTTTGGTGCACGTACTTATGCGTATTTTGAAGAATTTTTTGTTTTTTCTGTAATCTGTTGAATATGCTACCCAGTTCTTTCTTGCCTTTCTCTGTTCACGCGGAGTCATATCTTTCACGCATTTCCGTTGTCCTTTTTCCTTTTTCTTTAAATATTTAATCCGCTCCTTTTCTTGATACTCGGCCAGCAAAACAGGGTCGTTTTTATCTTTTCCAAACGCCTCTTTGCCTGTTCTGACTTTTTTTTTGCAAATTAGATAACGTAGTTTTCCTTCTAGGCGCCATATTCTGCAACAAATACATTGAGTCATTATGTTAAAACCATGGACCACACCCTTAACTATCAGTCCCTAGATGTGGCGTCAGGCCCTAGTTCTTATTATGACTAGGGCCTGATGGACTAGGGTCTGACAAATCGAAACAAAATCAATGAAATCCTTTTATTGAAAATTAATTTCAAAACCAATACCCAGTCACAATAACAAGGCAGTCCAAACTCATATTGACAATAAGTAATGAAATCAATTAAGTTATAAACTATATTTAAAACTACTTACCTAGGGCCTGAGAGTTTGACTGGCACAGCACGTGTTTGCACAACAAAGTCGGCGATCGCACTAACAACAAGAAGTGTTGCCAACAAGCCAAGACCTTATGTCGCCCAATTTTCAAAGCTTGAGTAGCCTAAGTAGCCCAATTTGAAATGAGGTAGCCCAAAGTAGCCCAAACACAAAACTGAAATAAAACCACTTTTTTAACTATTTACTTATGTATTATATTATAACTTCTTGTACATACACTAAAATCAGTACTTCACACCTAAACCTACAAGTCGTTTAAACTTGAGTCTGAAGTTATTTAAAGAAAATAAAAGTATCAAAACGTAATTTGAATGTTTTTGATAATGAAAACCTCATGAGGGGATTATTACTAAGAAATAATGGAAAGACATCGGTGAGGGAAAACATCGTGAGGAAACCCACATGGCTGAGTTGTACTTAGTCATGTGACAGTGTATTCGTACAAAACGGCGATAGGCCTGCCCCCTATCACGTGAGTACACTGTCTAAGCAAAACGTGGGTACCTTCTCTGGAAACTAGATGGCGCTTGCCATGTGAGTTCAGGAGTATTGGTACCTCTGCCAACCCCTTCGGGGATAAACGGCGTGAACGTTTATGTTATGTACTTTAAAGTGTAAAAGAAACAAAGGATAGAAGAATTTCGCGCTGGCAGCCATTGACACGGTAGCTCAATTGGCATTGAGCTACCGGGGACATTGGTACGGGATTGTATACCCGAGGTCGCGGGATCGATTCCCGCCTGTGTCGAAGTTTTTCTTTCCTTTATTTATTAGTAGTATCAAAACGTGTTTATTGTTAGTGTGCTGTGTTTTAAAGTTAAAGAAAGAAAAGATTTTAAAATTGGCGTGTCCACTTATTAGCCAGAATCTTAAACATTATTCTGCTTGATCTGCTGCGACCAATTTCTGTTCTTGCCCTTGTTAGTTAAAACTCCTAAAAAGCCTTACACACGATCGGTTTCCGACCACCGACCATGTGTCCTTGGTCGGAACAACCAATCTTTGTATTTGTTCTACACGGTCGGTGGTTAGAATCAACTCGAGCAGATGCTATTCCCACCAAGGCCGTTGAAATCAACCAAGTATTGGTATGAACAACAGACTTCCCTGCGGTTGGAAACCGATCGTGTATAAGGCTTTTAAAGGTTAAGCGGATAAAAAATACTGTTTCGAATAGTTCTAATTAACATACTGATTCGAATAGTTCTAATTAACATACTGATTCGAATAATTGGTTGATGCGAAACTAAATATTCGCAACTCCTTCTGTGATATTTTCACAGTAGTGCCAACATGATCTCAGAGGTATTTAGAGATAAAACGTTTAATATGGGTGAAGGGGTTTACCATCTTTTTATCTTGATCGTCATATATCTTTTTTTGTGCTTATTTGTGTTGTAATTCGATTATAAATTAAAGTAAACTTACTCTTTTTCGAGTAGCCTAAAAGGCGACCAGTCTTTACGATTTTTTGGTGGCCGTTTTCCAATCTGAGTAGCCTAAATGGCGAAAAATCGCCTTCGTTGGCAACACTGACAAGATGGCTTCCGCGGCGTGGTTTGTATTTGTAACTAACTTCACGCCGATGCTATCGATGTGAATGAGTTATGAAAATGCCATACGATTGGATGGCGCGTATTTATGAATTTCGTAAATGACTAGGGCCTGATATTTTTTATCGCTTACACTTTTTAGCTTGAAATAATGTGATGAAATAAAATGTTATTTTAAATTTAATTGTAATGACAATGTTAATAATGTATAATAAACAAGTAAAAAGTGAAGTTCAATCAATTTACTCTTATAGATTTATAATTATATTGATATGAATACTAAATTCGGGAGATCTTACATGGCTAGGGCCTGATGTTTGGAGTAAGAAGTGGCAATTTTTGGAAATAAATATTATTTTGATGTATATCGAAATGAGTGACCAAATTTAAGGAAGTTTATAAAATCGCATAGTAGTTTCAAACATTGGATAAAATTTATATTAATACTAGCTTTTTGCCCGCGACTACGTCCGCGTTGACTACATTTTTTGCATCCAGTTTATATAAAAAAAAGTTGTATAAAAGATATAAAGGACATTGAGGCTTTTTTTCGAATGGTTTTTGTTCAGCGATGCAATTGGAGACCCATCACTAAAATCCTTTATTTGACTACCTTTTCCCTATTCAACTTCCAAAGGTGGATGAAGAATTACTATCTCCGAAGCTATGGCTACCCTTTTTGGGATTTATGGCCGTTAGTGTATATATACTCATGAATGATTGATGGATGAATTTCATAAATTCTATTTTGTAGTGATTATAACAGTCAATCGCACCAAGATTCAAGTTTCTAAACATAGAAATGTCAAAAATCTCTAAACTAACTATCATTTGCTATTTCAACCCCTTAGTGCCATAAAACATATGATAAGAATCATGAAACAAACAATATTGTACCAAGTTTCTATGTTCAAGTTACTATGTTCGTATTAGTACGTATAGTAACTATTGATTTTCGGGTCTTTAATTGCGTGTTATAACATGGGTTTAGTTTTATAGAAGTTGTTTTGATTGTAATGTTCAATCGCGAAAGTCTTAGAAAATACTAAGTACGGATAGTAGTTTGGTGCTGCGGAACGGAGGCCCAGTGGGTGCTGCCCCCTACACTATCCGTTGGTGATGGTGGGTGAGTTGCCAGCAGAGATTGATCGGGAATATGGGATTGTCCGAGATGAATGATATCCTATTTCATGATGCAATAGTTCTAGCTATTATTCTAAGCTAACACAATACCTTATTCTTTACTGAAAGCTTGTGCCCTTTGAGTTTTGATCCCGGGTCTCTCGAATGTTTATAGAGGTTATATTTACCGACGGCAAATTTTGAATAACCTGTATTTTCTTATAGTCTTACTATTGACAAAAAATTAAATTAACTCCCGCTCCCGCTGTATCATCCCGCATTTTCATACCCTACCGATATCGAGCGCCAAAATCCACAATTCAATGTAAAATGAAAAATAGTAAATAAAGATAAAACAGAAAGTAGGTAAATGATTCGAAAAGTGCACCGAGTAATTGTATGAGCTACAGGTTAAAGCGCAATATATTCCACTTCGTACGAATCTTAAAAAACATCGATAGTCGATACCACGGTTTAAAAAATACCCAGAGCGCCATCTATTGCATACCTCAAGAACTAACGTAACGTAAATACTTATAATGTAAAAAAACAGTTTAGACGATAAAACAAACTTTACGTCATCCCTCGGGAATTCCTCATTCTCAAGGATACATTATCGTATCATTTAGCTTCTAAATGTACATGTTTATATTGGTTTGCAATATATCACCTTTATTTAAATCATACACAGCGCCATCTCCAATCCATCCAGCGAGCAAACAATATTTTAGTTTTCCCTCGGGAATATCATTTTCCCGGGATTTAAAGTACCCTATTATTTAATCTGGACTTCTAACTATACGTCTGCAAAATTTCAAAGCAATCGGTTCAGTAGTTACGACGTGAAAGCGGCACAAATAAACAAACAAACAAACTCACTTTCCAATTTATAATATTAGTATGGATGTGAAAATTGAAGCTAACACCAAGTTAACCAAATTTCAAATAATTACCCTTATAAGTAATTACATAACATAAACATAACATAAACGTTCACGCCGTTTATCCCCGAAGGGGTTGGCAGAGGTACCAATACTTCTGAACTCACATGGCAGCGCCATCTAGTGTCCAGAGATGGTACCCACGTTTTGCTTAGACAGTGTACTCACATGATAGGGGGCAGGCCTATCGTCGTTTTGTATGAATACACTGTCACTTGACTAAGTACAACTCAGCCATGTGGGTTTCCTCACATTGTTTTCCCTCACCGTTAGCAACCATGATAAATTAACCAAACATATGACTTTAGAAAAGACAAATTGGTGTAGGCCCGACCCAGGATTGGAACTCACGCCCTTCTGTTTTCGGGCGGGTGTTCTACCCACTGGACTATCATGTCGCCCGCGTAAGTAATTAATATAATAAAATATGTATTTATAAACTATACAACAGACATTTAATAAAATAAGCAATGAATGTTAATCTCTCTCTATCTCAACTCTCAATGTTTTACGCCGCAAAGCCTAGAAGGGGTGGCAGAAGTTCTTATACTTCTGGACATTCGCGTGATATTAATTGCGTTCAGAGTTTCTACGTTTTGCTTGGTCACTGCATTCTTGTAAAGGGATGTTTTTATTGTTTTGTATAAATATACTGTCAGATGATTAAGTACAAATTCTTGTAGGTATCGTCACGATATTTTCCCTCACTCTAAACAGCCATGAAACTTTACCCATCAAGATTTTATTATATTCCAGAATGAATTATCAGAAATCCGCAACCCAAACACAACAGAAGACAGACTGACAGAGCTATGGGCGGCCGTTGAAAACGCGAAACGGACCAAAGAGAGAGAGAACGCGCGACGTATCGCCTGGTTGAGAGAGAGAGAAGAGAGACGAGCGAGAGCTGAGAGGAGTGTGAGGACGCCGGTGCAAAATACACGTAAGTATTTATATATGTACATATTAGTATGTAAAGGAACTTTTGGATCATTTTTAAGAAAGCGAAGATAGTTTAACGGACCAAAGAGACAGAGAACGCGCGACGTATCGCCTGGTTGAGAGAGAGAGAAGAGAGAAGAGCAAGAGCTGAGAGGAGTGTGAGGACGCCGGTGCAAAATACTCGTAAGTATTTATATATGTATATATTAGTATGTAAAGGAACTTTTGAATCATTTTTAAGAAAGCGAATATAGTTTAACGGACCAAAGAGACAGAGAACGCGCGACGTATCTCCTGGTTGAGGGAAAGAGAAGAGAGACGAGCAAGAGCTAAGAGAAGTGTGAGGACTCCGGTACAAAATACTCGTAAGCGTCTATTTTATATGTAATAAAACTTTTGGGAACAATTTATTTCAGTAAGATTTAGGAGCTTTTGTAAGAAAATGGTGCAGATAGGAGTGAGTAAGTATCAATATGGTATGTGAAGAAATTTTAGAAACATTTGTAAAAAAATTGCGTAGAAATAGTAATATGAAGTTTCGCTCACCGAAAGCTGCGTCCACACTGTGCCTTTTTTTGTTCAATAAGGGCATGCGTCAAAGCGCAGTCAACAGCGCACGTGAGGCATGCCCTTAATGCATGCGCGATGACAGTTGAAAGCGGAGCGCGCGCTGTGTTGCAAGTTATCCGGAGTCGGGTGGATTTCTGTGCGTCATAGCGTTCAACAACAAGATGGTGGACGGAGAAAAAGATTTAACATTAAGTTTTTTTGAAGATTACAGAAGCTTTCCACTACTCTGGGATCCTAACAATAAACTTTACACGAATAAAGTAAAGAGGACCGATGGTTTTTTTTTCTGGAATTTCTTATGACCTAGTAAGCTGCATATATTCCCCCAAGTAAAATATTGTCGTCGCACATGTTTCCAACAGAAACTCAAACTACGAATAAAGTATGGTGTTGGTTTCAATTAACGCATTCACTTATTGTAAGCGTCAATTGAAAGTTGAATAGAAAGATGAAGACGAAAGTTGAAGATGAAAAGGCACAGTGTGGACGTAGCTAATGAGAGAGATATGCAAGACGTATAGTTGAGTGAGAGAAGATCTTAAATACTCGTAAAAGTTTAAATTGTATGTGGAGAAGCTTAAGGTATATTTGTATAAAAAACTGACAAAAGAATGAGTCAGTATAGTACTTACAAAGTATTTTTATTTAAGAAAATTGTTTATAAGAAAGAAGAGAGAGAGAACGCGCGACGTTTCGCCTGGTTGAGAGAAAGAGAAGAGAGACGAGTGTGGGGCACCGACGCCAACTACTCGTACTTAATCAATATTAGTGTTTAAAGAAACTTAGGAAGAACATTTTTTTGCTCACTTTTTTGTCTTTTTTTTCTTTTTCAAGTTTAAAAACAGCGTATGTTTTTCTTTTGCCAATAAGTTTCTTAGGCAACAACTTTGTTAATATAATAATAATATTCTTGTTTACAAGAAGTCGTATGATGCATCTAACGACTTAGTTATTTATTACAGCCGAGGTAGGTTCTAATATATGACTAACTTAGCTGTGCTTACATATATTATAATTGTTGTTTTAAAGCGTAATTTTAATAATAATTTGTTTTATAGCTCTAAGCCCGCTGGGCCGCCGACATAATATGTGGGCAACTTTTTGTAAGCGTTTTAGTTTTCATACATAAGTTAGACATAATTCTTTCAACACAGTTATGTCTCCGGCAATTTTGGCGGCCGGCGGGCTCAGTGTGTATTTGGTTTAAAACTTCGATTAAATTTGATTTTGTTCGAAACTTAGGTTTTCAACACAGAATCCATAGCTAAAACTCTAATCAGCGAATCTATATTATTATGACCATTATTTTATTTTTTCAGCGCCACCGGCCCAACCCTCATCACCGTTGCTGACGTCATTGCTGAAATCATCACCCGTTGTTACTACACCACAACTCTTACATCACCCATCTACTGTTGTTGGTAAGATTACTAATATTATTAATATTCATCATCATCATCATTCAAATTTTTAATAGAGGATGATGAATGAGGGAAACAAGTGATAAAACATGCATGCACACACACACACACACACACACACACACACACACACACACACACACACTTCAAGTTATACTCCTCATACAGCATTTTATTCCGTATGTTTGTATTTATCTCTTTTATTCATCTCCGTTTTGTTATCTTTCACCCACTTTTCAAATCGATGTGTAGATCATATTTTGTTTCCTTTTTATGGGTTATGTATAAGTTAAGTTTAGTTAGTTTTACCTGCTAAGTTTTTCTTCTTTGTAAGTGTTTTCGGTATTTTCTGTGGATATCTGCCACTGGCCTTATGTTTGTAATTTGTTAACCATTATGTTATTTTAAGTTATTTGCTGATGATGTCCCAAGTAAAATGAAATAATAAAAAGAATATATGCTTTGTTTGGTTTTGATATTGATTATTATACAGGGTGGGCCAATAATTTTTGCAAATAGCAACACTAAATTTCTCGAATACCGTTGGAGGGAGGGGTGCGCGGGTGGCGGGAAACTATGCGTCGCTACATGCAATTTTAGTCACGATGGAGCGCTTCACGGGACAACAGCGTGCTTTTTGTGTTAAACAATTTTACAAAAACAACGATTCCTACGTTACTGTACGACGCCTGTTTCGAATTGAATATGGATTACGCCGTGTAAACGAGTGTCCAAGTGTGAATTTAATCAAATCTTGGGTCGTGAAGTTCGAGCAAACGGGATCGACAACGAATATTAAACAAATAGGCCGGCCACGTTCAAGAAGAACCGATGAGAACATTCGAGAGGTTGAAATTTCCGTTCGGGACGATCCAGAATTATCTACGCGTAAGCGTTCGGCGGTTCTGGCATTACCGAGAACCAGTCTACGGCGGATTTTGCATCTAGACCTAAAACTGCACCCGTATAAGCTTCAAATTGTGCAGGAGATGAAACCAAATGATTACATTCAACGTAAGTTATTGGCTGACACAATGCTGGAGCAATTCTCTAGCCTGGAGAATGTATTGTTTACGGACGAGGCCCACTTTCACATCAACGGGCACGTGAATAAGCACAATTGTCGATATTGGAGCAGGGAAAACCCTCGCCTCAAACACCAAAAGCCACTTCATTCACCTAAAACGACAGTATGGGCTGCCATATCAGCAAAGGGCATAATTGGTCCGTATTTCTTTGAAAATAATCAAGGAAATAATGTAACTGTGAATTCAGCGGAATACGTTAAGATGTTGCGAGAGTTTTTGACGCCGCAGTTGCATGAATTTCAAGGATACAACAGCAGGACCTGGATGCAACAAGATGGAGCAACATGCCACACGTCAAATGTGACTTTACCGGTAGTCAAAGAAATGTTTCCGAATAAATTGATTTCTCGCAGAGGTGATATTCCATGGCCTCCGAGAAGCCCGGATCTTACACCATGCGATTTTTTCCTATGGGGATACCTGAAAAGTCGAGTCTACCTTAATAAACCGACGAATATATCCCAATTAAAACAAAACATCCACGACGAGATAGCCGCGATCCCCCGCAGCATGTGTCAGCGAGTTTTCCAAAGTTTGCGTAGTCGATTGCTAGAGTGCCAACGACGAGACGGTGCACATCTCGACGATGTCATTTTTAAAAAATAAATTTCATTAAATGTTTAAAACGTTAAAAATATAATCAACAAAATAACAGTTGTAGTTTTATTTCTATTCATGTTTTAAAAGTGCAAAAATTATTGGCCCACCCTGTACTTTTAAGTTAAATATTAAACTAAATTTATTATCATACATTAGCCCAATAATGTTTTTTTAATTGAATCTTTTTCATCATACATCCTTTTACTGTTGAACAAATGAGAGTATCCTTTTTCTAAATTCAAGTATTTCCTTGCAGAAAATATAAATTTTAGCTGAAGTTCTAAAAGGGTCTAGCAGGCTAAGGGAACAAGATTGGCCCCCGAAGCCGATCTGGCTTCGGGGGCCGAACTTTTAATCGCATGTTTTTATGGGGGGCCTACCAATAGTACTTCAGTCAAAAAATCATAGTTTATTTTTTTTAGTACATTTTTTTGACGTTTGCCGCGGACACCCACCAAAATATCTCAAAAAGAGCTCAAAAAAATGTACTAAAAAAAATAAACTATGATTTTTTGACTGAAGTACTATTAGTAGGCCCCCCATAAAAACATGCGATTAAAAGTTCATTTTATTACGCGTACGTTTGCCGCGGACACCCACCAAAATATCTCAAAAAGAGCTCAAAAAAATGTACTAAAAAAAATAAACTATGATTTTTTGACTGAAGTACTATTAGTAGGCCCCCCATAAAAACATGCGATTAAAAGTTCATTTTATTCTCGTTTATCGTGATTTGGTTTGGTTGTTCTAGCTTGCGTAGTTTATCTAAAATATAAGTTTAAAAAATACCTTGATGATTTGGTAAATGTCAAAAATCTCCAAAACAAAAGAAGATCGAGGGCTGATTTTTGTCACACGGTAACCGTGGCTGAAAACGGTGCACCACCATAAAAATCAGCAAGATCGGCTTCGGGGGCCAATCTTGTTCCTTTAGCCTGCTAGACCCTTTACGATCAATTTAAATAAACTGTTTTTTTTTTAATACTGATTTGCCGCCTCTTTCGTATTTAATATCTCAACACATACTGTCATTTTTGTTTTTCAGAATCTTGACTATATTTTTTTTACTAAATCACTGAATTTTTTATTAAAATAGATGCAGTTAGCCCCTCAGCGGGTGCTCCCACGCTATCGCAACTGTTAGAGGGTGGACAGAAGCGACATGATACGAATAGACACGCGGCCATTGAACATATTAAAAGTCAGCTGGTGCAAATTGAACATCAGCTTAAAGGTATTTTTTTGTATTTTCTAAGAGTTTCACGATTGCATATTACAATTAAAACAACTGTTATTAATTATTAAAACAACTGTGTTAAATTTCCGAAAATCAATAGCTATTTTAATGGTAATTCGTTTTGTTATTTGGTATATAAAATACATGGATATTTTACATTTTATTAGCTCAAAAGTTAGTGTTTTTGAATGAATAGGCTATTTGTCTGTAATGAAAATATACATTTCTTTTATTTCATTCGTCTTAATATTTCTTTTTTGGAGCAATATGTAATAATGCGAGATAATAATATTGCATAATTTCACTAAAATCCGTCTTCTAAAATAAGTATTTTGATGCAACTGTCACGTGACCAAAAACGACCGTGATTGGCTAATTTTTAAATGACGTAGAACGTGCATAAACAGACTGTGTATCGCTTCGCTCATTGGTGTTTAATGCGGAATTGACGTCATTTGTGCTACTGCCGCCATATTACTTAAAGTCGCGTTTTCGCGGCACATTTGAATCAAACATCTTTTTCGATTTTTTGATAAAATAGCTATATTTGTCTAGGGCTCCTTATAAACAAATTAACACAGTAAGACAGTTTTCAAAACTTAGTCAAATAGCCTATTGTAGTAGAGGATACTAACTTGACGATATACATTATACTATAATGCACATATAAATAACAACCAAGACTAAGAAATAAACATCCATTTATACATATTGCATTCGGCGGGAATCGAACCCTCGCTCGGATCTGTAATCCAGACGATTCATATTTATCATATCAATGTTGCTGTCGTGTAGTGCCGTCTTAGAATGTCGCTACCCCTTTCTACCTACGGGTGTCGTAAGAGGCGACTAAGGCCATTGGGGATTTTTATTGGATGTTTGGGAGATGCGGTTTGATACCCATCACCAAAAACCTTTATTTAACCGCCTTTTCCCAGCTCAACTTCCAAAAGTGACTGAGGAATTTATAATTCCTTGGCTCTGGCTTCCCCTTCTAGGGAATTATAGCCGTGAGTATATGTATGTATATGATGTTGTTGTCAGCGGGTATCGAATTCGCAACCTACGGATCCAGAATCTAGCCAGTTACATGTTATGTGACTAGATTAAGTATTAATTGAGACTTTCCTACAAATTTAATTCCTAATGTTGTGGTACCCTTCTTGCGCCAAACTCGCTCTTAGCCATTTTTCCATATAATATATTAAAATCTATTTATTTTTAAAACAAATAAATTAACTATAATACAAGTCAAAACTATCCTATTTTAGCTTCCCCCGCGCCCCCAGCCGCAGTACCCTTAGATATAGACGACATCGAAATAAAGGCGGAAGATGTATACGCCTTCAGAGATATCGATCTGGAGATACCGCCCGTACAACATATACATAAACCAGCCAGGTAAGACAACTCACCATATAAGTTAACTTTAGGGTAGGCAGAGACTCAATTGTTACTATTGATATTGAAATAAAGGCGTAAGATGTATACGCCTTCAGAGACATCGAGGAGATACCGCCCGTACAACATATACATAAACCAGCCAGGTAAGACAACTCACCATATAAGTTTACTTTAGGGTAGGCAGAGACTCAATCGTTACTATTGATATTGAAATAAAGGCGTAAGATGTATACGCCTTCAGAGACATCGAGGAGATACCGCCCGTACAACATATACATAAACCAGCCAGGTAAGACAACTCACCATATAAGTTTACTTTAGGGTAGGCAGAGACTCAATTGTTACTATTGATATTGAAATAAAGGCGTAAGATGTATACGCCTTCAGAGACATCGAGGAGATACCGCCCGTACAACATATACATAAATCTGCCAGGTAAGATAATTACGATATTAGTTCGTTTTGGGATAGATTTGAGAAAGTTGAGTGGGGAAAAGATGGTGAGATTAAGGTTTTTGGTGATGGGTCTCCAACCGCATCGCCCAAAAATCCCTTAAAAGCCCTAATACCGTTAGTCGCCTCTTACGTACACCCACCGGAAGAAATGGGGTAGTGCTATTCGAGGCCGACACTACACAGCGACAACTCACCATATAAGTTTACTTTGGGGTCGGCAGAGTGTTATCGCCACTATGTGTTTCGATATATCACCGAAAAGGGACATACGACTGATAAAGCAAATCAAATTCAGTTTAAGACGAAATGGTATGTAGTGTGAAATCGCAGAACGCATAGTAAAAGGTTAGAACGGTTTTTTTACACGTTCAAGTAGTGTTTGCGTTTCCTACCTCCGAATTTTGACTAATTCGGACGGCCACTTGTCTACCTTTTCAGATAGAATGCAAATGTTGGAAACGCCTAACTATCACATAATTTAATGTTTTTTGACATGAATTCCTCATGTGGGGATTATTACTCATAAATAAAAGATGTTATTAAAGGAAATTCATTCTATCTGAAAAGGTAGACAAGTGGCCGTCCGAATTAGTCAAAATTCGGAGGTAGGAAACGCAAACACTACTTGAACGTGTAAAAAAAGAAACAAAAGGATAGAGAAATTTCGCGCTGGATGCCAACTGACACTGTAGCTCAGTTGGCAGAGCGACGGGGGCGTATACCCGAAGGTCGCGGGTTCGAACCCCGCCAGTGTCGAAATTTTTCTTTCCTTTAATAACATCTTTATTTATGAGTCAAGAAAGAGAGATTTTTATTTGTTTCTTATTTCAAATCAACAACTTTGATTAACAAAAAAAATACACAAATAGAAAAACATACAGAACATCAATAAAACAAAAAAAAAACAAAAATGATTTTACAAACAGTACCATTAAACAAACAAAAAAAATTAAAAATGAGTTTCCTATTCATCACTCATACTCCTAAAAGTAGTGTTTCATACAAACCTTGCACTTACATCGCTACTATTGATATTGAAATAAAGGCAGAAGATGTATACGCCTTCAGAGATATCGATCTGGAGATACCGCCTGTACAACATATACATAACCCTGCCAGGTAAGAAGGAAATAAACATACATATGCTCACGGCTATAAATCCCTAAAGGGGTAGCCAGAGCTGAGAAATTAGAAATTCCTCAACCACTTTTGGAGGGGTATTCCCCACCGACCAACTAAATCCGTACAACTCAAAACCGACCAACTAAACTATTCCCCACTGACCAACTAAATAGTTGGTCGGTGGGGAATGAATAAATTTGACTACTGGGAGTGACCCACGGACCAACTAATCTTTATAAAGGGTGGGTAGTTCGAAAATTTTACAACTACAAACCCATTCCTCTATTAACACCATGTACTTATTTGATTCTGTCAAAAAAAAATTGTTAGTCGGTGGGGAACGATTTGGTATTTATTTTCTAATAATATATTAACCGTACAACTAGTTGTACGGCGGGGAGGGATTTTCAAAAATAGTTGGTCAGTGGGGAATACCTCCTTTTGGAAGTTGAGTGGGGAAAAGATGGTAGAATAAAGGTTATTGGTGATGGGTCTCCAACCGCATCGTCCAAAAATCCCTTAAAAAGCCCCAAGTTCGTTAGTCGCCTCTTACGTACACCCACCGGAAGAATTGGGGTAGTGCTATTCTAAGCCGACACTACACAGCAATAATAATTTTGATATATATATACCCACGAAATAAGTTTCCTTTAGGGTAGGCAGAGACTCAATCGCAAGTATGATTTTTGGTACCTCCCAAAACCAAGAATCAGGACATAAGATGGATAGAAAGCAAGCATTTTTTTACATGAAAAATAGTCCTCAATAGGCTATTTGACTAAGTTTTGAAAACTATCTTACGGTGTTAATTTGTTTATAAGGAGCCCTAAAAAAATATATTTCTGTCTTCATTTTAGCTATTTTATTAAAAAAATCGAAAAAGAAAATGCAATATTTAAATGTGCCGCGAAAACGCAACTTTAAGTAATATGGCGGCTGCAGAACAAATGACGTCAATTCCGCATTAAACACCAATGGGCGAAGCGATACACAGTCTGTTTATGTGCAATCTACGTCATTATAGAAATAGCCAATCACGATCGTTTATAGTCACGTGACAGTCGCATCAAAAATACTTATTTTAGAAGACGGATTTTAGTGAAATAATGCAATATTTTTATCTCGCATTATTTCATATTGCTCCAAAAAAGAAATATTAAGACTAATGAAATAAAAGAAATGTATATTTTTATTACAGTCAAATAGCCTATTGCAGATCTTGTAATAAAATCTCCAACAACCTTAGTCGCCTGTTACGTTCGACCGCGGGAATAGATGGGGATAGAATACATAGCCGGCGGTACATCTATCTATACTATAATAAGACTGTAACGAGGTCAAAACTGTACATTGAAGAAAAAAAAATAAAAACCGGTGGCATATGTTTTATTTTCGATACTGAAGCCAAATTTGCTATTTTTGAAAAAAATGTCTGTCTGTCTGTCTGTCTGTATGTCCGTTCATCACGTTAATTCTACCGGACCGATCTTGATCAAATTTGGCATGAATGTAGGTTATACACCTGGCCAACATATAGAATATAATTTATCCCGGATTTCGCAAGGGTTCCCACAGGAGCATAAAAAAACATAACTTTTTTATGTTTCCCCATATTTACACGATTAATTTTTTCATCGACCGACTTTATCGGACTTTTCATTAATAGTCTTTTTGGGAAAAATAAGGGTTTCATCCATTTTCATCAAAATAATTGTCCATTTAATTGTTTGTCAATAGTATGACTACTAGATATATAGGATATCACAAATTTGAGACTTACACAAATGTCTGCGTGGCGTAGCGGTATACCGTTTGGTAAACACTAAGTACGAAAGACCCAGGTTCGAATCCCGGGTGGTCAAAGTCTTTTTGCAAATGGTTTGTTTCATGTTTCTTATGAACAATTAAAAAGTTTTTTGGAACTCATCCCCTAAGAGATTGAAATATATTATACAGATTTTTGATCTATAAATACAATGTATCTAGAAATTTGAATCTTGATGCGATTGACTGATATAACAACTACAAAAAGGAATGTATGAAATTCATCCATCAATCAATCAATCATGAGAATATACTAACGGCTATAAATCCCAAAAAAGGGTAGCCACAGCTCCAGAGATAGTAATTCTTTTTCCACTTTTGGAAGTTGAATGGGGTCCGTCCAACCGTCCAACTGCATCGCCCAATAATCACTCAAAAAGTCTCAATATTCTTTATATATATTACAACGCCCACGGGAATATAAATACAAAAAAACAGAAGTTAGTGTAGTTAGATAGTGTTTTGGTATTTTGGATGTAAACTGGATGCAAAAAATGTAGTCTACGCGGACGTAGTCGCGGGCAAAAAGCTAGTAGTTAATATAAATATTAGTACATACATATACTCACGGCTATAAATCCCAAGAAGGGGTAACCATAGCTAAAGAACTAGAACTCGGCCACTTTTGGAAAGTTGTGTGGGGAAAAGATAGCAAAATAAAGGTTGTTGGTGATGCGTCTCCAACCGCATCGCCCAAAAATCCCTTAACAGCCGCAATACCGTTAGTCGCCTCTTACGTACACCCACCAGCAGAAATGGAGCAGTGCTATTCTTAGCCGACACTACACAGCAAATATTAGTAATAATTCAATAAAAACGAACACTAATTTACATGTAATTCCCCAGATTGGACAACGAGGCTGATAAGAAAGAGACAGAAGATGTTAGTTTGTCAAGTGAACAACCTTCGCAGGCGGCACAGGTTGCTCTTGAACAGGTATCTATGTCTCCATTGCTATTTACTCATCATCATCATCATCATCATCAGCCTATATTTGTCCACTGCTGGACATAGGCCTCCCCCAAAGATCTTCACAACGACCTGTCCTGTGCTATTCTATTCATATTCATTTAACATAACATAACATAACCGTTCTCGCCGAATATCCCCGAAGGGGTTGGCAGAGGTACTAATACTTCTGAACATCACATGACTTTGTCACCTGGTGTTCAGAGTACCCACGTTTTGCATGGACAGTGTACTCACGTGATAGGGGGCAGGCCTATCGCCGTTTTGTACGAATACACTGTCACATGACTAAGTACAACTCAGCCATGTGGGTTTCCTCACGATGTTTTCCCTCACCGTTAACAACCATGATAAATTAACCACACATATGTCTTTAGAAAAGACAAATTGGTGTAGGCCCGACCCAGGATTCGAACACTAGTCGCTTGCACGATAACCAAGTGTTCTACCCACTGGGCTATCACGGTTGTCTATATTCATTTAAAGGAGATTGACCATTTTTGTATGAATGTTGGACCAAGTGCTGCCCAACATTGAATGATGGTACATAATGTTCCTTAGACTAATATCAGACTGTAACCCAAAGCGCTTTAGAATCTATCCGAGGAGTACTGAGAAAAAAAATGTTTTTCATAGGATTTACATTGACGACTTAATCATAACCAACAGCTGTTTTTTTTAAAATGAAACACGGTATATTGTGAACAATGGATAATTTATTACTATTAAAACACTTGTTAAGTATAGTGCTTTAATAAATCAATCATTTATTCGTTACATGATCATGATGTAAACATTAATGATACCTAATCAATCATCCTCATCGTCATCTATGATTATTGAATCTAAAAATAAAGCAGGCCGCCTCAAAACGTCTTCGTGCCTAGCTCACCCCAAAAATCAAACTAGGCAAACAACGTGAGCACAACTGCCGATCGTTCGCCGCCCAGTAAAACACGAACAGCAATAATGATTAATTGAACGGAGCCCATGATTGTTCTCGTCAAGTAAAAAACGAATAGCCGGGTCGATAAGTGATGCAGATACGATAGTTCAAAAGTAATGCCGGGTAGTAAGAAAATAAGGAGATAAGTGCACAGTACGATTCACGTCAAAGAGTGGTGATAGACAGCGATACAAACAAAAGGGCGCGTGCGCAAGCAGGTACAGAGTAACAGGTATACATACACATCTGAATATGAGGAAGCAAGACTTTTGATTTCTCTCAAATCTCGCTGTGATTTAGTACCGTACCGTTCGATCAACTTGTCTTGGAATTGAAAAAAGAGACAGTGCTATACAAAGCTGTCAACGTACAAAAAACTTGTTTTGCGATACTAGCGAGGTCGGGACCTGACTAGAGGAAGAATAAATAAGATAATAATATTAAACAACAACGTAAATATTATTAAAAAATGAAATATCAAAAGTTAAAGTGCTACGAAAACCATAAGGTATATTATCGGGTAGTACACAACCTCGTGGATGTTGTTTTTTTTAATTATTTTTCTTAAATACCCTTTTATGTAAGGTAAAATAAAAAACTATTCCCACGCCTGGGCAGCATTTGGTCCAAAATGGTCAATCTCCTTTCTGGTAAATATATTTTTACTCCAAAATTCGTATTTTTACATACATAAATACATACATATGCTCACGGCTATAAATCCCTAAACGTGGTAGCCAGAGCTTTGGAATGAGAAATTCCTCAGCCACTTTTGGAAGTTGAGTGGGGAAAAGATAGTAATAATAAATGTTTTTGGTGATGGGTCTCCAACCACATCGCCCAAAAATCACTTAAAAAGCCCCTTACACCCTTAGTCGCCTTTTACGATCACCCATGGGAGGAAATGGGGTAGTGTTATTCTAAGCCGACACTACACGGCACAAATCATATAATCGTATTTTTATAATCAATAAATATTCTCCAAAAAGTATTGGTCAAACTATTTATTGATTGAAGAAGCTATAAATGAGTTACAAATGAGACCTTCTATATAAATTAATTTGACAAAAATAGACACAGAATTCCCTCTGATATTATAAATGACAATGTTTTACTAGTGTGGATGGTAATGTTAGTAGAGGACGACCACGGAGAACACACTTGGACCAAATTGAGAGTGTGCTCAAAAAGGCTGGCGTCCGAAGTATGAAGAATAAAAGAGCATGTATGAAAAGATTGTAAACGAAGCTAGAGAGGTTTGTCAGGATCGTACGAAGTGGCGATCAATAGTCTCTGCCTACCCCAATGGGAACTAATGGCGTGAGTATATGTATGTATGTTTTACTGCATTTTTTAAGGAAAAAATGGTCGAGCTTTGTTTAATTGACGACCTCTAATATTGATTTATTGACTAACAAATAAAGAGGATATAAAGGGATAAGGGTTCGAGTCCCTCTGGTGTCGAAAATTTTTATTTGCTTAATTGATTAGTAATAATCCCCACATGAGGATTTTATGCAAAAACACAGGCTAATTAGGGATACAGAATTTTACTGCCAATTTTAATCCTGTGTTTTATATGGCAGGATCAATCAATGGAAGTGGATACCTCTCTCAATATATCTGAAGCTGACAAGGTAATATTATTAACTTATATAAGTTAGGGTATATATATACATACATATACTCACGGCTATACATCCCTTAACGGGGTAGCCAGAGCTTTGGAATGAGAAATTCCTCAGCCAATTTGGAAGTTGATTGGGGAAAAGATGGTAATAATTAATGTTTTTGGTGATGGGTCTCCAACCACATCGCTCAAAAATCACTTAAAAAGCACCTATACTCTCAGTCGGCAAAGCACCTATACCCTCAGAAATGGGGCAGTGTTAGCCGACACTACACGGCCTATATATGACCTTTAAATTATGATACAAGGTCTAATTGTCAGCTTTATTAAATCAAATTTAAAATATATAAAACTAGGGGATTCATTGAGATCCCTTAGTGATGTTAATGTCTTACAATGGACGGCATATTATTGAGATATAAAGGGGAAAAAAATACTTAGTTTAGATTGAAACGACATGATAGTCCAATGGGTAGAACACCCGCCCGGGTTCTAATCCCGGGTCGGACCTACACCAATTTGTCTTTTATATAAGTCATATGTGTGGTTAATTTATCATGGTTTTTAACAGTGAGGGAAAACATCGTGAGGAAACCCACATGGCTAAGTTGTAGTTAGCCATTGGACAGTGTATTCGTACAAAACGGCGATAGGCCTGCCCCCTATCACGTGAGTACACTGTCCAAGCAAAACATGAGTTGAGAAGCATTGGTACCTCTGCTAACCCCTTCGGGGATAAACGGCGTGATCGTTTATGCTATGTTATTTGCAAACCTAAAGTAATACATGTACCAAAGACCCTAATCTACATTTCGATAACTGCAATCGCTTCTTAACCCGTTGTCAACTCCTTCTAATGTTTGCAAAATAATTACGAAAGTTGATACGCTGTTTCATACATATACTGACGGCTGTAAATTCCAAAAACGGATAACCAGAGCTTCAGAAAAAATCTTCGACCACTTTTGGAAGATGAGTAACAAAAATATCGCATGGGTTGGTGATAGGTCAGCCACATCCCCCCACTATCACTTAAAAAGCCTTAATACCCTTAGTCATCTTAATCATTCCTATTCTAAGCCGACCATATTTTATATAATATATACACATATTTTATACTAGCTGACTCTACAGACTTCTTACTCTAAATTTGCTTATGCCAAACTTGAGGCGTTTTCTCCGGTACTCTGAGTTCAATCAGGCGTGAATATATTATTGGTCAAATTTTTCCGGGATGAAAATTATTCTATTTGGTAATTGGGGTCATTATCTAGCATTCTGCTAAACTTCATTCATATTTATTCTGTAATTTAGAAGCCTTTTTACCTCAAACACACAAACATCCAAACATCTAAACTTTCACATTTATAATATTAATAGGATAAAACAACGCTTATATAATCTAAAGACATCTTTTCTATGTTATAAGTTCGTATAATACTTTTTCAGAACATACCAAGTGAAGTCATACCAACAACAGCAACCGATCAAACGGCAGTGATATTACCGGAACCGGAAGTCGTACCGAAACAGGCGGAAGTGAAGATCGCATTCCCGGAAGTCAAGTTTCCGGTGCCGGAAATTAAGGTTATTCAACAGGATGAGCCTGAGGTAAGTTGCGATTTTATTATATTAAAACCGTAGTGTCTCAATGCATATATAAATCACTTAGTATTAAATTTGTCTTATTATTAAATATACTTATGGCGATATGTTCGCGCCAAACATGTACTCGCGGCTTTGGCATACTCTATTTAGTCTGCGATTGACAGATCGATTGACAGTTGAGTTGAGATAAAAATAACACTTTACTTGCACTTTTGATTTTTGATTTTGAATTGTTGTATTGAAAATTGTTATTGATTTGTATATTTTTGAGTATTGTGATACAAATAGAAGCAGCATACCATTTGATTGTTTTATTGTGAGCCACAAAATATTGAAAATAGCCAGCAAACCACTTGGAAGAACTAAGGACTGAACACCTCACCAGTTCCAGCCTAATGATCAGAGTTTCCTCATTACACTGATTTGAAGCTAAAAGGAAACTTGATTGATGTGCTGCCGGCTCATTGCGGTAAGCGGTAAGCGGTAAGCCTTCCATCCCTGAAGAACAAACATCACTTGGAATAACACAGAAACACGAACATAGTTGTTGGTAGCAGAGAAACACGAACATAATAAATGGTAGCAGAGAAACACGAACACGATATGTTATAAGACTCAAGAAGTTTTTTTTATATATAGCATTTAGTTTTATATGTCTACGTAAATATTAAAATTATTTTGGAGGTATTAAAGATGTCCTTTTACCCTTGATTTGTTATATTGGGAAAGAAATAATAAAAGTTGATTTTTTTTGCATTATATTTGCTGAAACTCTATTTAACTTTATTTTATAAATTTCAGTTACCTTTTAATTTGGCCGTCATTAATGGCAGAGAGCCATATTTTTTTATAACTTATTTGGATAGTTATGTGTGCATAATTTGTTTTGCATGAAAACCTCATTAAGCAAATAAAAAATTTCGTCGTGGGTTCGAGTCCCTCTGGTGTCAAAAATTTTTATTTGCTAAATTGATAATACATCCATCCTGACGTCCCTCAGCAGGGACAAAGGGCCTTGAGCAGATTTCTCCATCTGGCTCGATCTTGGGCAGCGGCTGCGAGATCCTCCCACTTCAATCCCACAACTTTTGCCTCATTCTCCACAGAATGTCGTTGTTGTTGAATGTGGTTGTTTTTGGGCGGCCTCGTTTACGTTTTAAAAATAATTAATTAAATTTATATACATAAATAATTATTTGGATAGTTTTGAATCTAAACCTTCATCCAAACTTGATCAATGTTTTTAAGTCCATATTTATGTATGGTTTTGTTTCCAGATCAAACAAGAATACATGGAAGTCGACCCCCCCATTGAAACTACACCAGAGACAGATCCTAACAAAGTTATTGGGGTCGAGTTGGCGGCAACGTATGTATCTATTATGCTTTTAATTTCATACATACATACATACATATACTCACGGCTATAAATCCCTAAACGTGGTAGCCAGAGCTTTGGAATGAGAAATTCCTCAGCCACTTTTGGAAGTTGATTGGGGAAAAGATGGTAATAATAAATGTTTTTGGTGACGGGTCTCCAACCACATCGCCCAAAAATCACTTAAAAAGCCCCTATACCCTTAGTCGCCTCTTACGATCACCCACGGGTAGAAATGAGGTAGTGTTATTCTAAGCCGACACTACACAGCAAAATAAAAACAAACGGATCTAATAGCTTATCAACAATGTGAATGGAAACAAATTTTAATTTGAACCAAAATTTTCTTGTAACTGCTAGTTTATACCGTAGTATTAGTCTGTCATTTCATTAGGCTGTGGACGTGATTTGAACACGCAACCTTCTGTCAACAACTGTGGGAACAGCAACGATATACTGGCCAGTACACCCTGCTGTGTACCAACTTCTAATTTGTATTTATGTTTAGCTGGAGAAACATTTCGCTACCGCGATGTACGGTTTTTTATGACGCTGGTAGTATGCGAGTGAGTTCGCCGTCTAGCGGTCGCCACAAGGCCAATGAGGCATCTCACTAAATGGGGAGATTTGAGCCCCTCGGTGAGGACATATATGGGCTGTTGACTTATGGCTATAAATTGTAATTCTTCAGCCATTGACGACATCCGTGAGCGGGTGTATAGGTGACTAGATTCTCGGTCCGGAGGTCAAAAGTCGTCAAAAAGTTTATTTTTCAAAATAAAATTAAATACTAACATTTTTTGAATGTCAAAGTTTTAAATAATTCGTTCGAGGTTCCGGGTTCGATCCCCGCTGAGAGCGACATTTATGTGATGAGCATAAATGATTGTTTCTTAGTCTTGGATGTTATTTATATGTGTATTATATCATATTAAATGTTTCGTCGAGTTAGTATCCCATAATCATAGATCGGATAATCGGATGCATATTTACCTAAACTTATTTTTTGGTTAAGAAAACATGGAGACGGCTTCTTTTTTCGGAATTGTCTTTCTCTACTTCTTTCTCAGCAAAGACTCACTTGGAATGGTTCTGTCTTTGTTGTTACATTTACAAATGTATTTTTCGAAAAAATTGCGAAAATTAGGGTTTTCAACTTTTGACCATGGTATGTTGCACATAATTAGAAAATGAACCAGATCAAAATAAAAATCACTTGGCGCTGCTGCTTGAACACCACGATGTTTTTGTGACTTCAGATGTCGGTTCAAAATAGTTTTCTTTGCACTTAAACGTGTCTCACATTTTGTGCAAGTTATACTGCTAGTTGCCGGTTCGTAAAACATCTCTGGGTAATTTCTTATCCATAATTAACCTATGTCTTCTTTTTGAGTTGATTCCGCCATTATGGCTGAAAAGAAGACTATTCGTTAATTATTTTAACACTCTGTATTGTATTGTAAACACTCGTATGGACTGTTTTAGAACAAGTTGCAGAATACAATGTGTAAGCGCAATAGGTACATACAATGAATTAATGCATTTTTTTGTAAAATACAATAATCCTTACCTTGTAAATACAAGACGCAACGCAGAGTTCCGAGATCCGTAGCGCAAGACGTCGTTTCAAGAAAAACCAAAATCCAAAACCAAATCACGATGCAAATCAGAAACCGTTGTTGAATAGCCAAATCGTTAGAAAATTGCAAAGGAACACAAAACACACCCGTACGCATGGCAAGCAAAGCGACGAATATTTTCAAGTAACTAATAGATAGATAAGATAACAAAAGACATGCATTACCGGGGTTTCTTGCACCTACCTGCTCACAAACCGGTTTTGAGAATGCCGTCTCACTCGCACAAGCAGCCAAAGTTACCTATCCGTCTCACTCGCACATTCACATTTATAACGCTTTTTGAACATAACGAGAATTGTAAATTCAAAACTGAAATCGATCTCCATTTATTTTTCGATATATTCCATAATAGTTAAAATCTTAACGTTAGTAAATGTGCAGCTAAGTGCACAACAAGCTTTACAATGTTATTCAAATATTGTTCTCAACGCAAATAATTACGGCTCCTCATTTAAAAACCTTTATTTGAGTGTGCATTCAATTATATTTATAACCAAAACGCTAACGGTATTCATCCCGAAACATTGGGTTTTTTTCCATACAAGTAATGTACATACAAATAATATATTGTAATAGAAAACACTACAAACGTAATGAAAATACATTTAATTCTATATTCCGAACATTAAATGCATCAATTCCAAAATCCCTAAAACTTTACGATAAACAAGTGCTTTCCATACTAAGCCGCCGGTCAACTTTAGGTAAATATGCATCCGATTATCCGATCTATGCCCATAATACCAGTTTTAATTAATTCGGGGCTAACTTAATCTATGTACAATGTGTCTGTACATAATTTTATTTACTCATGGTAACTGAGTGTGGAAATCATGCTATAAGATTTAAGAAAAGGTTTCGAATTCAAGACACACTGGTTAGGAATATTTTTTGAGATTCCATTTCTAACGGTAAACATGAGACCCTGTTACTAAGATTTTGCTGTCTTGCTGTCTCCAAGCTGTATCTAATAAACAGTGTTAGCTAGAAAGTTACGTTACTAAAGAAAATTATTTTCTGTTACTCTAAATAAATAATAAATAGTAATAACAAATACTAAAATATGAAGAACATAAATATTTAAAAGGGATTTTTATACAAAAAAATTAAGTTAAATTCACTGATTCTTGTAGCTTCAGTGGTATGTTTTCGTATTAGCCAGATTACTTAAATATCAATTATCCGCTTTCATAAAATTATACATACATTCATATACTCACGGCTATATATCCCTAGGAGGGGTAGCCAGAGCTAAGGAATTAGAAACTCCTCAGCCACTTTTGGAAAGTTGGATGGGGAAAAGATGGTGAATAAAGGTTGTTGGTGATGGGTCTCCAACCGCATCGCCCAAAAATCCCTTAAAGGCCCCAATACAGTTAGTCGCCTCTTACGTACACCCACCGGAAGAAATGGGGTAGTACTATTCTTAGCCGACACTGTACAGCAAATTTTTAAATTTACTTTTCGTTAACAATTTATCCTACTCTCACAGAGTCCAGGAAGAGGTTCAAGAGCCTTCTCAACCAGAGGAAAGTCGAGAGGAGACACAAGAAGCTCAACCGGAAATCGAACATGGGACTTCGGAAGAACAACCAACCCCACCGGCTGAACCTACTGCGGAAACTAGAAGTGGTAATTTTATTTCTCTGTTTTGAACTGAAATTTTACTTATACTTTTATATCTATATATGGTATATATTTTTTTGCCTTTATATCTTTATATGGTATTTTAATACCTTCGTCGTCTCTGTCTGTCTGTCTGTCGCAAAAAAATATTTCTGAAACTGTCAAGACTATGTAGTTGAAATTTAATAGGCAGATGCTGTAAATCGCCTCTGAGATTAATTAATGTTATTAAAAAATAATAAAATTTATTAGAGGATCTGAATAGTTTGATTCGTAAAACGATAATATATTGTTAAATATCTACACTAATAATATTCTGAAGAAGAAAACTTTGTTTGTTTGACTGTAACGAATAGGCTCCGAAAGCACTCCACCAATTTTAATTATTCTTTTCTCGAATCCAGCGACCTTAAGAGATAAAATAGGCTATATATATATATATATATATATATATATATATATATATATAAATATATATGTATATAGTATAGTATATATATATATATACATACATACATACATATACTATACTATATACATATATCATTGAGCTAAATTTTGTAAGGGGTGAGCAGTGACTGAGAAACGTTTGATATTTGATAAATAACATTCCCGTGCGAAGCTGAGGCGGCCCTCTAGTATTAATATATATTTTACACCCATAGAAGTAGAGAATTATATAATCACCCGAGATTTTGTCTTTAACAGTGTTCTAATTTCAGAACCACAATCGTTAGCAGAGCCAGAAGAGAAAAGAGAAGAATTGAAAGCGGAGACTTCAGACGCTACAAAAGATGCAGTATTAGAATCTGAAAAATTGACTGACGATGTGAAGAAAGAAGATGTTGAGGTAATTTAGTATTTCCATTATAGTAGGCATCCCTACCTTGTAGTGCTGGCTTAGAGTGTCACTACACCTTTCTACCCACGGGTGTCGTAAGAGGCGAATAAGGGTATGGGGCTTTTATAAGCTGTTTTTTCGATTTGTTTTTCAAACGTCTTACACGGCCATCCTCTACTAACATAAGCATCAAATCGAAAACGTTGTTACAAAGGCGAGAGTCCGTAGTAAAAAGAATAAAAGAGCATGTATGAGAAGAATGATGAATGTGACAGAAGCAAGAAAGATTTGGCAGGATCGTACAAAGTGGCGATCGATAGTCTCTGACTACCCCAATGGGAACAACGGGCGTGAGTATAAGCAAATTTTTGGGGGATGCGGTTGGAGACCGATAACCAACGATACTTTATTTTTACCATCTTGTACCCAATCAACTTCCAAATGTAGCTGAGGAGTTTCTAGCTCTGAAGCTCTGGCTACCCCTTTTTGGGATTTATGGCCGTAAGTATATGTATGTATGTATGTGAGTTTGATTAATTACCCACGATACAGACATGTAGGCTCATAAATTATTTTGTTTTTAGCAAGAGGAACCCACAAAAGAGCAAACGGAAGAGACAAATAGAGAGAGAGAATCTAAAGAAGACCGACCCTCCGAAGTGGAAGATAATCACACGGAGACAGATGATGATGCCCCTATGGAGGTATGTAGGAAATCAGATATACTTATGTGGAAACAGCAAAGATATACTGGCCAGTACACCCTGCTGTTTACCAACTTACATACATACATACATGTATTCACGGCTATAAATCCCAAGAAGGGGTAGCCACCGCTAAGGAATTTGAAATTCCTCAGCCACTTTTCGAAAGTTGCGTGGGGAAAAGGCCCGAAAATCCTATAAAGGCCCCAAATCCCGTTAGTCGCCTGTTTCGTACACCGGAAGAAATGGGGTAGTCCTATTCTAAGCCGACACTACACAGCATATACCAACTTACAATTTGTATCTATGCTTAGCTCGAAAAACTTTTAGATACCGCGATGCAGGATATGAGTGAGACGCTGCTATGTACGAATGAGTCCGATATAGTGTGCGCTCTAATGGTACTCCCATACTGAGACATTTAAACTCTTTTCTTTATGTAACAAAGATGTCCAGATCCACTTTTAAAAGGCAAACATACCAAGAAATCCAGCCTTACTAAAGATATACGAACTCACTACGGTTGGAGACCCATCACCAAAAACCTTTATTCCACCATATTTACCCTACCCAACTTCCAAAAGTGGCTGAGGAATTTCTGATTCCCTAGCTCTGGCTACCCCTTCAAGGGATTCATAGCCGTGAGTATATATGTATGTACTTCGTAATTCAGACTAACTAATCAAGAAATCTACACTATACACCATAAATACAAACTAACTTCTAAGAAATCTAGCCCAAAAGTGGCTGACGAATTTCTTATTCTGAAGCCCTGGCTTCCCCTCCTAGAGATTTATAGCCGTAAGTATATGTATGTATGTAAATCTAGCCCAATCTAACTTGGAAATCCTGACATAAACGATTGGGAACTCTTTTAAATAACATTCAAATAATATTTTTACTCCCACAATATTCTATTTCGTTGCTATTGATAGAGTAAGGTGTGGCGTTTCGAAATTATATTGGCCTACAGATTTTATTTGCATAATTAACCTAATATAGAAGCACTCTGGTTGTACTATAAGAAAATCTGATAAACAAATATTGAACAAAAAGTGCTAGTAGCTGTGTAGTGTCGTTTTAGAATAGCACTACCCCATGTCTTCCGGTGGGTGTACGTAAGAGGCGACTAACGGTGTTGGGGATTTTTAAGCAATGGCTGAGGGATTTCTAATTCCCTAGCTCTGGCTACCCCTTCTAGGGATTTATAGCCGTGAGTATATGTAAATATGAAAAAAAACTTTCGCAACATAGACGCTTTTAATTATGTATGAGTAAATGTAGTCGATTTTTTTAGTCTTGAATCTTGTCATTTACAGTTGGTAAGAGAAGAAGAGAAGGATGGAAAGAAGAAGAGAGATTACTCGCGCAAGAAGAAACCTGATTCCAGGAGTAAGTATTTGTTGTATAGAATTGTTATTTTGGTCGTTAATTGTCGGCTTTGTATAGCACTAACCCATCCCTGACCACGAGTGTCGCTAGAGGCGATTTAGGGGTTAGGGGCTTTTTAAGTGATTGAGGGGCGATGGATGAGGTTTTCAGTGTTCATTTTTTATTTTACAATATATTTACATACTTCCTAACTGGCTGAATAATTTCGAGTTTTGAAGCTCTTGCTCTTTTTTGGAGTTTATATCCTGTAGTGAGTATATGTATATATCATCATAATATTCAGCCCATAGACTTCTACTGCTAGACATAGGCCACCGTAAAGAATTCCACTAAAACGGGTCCTGTCCTGTGCTCTACTCTTCACTCAATAATTAGCATGCTTATCTCTTCTTCCCATATTAAAATTTATTTCTTTCTTCCTCGCACGATCTAATATTCAAATTTTGGACATTTTGATATGTATGGAACAATTGGCGCTTTCTATTCGCTGAAACCAACGACAACTACGGAGGTATCGTTGGATTCGTCGGATATCACCATGTATTCTCATATATCAGAAATACCAAAATACGAATATTCGATCGTGTGAGCGAGACAGAAATAAATTTTAATATTGGTTAGAAGATATAAGTATGCCTATTATCGTTCTCGATATGCAGAGTTGACCCTCAGTCTTCATACATCGGCTTCGCGCAATTTTCATAATGTTAATTACACCTTGTGATATCTTACCTACACTATATGTGTGTATTTACGTCTGCGGCTATAATTCCCTGGAAGGTGTAGCCAGAGCCTCAGAGTAATACATTCTCTAACCCATATTAAAATTTATTTCTGTCTCGCTCACACGATCGAATATTCGTATTTTGGCATTTCTGATATATGAGAATACATGGTGTTATTCGACGAATCCAACGTGGTGGAAGGTGAGTGGGAAAAGATTGTTAAACAAAGGTCATTGGTATCACCAATGGTATATATCAGGATGTCCAACCGCAAAGCCAAAAAAACACTTAAAAATAATCACGAAAAGAAATGGACTGGTGCTATTCTAAGCCTACACTACACAGCTTATATATGTATGTAAATAAAAAACTAACATTAATATATATTTCAGCGTGTTCCGGCTCAGAAAGTGCGAACGAAACTTCTGCCCCAGAATCCCCGACAGTAACGGACGCGGAAAGACAACATCGGCTATGGAAGAAATCTGTGATGTTGGTTTACAGTCGGTATGTATGAGAATTAATATAAGTTAGTAAATGAATTGGTTAAGTCGATAAGTATGAGTGAATGATTGGTTTGATACCGGTTGGTGGGTGAATGAATGATTGCTTTAATGTCAGCGGGTCAATGAGTGAATTGTATTGTTTAAGTCGGTCAGTCAATAAATGTAAGAATGGATCTGAATCCCCGACAGTAACGGACGGGGAAAGATAACATCGGCTGTGGAAGAAATCTGTGATATTGGTGTACAGTCGGTATGTATGATAATTGAGTTAAGTATGTTATTCAGTCGGTCAGTATGAGTGACCGATTGGTTAGTTGTCAAATGGTCATGGAATATATGATTCTGTTGAAAAAAGTCATAAATCATTAAGTGTACCTACATTTGGTCAGTATGAATAAACGACTAATTTGTCGGCGTTCGTTCAATTAGTCAATTGATTAATTAATGTCGGTTGTTTAAAGACTACCGGTATGTGATTCAGTCGGTCAGTATTAATGAAAGATTGATTTGAAGTCATTCGGCCACTGAATGAATGATGTTGATTAATTTGCGCGATCAATAAGATAATGTATTAATTTCGTTCCGCTCACTTACTGTATGGACGCAGCTTACAGAAGATGGCTTTTAGTATATTAAGAATGTTTTATTTCGATATGGTCAGCGAATAAGTGAATAATTTAACATACTGTTTACCAATGATTAAGATAATATGAAAAATGTAATGTCATTTACACAAGTCTGAAAAAAGTAGTATCATTTATTATTTAATTTACTAGAGTGAATCCAATAGTTTTATTTAGTAAATATAATATTCCTCCTACAGTCTTGCCGCCCACAAATACGCAAGTCTATTTCTTCGTCCCATAACGGATGCGGAAGCTCCTGGGTACAGTGTGGTGGTCAAAAGTCCTATGGATTTGAGCACTATTAAAAAGAATATTGATAATGGGATTATCAGGTATAGTTGTAAAAAAAAAATAATTTTATTTGAATAATGATTTTGTATCATCTTCACAAAATCTTCACATCAGTAAAAAATTCGTTACTGCAAGAAGTATTGTACAATAGAAAAGAAATTAACAGTGAATTAGTTTTTCACCTTGGCGAAATGGCCACATATTTTTATTTAAAGATCCCGTTAGTGCCGGCTTAGAATGTCCCCTATCCCTTTCTTCCCACGGGTGCCGTAATAGGCGACTAAAGGTATTGGGGCTTTAAAGGTATTTTTGGAGACCCATCACTAACAACCTTTATTTAACCATCTTTTCCCCTCGCAACTTCCAAAAGTGGCTGAGAAATTTCTAATTCCCTAGCTCTGGCTACTCTTTCAAGGGATTTATAGTCGTGAGAATATGTTTGTATGTACGTTTGTATCATCTTTATATAGTCTACACCTTCCTAGTAAAATCTGTAAATATGTGAGTGTAGACAAATGGCCACAGTAAGGTGTAGAGTATGTGAAGATAGGCTTTGTAGAATAAACAGCTTGTCTCTACATGAGATCTGATAACTTTATGATAGTGCGATTCATATGATCACGTCTTAACAACCCTTTACATGAAAATATTTTGTGTTCAAAAAAGTGGTAATGTGTATTTAATTAATGTTTTAGGACAACGGCAGAATTTCAGCGAGATGTTCTACTAATGTTAACTAATGCATTGATGTATAACAGTAGTAGTCATCGTGTGTACCACATGGCCAAGGAGATGTTTCAGGAGGTAAGTGCTATTAACCGTAACTGGTAACCGATATATATGACGCTTAATATGCGTTCTAAATGGGACCACCGATAAAAATGCCTTGGATTATTCCTAGATGTGCAGAAAGCTTTTGACATGGTAGCATTTCTGATTCTGCTGGCACGACTAGCATATATTGCATGAATCAAAGGTAAAGTGTGGGAATGGTTCAAAGACTATCTACCTAGCAGGAAACAGAAAACAAAATTGGAGTTAAGCTAAGCAATGAAGCTACGTGCAATTATGGGGTGCCCCAAGGCAGTGCCCTAGACCCAACGTTATTTTTGGTGTTAATCAACAATTTATGTAAACGCATCTAAATCTTTTGTCTTTGATATAAGACTATAGTTTAACTAAGTTCGTCTATGTCTAATTTTGCTCACTGGATGACCCCTAGTTATACATTATTTTCGAAAAAATGGCGCTCTAGACCATTTTTTGTTATTTCAGGCAGAATCTCAACTGGGCATGTTGTTAGCAGCGCAGGCCCACTCCGGGCTAGGATGTGCCCCGCGACGCACGAGACGAGAACACGATTCTGTGCATTAATTTGTTAAGAGATTAAAATATAGAATGTATCATGTATTATATATCATAGAGTTTGAAGTTGTTGTTTTATTTAGCTTTTTGTAATGTCCTTATTTCGTCTCTAGATTGGTAAGTAGGGTGTATAGTGTCTAGAATAGCTCTTACCCAGTTGAACTGGTGTCGTAAGAGGCGACTTTTGGATTTTCGAGCTCTTTAAGCGATTGTTAAACGGTTGGAGACCCATCATTATCATTACAAACTTTCCACTCAACTTACAGAAGTGGCTAATAAGTTTCTTATTCTAAACCTCTAGCTATTAATTCTTGAAATTTATACCATTTAGTATGTTAATATAACTAAGTAAGTATTCTTTAAATCTCAAAAGGGTATCCTAAATTTGCCTAAACTCTTTAGGCAAATTTCCTTAAAGATATGAATTCTAGCTTTATAAACAGAATTTTGTAAGAATCTCAACTGTGCATGTTGTTAGCAGCGCAGGCCCACTCCGGGCTAGGATGTGCCCCGCGACGCACGAGACGAGAACACGATTATGTGCATTAATTTGTTAAGAGATTAAAATATAGAATGTATCATGTATTATATACTATAGAGTTTGAATTTGTTGTTTTATTTTGTTTTTTTCTAAGGTTCTATGATACTTCACGGCTATGAATCCCTAGAAAGGGTAGCTAAAGGTTCATAATAGGAAACTTCTCAGCCATTTTTGGAATGTAAGTGGGTAAGAGATTGTGAAATCACATAGACAGCCCCAATACCCTTAATCGACTTTTACGACCCTCGGCAAAAAATGTGGAAGTGCTATTCCAAGCCGACACTACACAGCTTTTTTATTATTACTCTATAGTTTTACCAAAATTATCGATATCAAATTTCGCTTTCAAAATTACCTCTTATATTATTTTAGTCAGAATCTCAACTGGGCATGTTGTTAGCAGCGCAGGCCCACTCCGGGCTAGGATGTGCCCCGCGACGCACGCGACGAGAACACGATTCTGTGCATTAATTTGTTAAAACATAAAAAAAAATTTGTTCCAATAGACTTACTAGTAAGATTATTGGGAAAATAATTCCCAGTAATCTTACTAACCAATCAAAACTTTTTGGTACTTCTGAAAGTATGATTTATAATCGAATTCTTTTTTTGCTGATTTCCTGTCACATTATATTTTATTGAGGTGTATTTGGCATGAACTAAATAATTTACAATATACATGGGAATGGGTTTGTGGTTGTTAAATATTTTTCGCCAAAATACAGTCCTCAAAAGGTAAAATTACTATGTATTTACAGTATATTTTTTTGTATTTAAAGTACCAGGGTAGCATAAACATAAAAGCAGCATAAATAAAAAAAGCTTATTGGTTTCATACATAGTTTATCAGTTATAGTTTATTTAAATCAGAATTATTGAATAATCAGACAGAGGAATCAACCAAAAGACGTCCACATGTGGAGAAAGACTTTTCCGAAAGATCTCCATAAAAACCGGTTCTGTGCTGCCCAAAAATTTTATCACGACGAAGTCGGCGGTCAACCTTATGGGAGACCTACGCAAACAAACAATCCGACCACAACAACCCTATTAATAACCTAATTCATGAAAAATATCACGTTGACCTCTGGACATAGAGACAGCAGAAACAAAAATAGGTAAGATAAATTAAGCATCGGAAAAATATTTGTACAGATTTTCAAGTTTATTAGTCATAACAACTTGTAGTTTATGCGTTCTTGGTACTTCAATTGAAAGTTAAATTTACGTACATTTTTAAAGCTGCTTAAGTTATAATTTCTGTGTCTAAAATGTACATTCCTTAGTAATAAATCAGTAAAACTGAAAATTACAAACAAGTGTTGTATGCGTAGTATTTATTAAATATATTAATAAGGTACTGTCTATGTCTAATAGTTATGAGGTCTATGTTTCTAAAACAAATGTCAAGTAAGACTAATGGGAAAAATACGCCATAGACAATGTCCTACTTTCGGTAAGACTATTGGGAATAAAAATCCCATTACTCCTACTGGTAAGACTATCCAGTAAGACTACTGGGAATAGCCGATAATTAGTACCTACACAAATATTTATAAAGTAGTTTATAAGTTTGCTGTGTAGTGTCGGCTTAGAATAGCACTACCCCATTTCTTCCGGTGGGTGTACGTAAGAGGCGACTAACGGTATTAGGGCTTGGGATTTTTGGGCGATGCGGTTGGAGACCCATCACCAACAACCTTTATGTTACCATCTTTTCCCCACTCAACTTTCCAAGCGTGGTTGAGAAATTTCGAATTCCTTAGCTCTGGCTACCCCTTCTAGGGATTTAAAGCCGTGAGAATATGTATGTATGTATGTTTATAAGTTATGTTTTGCTGTTAATCTTGCAAACAAAATAAAATAAATAAAACCATCACTTGCCTATAGAGGTCCGCAGCTGCACATAGAACTCACCAAATGTCTCCACAACGACCGGTCCTGTGTTTCCCTAATTCATTAGCTGTGTGTAGTGTCGGCTCAAAGTAGTACTACGCCATTACGGCCCGTGGGTTTTCGTAAGAGGCGACTAAGGGTATAAGGGCTTTTTAAGTGATCTTGTGGCGATGCGGTTGGAGAACTTTTACCATGAACCTTTGTTTTACAATCTTTTCCCGACTTAACATCGGAAAGTGGCTAAGGAATTTATTATTCCCAAGGTATGGCTATCCCTTTTAGGGATTTATAGCCGTAAGTACATGTATGTACAAATATCATAAAGTTGAGTCAACTGCAAATATCACATATTCGTGAGTAGTTGAATAAAGTATGTCGTTTAATTATAGCGGACGCAAGATAATGCCCTATGGAACCCCAAGTCAATAAATTCATTTCACATGCTTCAAAATTCCCAATAAATGGTTTCCATAATTTCGTTTTCATACTAACATAACTTAATTCCTTCATATTTGATAATAGGGTAAATATATTTACACATTTAACTATATATACAGGTTATTTTTTTATAATATATTAAATACCTAACCTAGATTAAATTATATAAAAAATGCTCTCGAAATCGCTGCCGCCTGGTGGCATAATAAATATATCAGAATCAAATATAAACATTGTATTCCGTTTTAGTCTTAACTTAGGATTATCCGGGTGATTTTTCGTACGTCAGATCCTCCTCATCCTCTTTCTGCTAAGCAAGAGAATAGAATAGGAAACTGGGGGGCATAAAGCCCATCAAAAATAAAAATAAATTATATAATTTAATAGAAGTACAAGTGGCGGTCTTCTAATCACTTAAAGCGATCTCTTCCAGACAATCTATGGATGGTAAATTCAGTGTGTTATGAATAGATAGGAGTAGATGATACAAGTTAGCAGCTTAAGTCATCACTGCCTAGAGGGATTCATCTTTATTGGAAGACTAACTAACTAATTCTTCATCATCACCAGCCATACAAAATACCAAAACTATAAAAAAAATATCAAAAATAGTTTCTAACTGGCATTTTCAATAGTAAAAACTGCACTTAAACTTAACATAACAAAATAAATTTTCATTTATTATCATAGCCAGATCTTCAGAATTATAATTTCCTCAACTCACTATGGGGGCTTAGTGTGAAAAAGTCGAAAATAAAGGTGTGGTTAGGTCCGGCCACATTGCCCAAAAATTTACCAAATGTACCAAAACCCTACGCCCGCTACAAAACCCCCGCGGTAAGAAACGGGTTAGTGCTATTCTCTGCTGTTACTATTCGGCTATATAACAAACGATGCATGAATTAATAAGTAGATGATATCTTTCTTATTATTATGTTTACAATGGTTTTTTTACAAAAACAATAATCAAAAAGATATGAGTAAGTGCAATAATATTCATTTTATCTATCATTATTATAATCTCTTAATTAGTTGATTAAAAAAAATGATGATTACAAAACTATTACTAACGTACTAGTATTTATAAACAATATAATTTTGATGTAACGATGTAATTTGGACGACAAAGTTGCGTGGAGATGAAGGATGAATTGGAAATAGAAGAAGTATGGGATGTGCTCAAATCGTCAATGGTTCAATATGCGACGGAAGTATTTTGATTGAGCAAAAGAACAAATAACAAAAAGAACAAGAACAAAACTTTAAGGAGTGCAATGTATGAATTGATAGACGTGATTACTGGTTGAATATATGTTTATTACTACTTCAATACTTATGACTAACATACAATATATAATGGCAAGAGGGGGACAAGATGCACTCACACTACACTACAATTTCCCCCTTTGCAAACAAAAAAATATTTTTCCTAACATATATTTTTTTAACAAATTATTATTCATTAATCTAATTATTAAATCACAATTTCAATGAGAATGGAATATCGAATAAAAATAAAAATTAGTTTTATACTTTTTAGAACTAACTTATCTATGTAATAAAACTTAACTATTATACTTAATTAAATCTATTAGTAAAATCCGGAATAAGTCGAACAAATCGTAGGCCAAACAAATTGCCGCGTAATCACAATCAAGTATTTTTTTTAAAGACATGTCATAGTACTTTTACCACAATATTTTTTTTATACATTTCTCCTTCACAATAGTCATTAACTTTATTATATTTCGTTTATTTTTTATAGTATTCTCTCTTATATTTTTATCATATATTTAAAATAGCTGTGGACAACCATGCTTCCATCTCAAGTCATTTATTTTTTATTTATATTTCATTTCTTATCAAGATACACTCATTACTTCAATGGGTCGGCCACCCTTATACATAATATAATATTCATTCATTTTATTTCATTTCAAGGTACAAATAATATTAAACATCACATGCGCATTTATTTATATACTCTACTAAACAGTCTCTCTCTTTTAACACTCTTTTGGCGTCCAATTTTCTTCACGAAGGGTATACCACCGCGTCATGATCAGATAAAAAGGATTCAGAGATCTGCTTTGTACCTTGGTGTACCTTGTATGACTTTATATACTGCACTCAAAAACCTTCCGTTATTCTTACATTCCATATTTAGTTATCAATTGGTAAATTTTGAAATGGAGTGAAGCATATGGATTGAAAGTTAATCCGAATAAAACGCAAATAATTATAGTTGGTAGCTCACGAATTGTTTCCAGGATTGACTATAAATCACTACCGCCTGTTTTATTTGATGGCACATCCATTCCTTTCAGCGCTGCTGTAAAAAACCTTGGTGTGATGATAGATAGCACCTTATCTTGGGTACCGCAACTGGAATTAGTAAGCCGGAGGCTGTTTGCGTCAGCAGGGTCCCTCAGGAGGCTACGTAACTTTCTCCCTACTGCTACCAAAACTGCGTTAGCCCAATCTCTTCTACTACCTATTCTTGATTATGCTGACACCTGCTATCTCGATATAACTGAAGATCAACTGAACAAACTTGAGCGCTTACAAAACTTATGTATTAGATTTATTTTCGGACTGCGTAAATATGACCATGTCTCTGCGTATCGCAATAAACTTCAGTGGCTTCCAATTCGTCTCCGCCGGAATGCACATACTCTGTCTCTCCTGTACTCTATCTTGTTTAATCCTGCCACCCCCTCCTACCTTAAAGAGCGTTTCCAATTCCTTCACTCTTCACATGACCTCAATCTGCGTTCTTACCACAATCTTTTGTTGAGTACCCCTTCCCATTCCACCAATTTTTACAGTTCCTCCTTTACCGTCCAGGCTGTACAACTATGGAACGGTCTTCCTGTAGAGGTGCGATTAGCCAAGTCTCTCCCTATTTTCAAGAAAATGGTAAAAAAACACTTCCTCTCCGAAACATTATAATATTATTTGTGTTGCATACAAAAGTTTATATATTCTATTATATATTATGTCGTAAAATGTATATATGTATTTTATTTAAAAATCTTTATATATATTGCATATGTATTGTATTTATTGAATATTATTTATTTTATGGAATACTATCTGTATCTGTAAGTGTATTAGAACTTAATAAATATTTAGTAATACTTAAAATAGATAGATAATAGTTTGATGAATAATTTTTAGTTTTTAAGCAAATCAGTTTGATTTATTGGACATCTACCGAACATGTTTTTAATCCAGCAAATCTTTCCATTAATGGGTTGTCTGGAAGAGATCGCTCTTAGTGATAAGACCGCCAGTTGTACTTTGGCTTTTATACCGATCTTTTTTGTAATTGTTGTTTTTATTTTGTAATGTGCAATAAAGAGTTTTATTATTATTATTATTAAATAATCGAAATAAAATTTGAGTGATCAAGTCAAATGTACATCGAAAACTTATCAATTGAAACTACCTTTCTACAAACTGCTTTTCATAAACTTTCAAATCTATCATACTAACTTTGGCTACATTCCATTACTTTTTTTTAATCATAACAATCACATCACATTGCCAGACGGCATTGAGACCAATTATACCACACACAGCGATGACTTCATAGAATTCTTCATGCCATATATGTATGCAACGTTATCTCTTCCATCGCCCCGTACCAAAACATACGCAAATATCAGCCTAGCAACAAACATAATTTTATTTTAACTCAATACTCTTATTTTCGTCATTCTATGAACCTTTTGCTTAAATTCATTCATAAACTAATTTAATGTTTTTTGACATGAATTCCTCATGTGGGGATTATTACTCATAAATAAAAGATGTTATTAAAGGAAAGAAAAATTTCGACACTGGCGGGGTTCGAACTAGGGTAGGAAACGCAAACACTACTTGAACGTGTAAAAAAGAAACAAAGGATAGAGAAATTTCGCGCTGGATGCCAACTGACACTGTAGCTCAGTTGGCAGAGCGACGGGGGCGTATACCCGAAGGTCGCGGGTTCGAACCCCGCCAGTGTCGAAATTTTTCTTTCCTTTAATAACATCTTTTATTCATTCATAAACTATTTAATTCATCCGTCTTTTCTCTCATATTTCTTTTCATTTTTTACCATCCGAAAACCTATTATCATTTTTTTAAATAACATTTCCGTTATTAATTGCATTATAATATTGAATTGAAATCAACTTGTTCTCATTATGCTTTATATAAACTTCATGTTTAAATATTTATGTTATTTTTTCATAAATAAGCCGTAGCCAAGACGATCTCATAACATATTAAATGAAAATCTTTTTAAAAGAGAATCGTTCATGTAATACACGAGACATCATTGGTTTATTTATTCAGTAACTACATAGTTCACATTATGTGTCATAAATTATATCGCGTAATGATTTATCCTTCTAACATTAGCGCTAAAACATAAGTATACTAATTAAATGTTGACTTAAATTTTAATTAAATCGGTATCTCTCTACATTAATATATATTTAAATATCTTTACTACAAAATATTATTAACCTAAATCCATTAAAATCAGGAGCACTAAATTTAACGTTTCATTGTTTCATTGTCATTTCAAACTTGCTGATCATTTTTAAATACACAAATATTATTATAATTACGCACCGTACCACTGATTGTCATTTCCAGTCACTCAACATGATTAAATTTTCGCACATACAGATCCACAATCATAACTTGGCCGGCGGCGACTCTGGTACTACTGTCGCCATTTTGAAATTTCGCCCTGTCATTGTCAGTTAGTTCTTAACTAAATAAAAATTATAGGGTGACCTACGTATATAATAAATTATCACTTTCATTAATATTTTTTGTAGTGGAAACTTTTTTTCATAGACAATTATTTTTATGATGTATCTTTGCTTATTGATAAACGCTTTTATTTCCAGTATTCAATATAAAAATTCATGAAAATTATTATTTATATTGTTAAATTTTATCTAAGGGGTTGTCCATTGATCACGTGATCTTTTTTTAGCATTTTTTAACCCCCCCTCCCCCATTGGTGATGAGTAGTGAGGTTTAAGACCACCCCCCCTCCCCCGTCTCAACATCACGTGTATTTTTGTAGCTACAACGAATCTTAAAATTTTCTATATATTATATTATTTTAAATACAGGTAAGTATAAACTATAATCTTATTTTATTCTGAAATTAAGGACCATAATAAAAATGTGCCGCTTAATATTTGTTTAAAATCGCGCGTTTGACGAAAAATTAAATACACGAGATATCTTACTACACCCCCCTCCCCATTGTGTTATTTTCGTGATTTTTCTCAAACCCCTCCCCCCCCTTTCAAGCCTCACGTGATTAATGGACAACCCCTAAGTAGGCTAACATCGTCCGAAAAGTTGTGCGCGCAACGATAGTCATGCGGTGCGGGTTACGGGAAGTGAGGAAATGCTCCTGAATAAGATTTCACTTCGTATACACTGATGCGTGGGTTCTAATCCTAATGCGGGGATGTACCAATGTGTCATTTCTTAAGTAATAACTGTCTGACATATAAAAATACAAGGCAAATACGACGTGATAGCTTAATGGGTAGAACACCGGTTAACGTGCAAGCGACTAGTGTTCAAATCCCGAATCGGGCCTACACCAATTTGTCTTTTCTAAAGTCATATGTGTGGTTAATTTATCATGGTTGTTAACGGTGAGGGAAAAATCGTGAGATAACCCACATGGCTGAGTTGTACTTAGTGGTGTGACAGTGTATTCGTACAAAACGGCGATAGGCCTGCCCCCTATCACGTAAGTACACTGTCCATGCAAAACGTGGGTACTCTGAACACCAGGTGGCAAAGTCACGTGATGTTCAGAAGTATAAGTACCTCTGCCAACCCCTTCGGGGATATTCGTTTATGTTATGTTATATGTTACAAGGCTGTTAACAGCAATAAAAAAGTGCCCATAAATTCACTGACCCAGCAAAATGAATGACCCAAACGATATCTGATGTTTAGAATATTTTTTTCTGTGCCACCTTTTTAGGGGATCTATGCGTAAATATGAAATGTTAAAGACAGTACACAACAAGGTAAGCCTCTAATTTATAGGATTTAAAAAATGATTTTAAGTAGTTACCCACTTATTAACTCTGAGTGGCACAAATAACAAATCCTTGAGTATAAAACAATGAAACAGCTTGCAGAAAAGTACAATTGGCAGTGTTATCGCTAAAAGCTTCCAGACAACATTTGGGAGGTAAGATCATCAAATTTAGGATACACAGTCATTCGGGTAGACATACCAGACAAGGGCAAAAATAAATAAATATAATTAGCTTACATTAAAACGAACTTGTTTACTTACAATAATAGTTATAACATACATATACTCAAGGCTGTAAATCCCTAGAAGGGGTAGCCCGAGCTAAGGAACTGGAAACTCCTCAGCCACTTTCGGAAAGTTGAGTGGGGTAAAGATGGTAAAATAAAGGTTATTGGTAATGGGTCTCCAACCGCTTCGCCCAAAAATCTCTTAAAAGCCCCAATACCGTTAGTCGCCTCTTACGTACACCCACCGGCAGAAATGGGGTAGTGCTATTTTAAGCCGACACTACACAGCAACTAGTTATTAATTAAATGAATATTATATAAATTGTTTTATTAAGACATTTCAATACATAAATAAATTAGCCCGTATGATGTAAAGTTATTTCCCTTATACTGGTTATTTTTTATTTACTGGCAATACTAATATCGATGACAGCGACAGCCCTTACCGGCCAAGAAAAGATTGTGGATCTTTAACAGTTTCAAGGTGATATCCACGTCCTCAGACCACTCAATAGAAATCAAGCTGGTCCCATATTTCGGTCCTGGGTATTTCCGTTTAGGTTAAAGTGTTGGTTCTTCAAGTTTGACTATTCGAAACATTCTTCAAATTTCTATTATCCAGTTCCAATCATTCTCGTGTCAATCTTGTAAAATTTTATTTCTTTGTTTGTATTTAAACACTTGTATTTCACCAATTTGCACTGTTCTTAAAATATAAATTCTTGTTCCCGTGTTCAGCGCAGCCACTAGGCCGCACTGGCAGGGTCGCCATGCAATGTAAAGTTCTTAGCTAAGAACCGAAAGGTGTATTGCTCCTTCATAGATTTAGAGAAGGCGTATGATAGGGTCGTAAGAACGTATTTATGGCAGGTGTTTTCCAAGTTCGGTCTGGGGAGTGAGAGTAAACGGGGAAAATACTGACCGACAGGGTTGTGTAGCTTCTCCGTGGCTCTTCAAATTGTTCATGGATGACTGTTTAACAGAGTTGCGTGAGAGTGATTATGGATTGAGAATGGGTGGATTCATCATTAAATGCCTCTTATATGCCGACGATCAAGTGCTACTTGCATCATCGGTGGAAGAGTTGCAAGAGATGATGAATATTGCATGTGCGTCTTTTGATGGGGTCAAAGGGAATGAGGGTCAATGTGGATATAACAAAAACTATGGTTTTTGAGAGAGAGGAGAATATGACCGAATGCGTGATTGAGATTAATGGTAAGAAAGTGGAACAAGTGAAAGAGTTTGTACATTTGGGAAGTTTGTTTACTAGGGATGGAAAGTGTGATGAAGATATCGAGAGAAGAGTGAAAAACGGTAATGCGGTAAATGGAGCACTGTATAGTCTCTTGCAAACGAAACCAGAGAGGTTCGCCAGGATCGTACAAAGTGGCGATCGATAGTCTCTGCCTACCCCAATGGGAACTAACGGCGTGAGAATATGTATGTATGTAACGGTGTGCCCGTTGACATCATTTCCCAGAATGTATAGTGCCGTGTAGTGCCGGCTTAGAATGTCAAGACACCCACGGGTGGCGCATTAGGCAATTAAGGGTATGGGGCGTTTTTTTAGTGGTTTTTAGGAGATGTGGTTGGAGACGCATCGACCAACGATACCTTATTTCTACCATCTTGTGCCTTATAAACTTCCAAATATGGCTGAGGAGTTTCTAGCTCTAAAGCTCTAGCTACCCCTATATACCCCTAGACTTATATACTTATATACCCCTAGAAGATAACTTAGTGAAGGTCTTATCAATATAAAGCGGTTCCTGAACATAGAAATAACCGGCGGAAGATCGTAACTTTTCCTCCATAGTTATTGTACCATTCTTATCCACTTGTATTTTATTAAAAACTGTTAATTTAGTTTTGTTTCTTGCAGACATATTACGCTAAATAGTTTTGCTCCTAAAATACTTATCGATGTTTCTGGATCCTCCCGTGCAAATGCACAAAAACAAAATCATTATCATCATAAGCAGAGTCATAACTGATAGCTAACAGATTGAACGATAAATCCTGAAATCTATATTATTCAATTACTTAAGATAAACGATTTTGTGAATCATTTAATAATCCTTTGCAATATCAGAAAATACCAAAGTTTCATTGTGAGAGGACTTTCTCAGGCTTTTTGGTAGCAATGGCTTCCTCAGCATTTGTGCTTATTTTGGCCTTAACAGGAATGTGTTCTGGTAAGCAAGTAAAATCTTACAATCTAGATCATATAAGAGAGAGCTGACAAATTTTGGTTTAAAGAATTTGACAGACAAAGTTGACTGAGTAATATATGAGTAATTTTAGCGATAAGACCGCCAATTGTACCTCACTGTAAACTGTTTGATCATATTATTACTTTTGTAAATTTGTGTTTGATGTGCAATAAAAGTATTATTCTATTCTATATGGCAGCACGCTTATTTCTTGGCACTTGCATAGGCGTACTGTCATATCCCTCTACAATAATATTTTATTATGTGGCTGCAAGTCCATAGGGGTGATGCAAAATTTGTATGAATTTTTTTACTGTGACTTCGAGGTTTGTTTGTTCTTCACTTCATGCTACTGATACTGATTCTTCAAAATAAAACCCTTTTCATCGGCAAAATTAAAAACAAATAATAATCTCCAATAAGAAATTATTCATGGGACTCAAGACTCAAAGACTCAAACGTTCACGGTTTTCTACCCACTAAGCTATTTAAATTTTTATAGAAGATATATTGTTTGTATCCTCGCAGGGTCCCCCATAAACCCGGTGCTCAGAAAGCTGGAAGGTCCGCGGTTCCAGTACGCCCAGGACGCGACGGGAGCCGCTCGCCTGGCGGACCTGTGGGTGACAGCCAGTGACGTCAGAGCAGCGGCCAGATACAACCCGGATACTGACAATGTCTATCACTTGTTTACCAGGTTTGTTTGCAAAGATACCTACCGAATCTTAAAATATTTATTGCTTGCACCGTATTGCCCAAAACCAAAAACATATTATTCAAAACTACTGTTGCTTCGCAAAGTGTTAGAGGTATTGAACTGATAATTCTGAACTTTACGGTAAACTTTTATCACCTGGTGCTCAGAGTGCACTTTTTGCATGGTCAGTGCAATCATGTGTCAAGGAAGGCTTAAACTAAATACTACACAGACACGTAGTTTTCCTCACGACTTGTTCCTTCAACAAAACAAAACACACGGAAAAATAACATTGGTGAAGGCTAGCACTCAAGACTCAAGCATTCACGCATATCCCCGAGGGGATTGGCAGAGGTACTAATACTTCTGAACATCACGTTACATTGTCACCTGGTGTTTAAAGTACCCACGTTTCGCTTGGACAGTGTACTCACGTAAAAGAGGGCAGGCCTACCGCCGTTTTTGTACAAATACACTGTCACATGAGTAAGTAAAACTTAGCCATGTGGGTTTCCTCACGATGTTTTCCTTCACCGTTTACAACCATGATAAAATAAGCACACATGTGACTTTAGAAAAGACAAAATGATGTAGGTCCGACCCGGGATTTAAACCCTCATCGCGTGCACGATAAGCGGTGTTCAAACCACTGATCTATCACGGTTATAATTAAAGTTAATGGAACTGTGGATTTCTGAAGAACTATACTCAAACATTATATTGACTCTATATGATGCAGAATAATCAATGTTACTTTATTAATGCATACATACATACATACATTTACTCAAAGCCATAAATCCCTAGAAGGGGTTGCCAGAGCTAAGGAATTTGAAATTCCTCAGCCACTTTTGGAAGTTGTGTGGGGAAAAGATGGTGAAATAAAGGTTGTTGGTGATGGGTCTCCAACCGCATCGCCCAAAAATCCCTCAAAAGCCCCAATACCGTTAGTCGCCTCTTACGTACACCCACCGGAAGAAATGATGATAGTGGCAGAATAATCAATGTTACTATATTAATGCTTGGTAAAATATACATATTTTTTTAAATTTTCAGAGCCAATCCATCAGTCAGTCAACCGTTGATCCCCAACTCTGATGTGGTCAAACAATCCAACTTTGATCCGACTAAGAAGACCATAGTCACTATCCACGGGTGGACAGACAACGCCACTGGCGAGTTCAATAGTGTTGTAGTGAATGGTAATAGTTAAAAATATACATATATACATATACTCACGGCTATAGATCCCTAGAAGGGTTAGCCAGAGCTAAGGAATCAGAAATTCCTTAGCCGCTTTTAGAAGTTGCGTGGGGAAAAGATGGTAAAACAGAGGTTGTTGGTGATGGGTCTCCAACCGCATGGCCCAAAAATCCCTTAAAAGCCCCAATACCGTTAGTCTAACGTACACCCACCGGAAGAAATGGGCTATTCTAAGGCGACACTACACAGGTAGTTAAAAAATATATACTGACATATTGACTTGTAGGGGGGAATTCATACTCGAAGATAAAGCGCAACTCACACTGAGCCCGCCGACACTACCCGGCGGCCTGTGTTCTAAGAATTATGTCTAACCTATGTATGAAAACTAGATCGCCTACAAAAAGTTGCCGGCATATGTCGGCGGCCCGGCGGGCTCAGTGTGTATTGCGCTTAATTCATAAACACAAATTCACAGATATAAGTCCTTAAGAGGTGTACCTAAGGCTTTAGGCAAAAAAGTGGGGAAAAGATTATAAAATAAAGGTACTTCATGATGAAGCCTGCAGACATCGCCCAAGGATAACTTAATAAGTCTCGAATTCCTGGGTCACCTCTTACGACAACCGTGGGTAGAAACGGGTTAGAGTTTTCCTAAGCCTTCCTAAAATACAATACACATATAAATGACGAAGACGATCAAGCAAACATCTGAATTCATAAAAATAAACATATCTTATTATATTAAACTAGCTGACCAGACAGTCTACGAACTGTCACAAAAGATAAGTCTGAACTGAAGTATTTATAATCTATACTTATAATAAATCTGTAGAGAGGTCAATTCTGTACATGAAATATATTTTCAAAATAACCATCAGGTGATGATTAGGGATCGATACTGATGCCAAAAATGCAATCAGTAAAATTTTTGTCTGTCTGTCTGTCTGTCTGTCGGTTTGTATGTTCCTTATGGAAACAAAAACTACTCGACGGATTTTAACGAAACTTGGTACAATTATTCTTCATACACCTGCGCAGGTTTTTGTATACTTTCCAGCAGAGTAGTAAAGGGGAATTTTGGGAAAACGGAGAAATTACTCCATTTTTTAAGCTTCCGTCGCGAGTGCAGCCTTAATGGTTAAACTTACATAGAAATCATGTGTGACGGAAATATTCTTCATAAAATTATCTAAAAAAAAATCCTGAACAGTTTATGTCTATCTTTTACGGTTGACTCACAATAACACGTGTTATTCCTGATAGCTTAGCAGTTCGGGACATTCTGATTGTATTTGTTTACTCTTACGTTTGTAAACCTCTCACTCATTCCTAATTTAAATAAGGTAACATTATTACCTATTCAATAAAAAAGAATCATAGAAATCGGCGAGAAACACCGAAATTATACATAAAATAAGCCATCGCGCCCGTGACCAAAACCGAATCGTTACTAATTTACTTATAAAATACTAGATGGCGCCAGTAGTTGCATCCTACAACACGTAATGATTTATTTTATAGATTGTTATAAATACTTCATAGCGTTTTATTCCAAAATTTGCTATTAAACGGAAAAACTGAACCGTTCATTAAGGCGCATTCAAAATCACCAAACTACACTGTTTAGGGAGTGCTATAAATTTTATAAATTGAAAACATTGCGCTGAATTTCACAATGCTTGAGCAGTGACTGAAGAAAGAAATCTCAGATATTTAAAAAAACAACGCTACCCGTGCGAAGCTGGGACGATCCACTAGTATAACATAAACATAAACGTTCACGCCGAATATCCCCGAAGGGGTTGGCAGAGGTACTAATACTTCTGAACATCACGTGACTTTGTCACCTGGTGTTCAGAGTACCCACGTTTTCATGGACAGTGTACTCACGTGATAGGGGGCAGGCCTATCGCCGTTTTGTACGAATACACTGTCACATGACTAAATACAACTCAGCCATGTGGGTTTCCTTACGATGTTTTCCCTCACCGTTAACAACCATGATAAATTAACCACACATAATATGACTTTAGAAAAGACAAATTGGTGTAGGCCCGACCCAGGATTTGAACACTAGTCGTCTGCACGATAACCGAGTGTTCTACCCACGGGGCTATCACGGTTGCTATTATATAAGTATTTATAACGAAGAAAAAAAGAAATTATACCGAGATGTAGAAAGCAACTACTCGCGCCATCTGGTATACAATATATACATTAGTAACGATTTGATTTGGAATGTTTCTATCATCGCTAAACTTAGCGTGTCTAATCACCCCATCGCGCTAAAAGGTTATGGTATTTTGATGCTCCTGTGGGAACCCTTGTGAAATCCGGGATAAATGAATGAAATTTTGACCAGGTGTATAATCCACATTCATGCCAAATTTGATCAAGATCGGTCCAATAGAATTAACGTGATGACCGGACATACAGACAAACAGACAGATTTTGTTTATCAAAAATAGCAAATTTGGCTTCAATATCGAAAATAAAACATATTTCACCGGTTTTTATTTTTTTTTCTTAAATGTACAGTTTTGACCCCGGTACAGTCTTAATATAGTATAGATAAAGGCCTCGGTGGAACCTATGACTTTTCTATCCAGCCAGTAGCTAGTCGCGTAACTATTTGACTACAATTTTATTTCTCAATACATAATCCAAAATTAATATTTAATACAGCCTTTTTTGTGACAGCATACTCATCATCAGCCAACTATTATATCTCTTACTTTTTTGCATTTTAATTTTCCATTTGATGTATTTTGGTTTAAATATAATATATCAGAAATAAATAAAAAACGCTGCCATAATTGGCTGGTGGCATAGCCCCTTTGAATGGCCAAACTAATTTATTTTATTTTTTATTTTTCCAAGGGACTCAACAGCGGCAATATGGTTTTTCACCTATTACCGATTGTTTAGGAAAATATCATCTATCTATACTATAATAAGACTGTAACGAGGTCAAAACTGTACATTGAAGAAAAAAAAAACCGGTGGAATATGTTTTATTTTCGATACTGAAGCCAAATTTACTATTTTTGAAAAAATGACTGTCTGTCTGTCTGTATGTCCGTTCATCACGTTAATTCTACCGGACCGATCTTGACCAAATTTGGCATGAATGTAGGTTATACACCTAGCCAACATATAGGATATAATTTATCCCGGATTTCGCAAGGGTTTCCACAGGAGCATAAAAAAAACATAACTTTTATATGGTTCAATTTTTTTTTTTTTTTCTTTTCATCGACCGACTTTTCTCTTCGACGGACTCTTCATTAATAGTCTTTTTAGAAAAAATAATGGTTTCATTCATTTTCATCAAAATAATTGTCCATTTAATTGTTTGTCAATAGTATGTTAGTTGTTATTATACGTTGAATGAGTATTTTACTGACAAATAAATAATCGGATTTTTAGTTAATAATTAAATAAGTATTTTTATTATATTATATTGCAATTACTAAATAATTTAATGATATATTTTCAATGTTTTATTGTATTTTTTTTATATTTTGTAAATAATTTTGTATTTTTCTTCTTATGTGTTGTAGAATAAGAATTTAGTTATTAAGTATTGTTGTTGTGCCCCAACGGGGTCTTGTATGTCCTACACTATGATTTGTTAAGATCTTACCTGTAAAACAAGAATGCAAATAAATGAATTGAATTGAATTGAATTGTATGACTACTAGATATATAGGATATCACAAATTTGAGACTTACACAAATATCTGCGTGGCGTAGCGGTATACCGTTCGGTAAACACTAAGTACGAAAGACCCAGGTTCGAATCCCGGGTGGTCAAAGTCTTTTTGCGTATTTTTTTTGCTTTTATGTTAGGTTAGAATAATAGGATGCACTAATCCTTCTTTTTTTTCACATTCAACTATGCGAATATGTATGAATAAAGTATATTGTATGAATTTTGCGTATTCATTTGGTAGGTTTGAGAATATGTTTTAGCTTTTGTTTTTTCAACTATTTTTAACTAATATTCTCATAGATATATTATGTTTTACTTACGCATAAATTAATATTCTATTTAAGCCTCAGAAAGCAGCATATGTTGAAAATAATAGTGAATATTTCAATGTTAATTCAGTAACGCCATCTGTTGACCGATGATTGCAATCTCTCACACATCATCAACAGTCAGTGTAGGGGGCAGCACCGGGTCGCCAAACTGCTATCCATACTTACTCAAGATATTTTCATTTTTGAACATAGAAACTTGGTTACAAAATGGTTTGTTTCATGTTTCTTATGAACAATTAAAAAGGTTTTTTGGAACTCATCCCCTAAGAGATTGAAATATATTATACAGATTTTTGATCTATAAATACAATGTATCTAGAAATTTGAATCTTGATGCGATTGACTGATATAACAACTACAAAAAGGAATGTATGAAATTCATCCATCAATCAATCATGAGAATATACTAACGGCTATAAATCCCAAAAAAAGTTAGCCACAGCTCCAGAGATAGTAATTCTTTATCCACTTTTGGAAGCTGAATGGGCTCCGTCCAACCGTCCAACTGCATCGCCCAATAATCACTTAAAAAGTCTCAATGTTCTTTATATCTATTACAACGCCCACGGGAATATAAATAAAAAAAAAACAGAAGTTAGTATAGTTAGTGTTTTGGTATTTTGGATGTAAACTGGATGCAAAAAATGTAGTCCACGCGGAGGTAGTCGCGGGCAAAAAGCTAGTATCTAAATATAGTGCGATACATTTTGTTACATAAGATAATATTAGCGATTGGAGCTGTTATTACTTTACAATCAATTCAGTGATAAATCATTCAATTCATAGAAGTCAAACTTTTAACTTTGTTTTCTTATGACGTCATCAGACAAAATGATCTCCCATAAACCAATTCTCAGACATTTTTCTTTCTTTCTTTCAGATATAATTGAGCCCCTGCATAGCTAGTACAAGCGTCCTTTTAACTAGATATCGCGTGGTATAAAACAGCCATCCCTTCCGCACTTACTTAGTATCGTATGCTATCATCTCATTCTAACCGATATCGTGACGATAAAATAGAGCTCGTGCTAGGGCTGATAATTTGTATTATCATATTTTTCAGCTGTACTCCGCGCTGCAGACGTAAACGTGATAGTGGTAGATTGGCATGCTGGTGGTGGTTCCAGTAACTATTTGGTGGCTCTCCTCAACACCGTGCCAGCAGGTAACTTTATTTTCACTGGCAATAAGAAGATACATACATCTATCACGGCTATGAATCCCAAATGGGGTTCAGAGCTAGAAACTCCTCAGCCACATTTGAAAGTGGAGGCTTATTCCGTTTATCCACCCCAAAACAGCCTCCCTAAGTCGGATATTCGGAAACGCATGTCCTTCTAGCCACCCTGAACGGGGTAGATAATCGGAATTCATAATAAAATGTTTCTTCCGATTTTTTACCCCAAGTACAGTCATTTACAGAAACATGCACAACACAAAATGGGTCCAAGAAACTTCGTGAACATTAAAATACTTAAGATAAATATACCTAATTTCATACTTACAGTTTAAATAAAAATAAATTGGTGGGAAGTTTTAAATTAATATTTATTGTTACCTATAGGGTTGGTATGTAGTATTTGGGTGAAAACCATTTAAAATAACCGATGTGACAAATGAAACCATAACAAGAAAAAAACTCCTAACAAAAGTGACAAATTAAAATTTAGGGTCGTTTTTCTGTAAATGACTGTACGTAGACAGGGTAGAAAATCGGAAGAAACATATTATATGCATCACGGATATCCACCCCGTTCAGGGTGGATAGAAGGACACGCGTTTCCGAATATCCGCCTTAGGGAGGCTGTTTTGGGGTGGATAAACGGAATAAGCCGATAGGGGAGAAGATTGTAGACATAAAGTATCGTTAGTGATGGGTTTCCAACCGCATCGCCGAAAAGTCGCATCAAAGAGCCCCATTGTTGTAAAATTATAAGGGCTCCGGTTTGTGCTATTTGGTACCTTTAAATATACATTCAGGAAAGAATTGCGAATCAATTCAACAGCGCTTTTTAATATTTTTTTAATCAACTTCCAAATGCGGCTGAGGAGCTTATAGCTCTGAAGCTCTGGCTACCCCTTTGTGGGATTTATGGTAAGTATATGTATTTTGTGTGTATGTTTGTAATCACTACGTCCACAAAGGCTATAATAATGGTATTTTAATTTTCAGCCGAAGGCATTGCAAGATTCCTAACTTGGTTGATAAAGGACACCGGTTTCAGTGCCTCCAATCTTCACATAGTGGGTTTCAGTCTCGGGGCGCACCAGGCGGGGATCGTTGCCAGAAATATGGAGGATCGCGTTGGTTATATAACTGGTAAGGTTTTAGTCTCTTTCTGGAGAGTCTTATACACACATACATACATATACTCACGGCTATAAATCCCTAAACGGGGTAGCTAGAACTTTGGAATCAGTAATTCCTCAGCCACTTTTGGTAGTTAGTCGGGGAAAAATATGGTAATAAAAAACCCTTAGTCAACTCTTACCATCACCCTCGGGTAGGGTAGTGCTATTCTGAACCGAAGTGTCTTATGTATGGCCATAATCCCAAAAATAATAGCCACAACTCCAAAATGCACATAGTAGACATCCTACATAACTTTTTAACTCCTTTCATTGGAGGTCCGTAAATATTTCACATACAATTTAAAATCATAATGATTATAGTCTTCATAAAAAAATTAAGTAAAATATAACAAAATAAAATCATTGAATTTCATTATAAAGTTTGTATTTACTAATATTTGTTTTAATGATCGAAATAATATTCATATATGTGTTTTATACTAATAAATATAGAATAATAATATCAATCATATACGGTTTTATCTAAATTTGCTTGCTTGTTTGGATGCTTGCTCTCTTTGATGCATGCGAGGGGGGTGCAGGAGGGCGGAGCTCCCCTGCTTGGAGGGGTCGGCAGGCGAAGAAAAAGTTAGGTCACATTCAGCTAGGTTAGGTTATGTATAAAACGAGCGAGCGAAGCGCAGCGGAGCGAGCACCTTAAATGCATAATTAATATTATTCTTGTTCAATATTTTCAACATAATAGACAATATTATCATAGTAACAATATTATTAATTAGAACAATATGATCATTGAATGTTATGAACAAAAAAGTTCTTGAAAAAATTATAGTTTCAACAAAAATCTTGGTAGTAACATTATTAATAAAAAAATTATGTTTACTTACTGTTATGACCTCCGATGGTAGTATTAAAAATGTCTGAATAAATAAAGTATGACAAATAAAATTATGAAGAGTGACTATTATGAACACAAATCATTAGAAAGACAACGAATATGATTTAGAATTTTATGTGAGCCAATATGAACCCGTATAGGTGGATACTAAACATCTGATGGTCATATTTTGTTAGAGTGCTTATATTTTGCTAATAAATTGTATTCATCTGATAAGGGGAAACGCCTATTGCCTCACGACGATTTCCCTCACTAAGTATTAACAAACTTGACAAATTATATAATGCGCGCCACTTGGTGCTTGTTTTATAAAACACATTGACAGTTGCTGTTTTTGCTCTAGCTCTCGACCCAGCCGGTCCCGGCTGGTACACGAACGCAGATAAAGTGACACCAAGAGACGCTGAGTATGTCGAAGTATTGCACACCAATGCTGGGATTATGGGACATATAGAACCGCTGGGACACGTCGACTTTTACCCTAACAGGGGCACAGAGATGCCTGGGTGTAGTTTGGATCCTGATTGTAATCATGGCAGGTAAACTAAACTAACTTTTGAAACGATTTGCTTTTATTTCGGACTATTGTGACTTCTGTTAGCTAAGACAACATTCAAAAAAGTTCCAATCCCACAAGCGCATTCTTGACTCGCATTACTATTCGTTTTCTACCGAGCAGTTAGTGTTTATTATGGATAGGGTGATTAAGCCGTAATTTCCTGCGCTGGACTAGAAAAGGTGGACAGACTTTAAAGACTATTACGTTGATTGTATCCGGGACTGACGGCTTTAGGTAGGTACTCTGCGAAGCACGGAATCCTTACTTTTCGAACTTTCGAAATATCAAAATGCGCTTTTTGAAAGTCCAACTAGGATTTTAACCTGGGATCTTCACTTACCTGCTGCTGATGGCAGGCATCAATAAAATGTAAAATAACGCGTCACCCGCAACGGATAAATTGCGATGAAGCGATTCAATTGGTTCTTAGAACACGCCAACTTCGAAACTAAAATCCACCAATGATTCCTTTGCCTATGAAATGTCACAAATACAACCAAAAACGCAAATTTAAGCACACAATTTAAATGTCATTAATTCCAGGGCCTATTTTTACTTCGGTGAGTCAGTAACCGATGGAGGTTTCACTGGCAACCGTTGCAGCTCATATCAAGATGTTTTAATCAACAAATGTGACTCTAGCGATGTTCTGCAGTTCGGAGGACTCTCTGCGAAACCTGGGTGAGTTTCGTTACTTGACATTGCTAAGGATACGAGGAATATAGATTTCAAAGTCTCAGAAAAACTTTGTCCAAGTTGGTAAAAGAGTAAAATTATGTAAAGTAAAAGACATTTATTTTAAATCTTTTTGTTCATGAAAACCTCATGTGGGGATTATTACTAATAAATAAAGAATAAAATAAAGGAAAGAAAAACTTCGACACAGGCGGGGATCGAACCCGCGACCTCGGGTAAACGCCCCGACGCTCTGCCAACTGAGCTACCGTGTCAATTGGCTGCCAGTGCGAAATTCTTCTATCCTTTATTTCTTTTACACGTTTAAGTAGTGTTTGCGTTTCCTACCTCCGATTTATTACTAATTCGAAAGGCCACTTGTCTACCTTTTCAGATAGAATGCAAATGTTGAAAACGCCTAACTATCACATAATTTAAATCTTTTTGTTCATGAAAACCTCATGTGGGGATTATTTGTGGGAAAAACCGAGGTCGCGGGTTCGATCCCTGCCTGTGTCGAAGTTTTTCTTTCCTTTATTTTATTCTTTATTTATTAGTAAAAGACATTTATTTGGATAAGTTAATAAAATTTGATTTGAATATAAAGAGCTAACAATGTACCTACCCAAATTTACCTATCTAGAACAGAGAGGTGAGTATTCTCTCATTAACTCCTAGATTTGTAATTACGATACCTCCAAGCCCTTGATAATCATTCATTATTCTCTCAAAATGTGATCCATAAGTAACAATTTATATTTTTTCATAATAAATGAGAACAACTGCGGAATAAAATAAAACAATTTTAGACTCCGATAATTTTTTGCGGTTATAATGTTATTAATTAACTTTTTTTTTCAGAAAATCCGGCATCTACTATTTTGAGACCAATATATATCCGCCATTTTCAAAATATTAAATTTATATTTACACTTTCTTCGTTTTATTTATTGTACTTTGAGTCCGCATGTGATGTCATAAGAGGCGAGACGAGACGTATAAGGGATATAAAGAGCAAATAAGTGGCTATTACATTAGCCATTCTGTCGAGTGCCTGAGCCTTTTTTCGGCGAACGAGCATTTCTCATTACACACCACTTACTCACGGCTTTCGATCATATATTAGAGAGTAACATCAATACGGGACTTGGGAATCGTAATGGATTCTAAATTATCTTTTGTTCTTCATATCGACTACATAGTTAAAAAAGCATTTAAACAACTTGGGTTTATTTTGCGTATATCAAAACCGTTCAAAAACTGCTTAACGTTAAAAATTTTATACTTTAGTTATGTGCGCTCAATATTGGACTTTGCTAGTATTATCTGGAGTCCCTTTTACGCCTGCCATATATCACGAATAGAAAGAGTTCAGAAAAAGTTCTTAAAAACATTGGAATATAGATGTAATAATGACTACAGCAATTATCTAAATTCCCTCTCAAATCATAAACTAACCACTCTTCAAGATAGACGTAAGCAATTTGACTTACGTTTCCTGTTTAAATTATTAAATAGTAAAGTTGACTCCCCAGAACTTCTAGAAAAAATATCGTTTAGGATACCTAGACATGGCTCTCGCAATAAACAGTTATTTGTCCCTCCACATTATAAAACTATATATACTTGTAACAATTTTTTTAGGCGAAGTGTTGATTTGTATAACCAAGAATTTTGTGAAATTGATCTGTTTTGTAACAGTTTAAACTCTTTTGTAACTAAATTAAGAAATTCGTTTTTAACTTAATTTCACTTATATCTTTTGTTTGTTCATATGTTATGTAAATGTTTGTTTGTTTGTTGTGAAATTGATCTGTTTTGTAACAGTTTAAACTCTTTTGTAACTAAATTAAGAAATTCGTTTTTAACTTAATTTCACTTATATCTTTTGTTTGTTCATATGTTATGTAAATGTTTATAAAAGTTTCATGTTATCTCTCTAAACCAATTTCCTCCACATTATAAAACTATATATACTTGTAAACATTTTTTTAGGCAAAGTGTTGATTTGTATAACCTAGAATTTTGTGAAATTGATCTGTCTTGTAACAGTTTAAACTCTTTTGTAACTAAATTAAGATATTCGTTTTTAACTTAATTTCACTTATCTCTTTTGTTTGTTCATATGTTATGTAAATGTTTATAAAAGTTTCATGTTATTTCTCTAAACCAATTTTCTACTTAGGTTAATTGTACTTGATAAACCCTGATGTATAAAAATAAAAACAATACTGATGTATCTACCTGCGGCACACAAAAGTGTAAAATATTAATTTATGGAGCTGTAGGTCTAATTGTTTCTTTTATAACTGTGTACATTTGTAATGTAAACGACTGTTTGTTTCCTAAATAAATGAAAATAAAATAAAATAAAATATATACCAAAGATGCCGCACTCCATACAAATTCAACATACAAAAGTGGACCGCGAGAATGACAAGACTGTTTGACAATTAAATATTTATTTTTCTACGATTATCGACCTTACGGCATTTTCTTAAGTGAAACAGTGCTTACCATATAAATAAGCACTGTTTGGCGGGCCGTTTTTCTTGCTTTGTTGGTGTATCTTTGGTATATATGACCGAAGCTTACGGCAAAAAAAAATCGTGCAGTGAACGGAAGACAAGGTTTAGAATTCCTCTTTCCTAATATAGAAATCTACGTAGTCGTGGCCGACTTGAGATATTATGGTATGCTACGACATGGTAGATTGCTAATTAGAATTTACTATTCCTCTTTAGAAAGAAAGAAAGAAAGAAAAGAAAGAAAAATCTTTATTCTCCTCTTGAGGACACAAAACAATATAAAAAAACCAATAAAAATAGTCTTAAGCAACTTATACAACAACAAAAAAGAACCTATATACTAGAAAAAACTAAATAATAATAATAATTAATAAAACACAAAACTTACAATTTACACAATCTGCCCTCATTTGGCGAAAAGGTACCTTGCTCGGTATTTTGCTATTGTCACATAAATTGACAAAAGCGCCGATTTTCAGCCAGTGCCTACTTGAAAATACTTTTTTAATTGACTCAGGAACGGCATACTTCATGAAATAAATAGATAAATCATATGATAGATACTCAATAGTTAGTAATACAGAACACATATATTACACATTTCACCGAATTCTAATTACTTTACTAATTAGCCTGACTTTTCCTCAAGTTAACTTAATTAGACTACACTTTCATTTGTTACCATACTCTTTGTAGCATGTCGTGTAATATACCCAATTAGAATAGAATAACTCTTTATTGCACATCAAACACAAATTTACAAAAATCAAACAGTTTACAGTGAGGTACAATTGGCGGTCTTATCGCTAAAAGCGATCTCTTCCAGACAATTAATTATCGCGTTTGTTAACCCATCAAAATTCTTCACCAAGCCAAGTTGAGTAAAAAAAAACGGTAAAAGAAAGAAATAAATAAAAATAATTTACAAGTCAAAATTATTTAGTAAAAAATATATATATCCAAATATCATATTGCCAAATTGGTTCTAGCTCGGCATATGTGCACGCTGATTCTCAGACAGAACCAAATGATTTATTTTCAGAAAGTATGTTTCGTGATGGGTCTTCAACCACATCGCCCAGTAATCCTTAAAAAGACATATATAAGAATCGGGATTACCCAACGAATATTTTAAATCATTTACATACATACATATACTCACGGCTATGAATCCCTAAAAGGGGTAGCCAGAGCTGAGAAATTAGAAATTTCTCAGCCACTTTTGGAAGGTTGTTGGTGATGGGTCTCCAACCGCATCGCCCAAAAATCCCTTAAAAAGACCCAATACCGTTAGTCGCCTCTTACGTACACCCACCGGAAGAAATGGGGTGGTGATATTCTATGCCGACACTACACAGCTACAATCATTTACGTGCACTTAAAAAGACCCAGAACCCTAACGCCCGATTTCTGAATTGAGAACAAGCTGAGAACGACTTAAGTATCGCTAATAATTAAAGAATAAATAAAGGAAAGAAAAACTTCGACACAGGCGGGGATCGAACCCGCGACCTCGGGTAAACGCCCCGACGCTCTGCCAACTGAGCTACCGTGTCAATTGGCTGCCAGTGCGAAATTCTTCTATCCTTTATTTCTTTTACACGTTTAAGTAGTGTTTGCGTTTCCTACCTCCGATTTATTACTAATTCGAAAGGCCACTTGTCTACCTTTTCAGATAGAATGCAAATGTTGAAAACGCCTAACTATCACATAATTTAAATCTTTTTGTTCATGAAAACCTCATGTGGGGATTATTTGTGGGAAAAACCGAGGTCGCGGGTTCGATCCCTGCCTGTGTCGAAGTTTTTCTTTCCTTTATTTTATTCTTTATTTATTAGTAAAAGACATTTATTTGGATAAGTTAATAAAATTTGATTTGAATATAAAGAGCTAACAATGTACCTACCCAAATTTACCTATCTAGAACAGAGAGGTGAGTATTCTCTCATTAACTCCTAGATTTGTAATTACGATACCTCCAAGCCCTTGATAATCATTCATTATTCTCTCAAAATGTGATCCATAAGTAACAATTTATATTTTTTCATAATAAATGAGAACAACTGCGGAATAAAATAAAACAATTTTCGACTCCGATAATTTTTTGCGGTTATAATGTTATTAATTAACTTTTTTTTTCAGAAAATCCGGCATCTACTATTTTGAGACCAATATATATCCGCCATTTTCAAAATATTAAATTTATATTTACACTTTCTTCGTTTTATTTATTGTACTTTGAGTCCGCATGTGATGTCATAAGAGGCGAGACGAGACGTATAAGGGATATAAAGAGCAAATAAGTGGCTATTACATTAGCCATTCTGTCGAGTGCCTGAGCCTTTTTTCGGCGAACGAGCATTTCTCATTACACACCACTTACTCACGGCTTTCGATCATATATACCAAAGATGCCGCACTCCATACAAATTCAACATACAAAAGTGGACCGCGAGAATGACAAGACTGTTTGACAATTAAATATTTATTTTTCTACGATTATCGACCTTACGGCATTTTCTTAAGTGAAACAGTGCTTACCATATAAATAAGCACTGTTTGGCGGGCCGTTTTTCTTGCTTTGTTGGTGTATCTTTGGTATATATGACCGAAGCTTACGGCAAAAAAAAATCGTGCAGTGAACGGAAGACAAGGTTTAGAATTCCTCTTTCCTAATATAGAAATCTACGTAGTCGTGGCCGACTTGAGATATTATGGTATGCTACGACATGGTAGATTGCTAATTAGAATTTACTATTCCTCTTTAGAAAGAAAGAAAGAAAGAAAAGAAAGAAAAATCTTTATTCTCCTCTTGAGGACACAAAACAATATAAAAAAACCAATAAAAATAGTCTTAAGCAACTTATACAACAACAAAAAAGAACCTATATACTAGAAAAAACTAAATAATAATAATAATTAATAAAACACAAAACTTACAATTTACACAATCTGCCCTCATTTGGCGAAAAGGTACCTTGCTCGGTATTTTGCTATTGTCACATAAATTGACAAAAGCGCCGATTTTCAGCCAGTGCCTACTTGAAAATACTTTTTTAATTGACTCAGGAACGGCATACTTCATGAAATAAATAGATAAATCATATGATAGATACTCAATAGTTAGTAATACAGAACACATATATTACACATTTCACCGAATTCTAATTACTTTACTAATTAGCCCGACTTTTCCTCAAGTTAACTTAATAAGACTACACTTTCACTTGTTACCATCCTCTTTGTAGCATGTCGTGTAATATACCCAATTGGCGATGTGTTTGTAAACCCATTAAAATTCCTCACCCAAGCCAAGTTGAGTAAAAAAAACGGTAAAAGAAAGAAATAAATGAAAGTAATTTATAAGTCAAAATTATTTGGTAAAAAAATTATATCCAAATATCATATTGCCAAATTGGTTCAGCTCGGCATATGTGCACGCTGATTCTCAGACAGCACCAAATGATTTATTTTCAGAAAGTATGGTTCGTGGTGGGTCTTCAACCACATCGCCTAGTATGTACATACATACATACATATCCTCACGGCTATATTTCCCTTGAAGGGGTAACCAGAGCTAAGGAATTATAAATTCCTCAGCCACTTTTGGAAGTTGAGTGGGGAAAAGATGGTTAAAATAAAGGTTTTTGGTGATGGGTCTCCAACCGCATCGCCCAAAAATCCAATCCAATAAAAAGTCCCAATACCCTTAGTCGCCTCTTACGACACCCGTGGGTAGAAAGGGGTAGCGACATTCTAAGCCGGCACTACATGGCCAGTAATCCTTAAAGACATATATAAGAATCGGGATTAACCAACGAATATTTTAAATCATTTACGTGCACTAAAAAAGACCTAAAACCCTAACGCCCGATTTCTGAATTGAGTATTCAAGCTGAGAACGACTTAAGTATCGTTTCGTCTCATTCAGTTGTTAAGATTTCAATGCGACAGAACGATACTAAGTTGTTCTCAACTGGAATACTCAATTCAGAAATCGGGCGTATGTGCCTCTTGTTCTTACGACACGCACACATATTACTTAAGAAAAGACACATTAGTCGTACTCAGAGTTTAAGCTTAAACACTTGCTATGTAGTGTCGGCTTAGAATAGCACTACCCCATTTCTTCCGGTGGGTGTACGTAAGAGGCGACTAACGGTATTGGGGCTTTTAAGGGATTTTTGGGCGATGCGGTTGGAGACCCATCACCAACAACCTTTACTTTTACCATCTTTTCCATACTCACGTTTCCAAAAGTGGCTGAGGTATTTCTAATTCTTTAGCTCTGGCTACCCCTTCTAGGGATTTACAGCCGTGAGTATATTATGTATGTACTTGCATGAAAACCAGCGGTATTGCCACTGAGCCATTAAGGTAAGAAAATTAAATAGACAAAAATAAAACCCAAATAAAATGCTTAAAACTTCTTTAATTAGTATTAGTATCAACAGCAGGAGTGTCATCCTGAGGTAGATCTGCCCTTTCATCATTATCAAACATCTCTTGCTCTCTCAATCTATTTATCTCCTCTTGTTTCTTTTTCTCTTCTTCTTCTATGACAAACTCTCTAAAACGGTGTACGGCGATTATAAATTGCTTTCTGGTCGGCAATTTGTTTAGTTGCTTGAAATATTTGCAATTGGGCATTTCTGGTTTAGGCCCTTGTAAAATGTTGAAACTGGGGTCTTTGAATTCCTTCAGGAATTTGATGAACTGAAATTGAAAAAGATTTTGGTCATCTTATTGTAAGTTCAAAGCATCTAACACTTTTTATAGGTTTTAAAAGGGCTACAATACTGTTTAGTTTGAGCGATTCAAAAATTTGTAAAAAAAAATATAAGTACATAAATTGGTCTTTTAAACTTAACAACGAATTCAATAGATTCTCAAAAAAGCTTAAGTTTTGCTGAATTATTGGCTGTTACTCGACGCAGGTTAGTGTTAGATATTATTGATAAAATAAAAGAAATAAAAAGTATTCTATGTCCTTCTCCTATCCACTAATTTTCAGCTGAATCGGTCAAATCATTCCAGAGTTGTAAATGTAACTAACAGTCTTTCTTTTATAATATAGTAAGATAAAACCTTCCATACCTTGTCGGCTTCCGCCTGTCCCGCCTTAGTCCACAAAACGGCGAAATCTCTTTTTAACTCATCCTCCTCCACAACCATTCCAAGGAACAGTCCTATATTACATTTTTGTTTCTTTAAAGCCTGGGCGATCGCTTCTTCCATATTTTCTCTTAGTAACACCGCCTAAAAGAGGAATAAATCATTTTTCAAGATTATAAATTTGATTAGGACTGTTGTCTGACAAGGCGCGTAATTGGTTGTGTTGGAGTACTTTTAGAGCGCACACTATAGCGGACCCACTCGCACATAGCAACGTTCTCTCTCATATCCTACATCGCGGTATGTAAGTGTTTTTCGAGTTAAGCATAGATACAAATTATAAGTTGTTACACAGCAGGGTGTACTGGCCAGTATATCTTTGCTGTTCCCACAGTTTGGTGGTCACTGCTTCCATTTCCGATGATTTTAAACATTGATATTTAGAAAGAGTTGGACAAAGAGGGGGGGGGGGGTAACAAGCCAAAAGGTTGTTAGGAAGATTATTTTAACAAATTTTACAATGGGATGAACTTGATTTTTATGATCTCAGGGCATTTTGTGACGAAAGCCCAGCCGATTTTATAGGGCAGAGAATTGCTCAACTACTTTTGGAAGTTGAGTAGAAAAATACTGCAAAATGAAGGATGAAAGCCTATTACCAAATATTCCTTTGCAGTACCTACTACATACATACATACATATACTCACGCCATTAGTTGCCATCGGGGTAGGCAGAGACTATCGATCGTCACTTTATACGATCCTGACAAACCTGTCTAGTTTCGTTTACATCCATCAATTTTCTAATCTAGCTCAATACGTACTGTAAGAAATATTCCAGAAAACTTTAAAATAACCCCTCTTTTAGGTAGGTACAAAAGGAATTTTTAAAACTAAACAGAGAAGCCAACTTCCTGGTTCAAGGTAATCGTTGAACTTAAGGACGTGTGGGAGTCATCTTAGAGCGCACACTACAGCGGACTCACTCGCACATAGCAGCGTCTCACTCATATCCTGCATCGCGGTATGTAAGTGTTTTTCGAGTTAAGCATTTATACCAATTATAAGTTGGTACACAGCAGAGTGCACTGGCCAATATATCTTTGCTGTTTCCAAAGACACGTGGTATACATTAAATTCTTCTTACCTCAACCAAAATAGGAAAGCTAGGTATATAAAAGTTCCTATCTATTTTTAGGTCTTTCCGTAGCAGTTGTTCAGAGGTAAGCATCTGTACATTCACTTTGGCTTCTTGGAGAAATTTCAGCTTTTCACGCCTGAAATTTAATAAAACATAATGTACACTTTTCGGCTATAATCCCAAAGTCCCTTTAAGTAAATGAAAACTTTAAAAAATCATGATTTTTTACCAACATTTGAGTACTTTCAACTTTTTACTTAAATTGACAGTTCGGAAGATCCTTATAAAGAGGAGAAGCAAGAATATACTTTCTACTTATTTTTTTATTTTATTTCTTTTCTTTATTTCTTTCTTTTTCTTTTTTTATTTTACTACTACTACTACTTAACTACACCTACATTTTGCGATTAACCATTTTTTTGGGTTTTTTTTTTTGTATTTTTCCTCCTAATTTTGACAATGAAAAAGTGAATTATAAAATATATTTATTTTGCGTATGTGTATCATAGCTGTGTAGTGTCGACTTAGAATAGCACTACCCCATTTCTTCCGGTGGGTGTACGTAAGAGGCGACTAACGGTACTGGGGCTTTTAAAGGATTTTTGGGCGATGCGGTTGGAGCCCATCACCAACAACCTTTATATTTACATCTTTTCTCCACTCAACTTTCCAAAAGTGGCTGAGGAATTTCTAATTCCTTAGCTCTGGCTACCCCTTCAAGGGATTTATAGCCGTGAGTATATGTATGTATGTATGTATATTTTTATTCTAGTAATAGTATGGTAAAGTATAGTTAATTTTCCTCTGTTTTTACCTGTATTCCTCTACATCTCCAGGCTTTATAAAACCTTCAAGGAATTTAACCATTTGTTCATCTTTCTTTGTGCCTTTAGCTACTTCCTTCGAAAAATTCACTGTATCTAATATTATGGCACCTGAAATATTATATCCATCAAGTTTTCATAAACATAAAAAAAACATATTTGATTGATAATGGGTGACATGGTTGAATATTTATTTATTTTTTTCTAATTTTTCTTCATGAGAAATTCTTCTTCTCAGGAGGCGCGAGCGCTATTTTATCGCCACGATATCTGTTAGAATGAGATGACAGCATACCATATAAAGTAAGTGCGAAAGAGATGGCTGTTTAATACCAACTAACAATTCCATCCCCCAGGGCAGCGTAATTGGCTGCCTGCTCTTCCTCATTTACATCAACGACTTACCAAAATCTCTCAGCGACTACTACTGCATCCTTTTTGCTGAGAATATATCTATAGTCTCCTCTCACAAAAATGCTGATAACCTAAAACTAATAAAACTAAAATCGTGCCTAGACAAAATATCCGACTGGATGACGGACCACAACCTCGAAGTAAATCCCCGAAAAACTAAATTAATTACTTTCCATCCACCACAAAAAGAACCCCTCCAAATAAATTTTAGCTATAACAACGTTAAACTTGAAGCAGTTAAAGAAGCTACCTTACTAGGTATTACTCTGGACACGCACTTGAATTGGAAATCCCATATTGAAAAAACTAAAAATAAACTATCAAAATTTACTTATGCACTTAAAGAAGTAAAAAAATCTACTAATATTGACACGGCACTTTCCACATACTATGCATTTGCCCATTCCTTAGTTACGGGGTCATATTGTGGGGTAATAGCACAAATGTATAACAATTATTTACACAACAAAAAAAAATTGTTAGAATTATAGCAAACATAGAATCTACAGACAGTTTAATCCGGTCCATTTATACATAAATTCATTAGAAGCTGAAAATTGTCACAATTGTTCAAAACATGATTATAAATGAAACCTCAAAAGTCCCCATCGTTCCGAGGTGTGCTAAAATTTTACACGAGGTCAAAGAAAAAAAATTTAGTTTTTTGCGATTTTAAGCGAAACGGTGAGTTTTTTCGCAAATTAACCCAGTACAAAATTGTAGATCAGAAAATTTGCTACAAAAAAGATATCAATATTTTTTTCCTAAAAGCCACCATTTTGAAGATATAACGCGTTGAAAATTTCGATCATTGGTAATCTTCATACTTTGCACATGTACGCCACGTATGAACATCACTTATAAGGTGTTATAACTTAAATTTATTTGCTATTGGTGATTGTACCTTGTTTCTATACAATATATTTTTGCAAATAAACATACATACATACATATTCTCACGCCGTTAGTTCCCATTGGGGTAGGCAGAGACTATCGATCGCCACTTTGTACGATCCTGGCAAACCTCTCTGGCTTCGTTTACATCCATCAATCTTTTCATACATGCTCTTTTATTCTTCATACTGCGGACACCTGCCTTTTTGAGCACATGTTCTATTTGATCCAAATGTGTCCTCCGAGGTCGTCCTCTACTAACATTACCTTCCACATTGGCTCTATATATCTCTTTCACCAATTTACTGTCATCCATCCTCTCCTAATAAAATAAAATTTTGCAAATAATCACAATAAATCTAGGTTCATTTCGATGTTAAAAACAAAGTTGACAGCAGAGAATATATCAGTTGAGCAACCTGATAATGATGCTTATTGAAACAGCAATAAAGCAATTTAGCGTAATAAAGCACTTTAAACTGTATGTTAAGTTTAAGATAGTTTATAAGATATTGCAGTGCCCTAACAGGGTTCATTGTCGGAACTTAATTAATATTTGTAACATCTTAATCTACCACAATGAAGCAATAAACGATTTGAAGTTTGAAGTTTGATATCTAGTTAAAAGGTCGCTTGTATTCGCTATGCAGATGTAACAATAAGTATATGTGCGTATGTGTTTAAATAAGGGATGCTGGTGATGGGTTTCCAGCCACATTAAATAAATAAATATAGGGGCATATTTTACACAGATCATGGTAGCCCCAAACTAAGTAAAACTTGTATTATGAGATACTAACTCGACGATATATTTAATATTATATAATACACATATAAATACTGTGTAGTGTCGGCTTAGAATAACACTACCCCATTTCTACCCGTGGGTGATCGTAAGAGGCGACTAAGGGTATAGGGGCTTGGAGACCCGTCACCAAAAACATTTCTTATTACCATCTTTTCCCCAATCAACTTCTAAACGTGGCTGAGGAATTTCTCATTCCAAAGCTCTGGCTACCCCGTTAAGGGATTTATAGCTGTGAGTATATGTATGTATGTATGTATGTATAAATAACATCCAAGACTAAGAAACAATTATTTTTGCTCATCATAAATGTTGCTCTCAGCGGGGATCAAACCAGCAACATCATTTAAAAACCCCATTGTTAACAAATGTTTTTATTAGATAAATGAAACCATAAATAAGTGTCGGCTTAGAATAGCACTGTCCCAGTACTACCCGTAGGGGTACTAAGGGTACTGGGACATTTTAAGTGGTTTTGGGCGATGCGGTTGGAGACCCATCACCAACGATACTTCATTTCTACCATATTTGATCCATTAAACTTTCAAAAGTGGCTGACGAGTTTCTTGCTCTTAAGCTCTGGCTACCCCTTTTTGGGATTTATGGCCGTGAGTACATGTTTGTGTGTTTTTTAATAAATTAAATTTTATAAATAAGTACATTATAAGTGTAATGCTCTTTTTAAATTTATAGTATGTTTAGGTTATAAGTACTTTATAAGTGGGTTCTTATTTTACATAACATATACTCACGGCTATAAATCCCTAGAAGGGGTAGCCAGAGCTAAGGAATTAGAAAAGATGGTAAAGTAAAGGTTGTTGGTGACGGGTCTCCAACCACATCGCCCAAAAATCACTTAAAAAGCCCCTATACCCTTAGTCGCCTCTTACGATCACCCACGGGTAGAAATGGGGTAGTGCTATTCTAAGCCGACACTACACAGCAATGCAGCATACATCTTTCTATGTTTGTATAATACCAATAAAACTTACTATACAACAGCAGATTACAGTCTGGATACAACTCAAAGAAATCCTGTTCCTTCCCCAGCACTATACACAAATCTTTTATTCTCTCGCAGACATTGGTAGCACAGGAGCCTACTTGTTCTATGTGGGTGCGTAACTCCGGCTTGTAGTCCCAACTAGGGACTGTTACTGGTCTGAAATATGATTACATATATACATACATACATATACTCACGGCTATAAATCCCTAAAAGGGGTAGCCAGAGCTGAGAAATTAGAAATTCCTCAGCCACTTTTGGAAGTTGAGTGGGGAAAAGATGGTAAAATAAAGGTTGTTGGGGATGGGTCTCCAACCGCATCGCCCAAAAATCCCTTAAAAAGCCCCAAGTCTGTAAGTCGCCTCTTACGTACACCCACCGGAAGAAATGGGGTAGTGCTATTCTAAGCCGACACTACACATCTAATAAAGAAATATGATTAAAATTAGCAATATACGAAAGAACTGGGAGCGCATAAAAGTAATTGCTAATAAAAACTGAAAAACACGCTTTTTAAACACATTTATCTGTGCCATGTTTTTCTTCATTCGAGCAATCCACGCTTTTTCATGATTTTCATCTTCCAGGCGAACCTAATCAAGACCTGATGAACCTATGGAACTGAAACACGAAAACTAAAATCCCCACATGATCTTAATTTATTATTAGTTAATGAACTGATACAGTCAAGATCATAGATTGCTAACATTTTTGGAAATCAATTCAAGTTCAAAAAATTATAGTTTTAAACTAAATTTTGAAAAAATAGTACCGCCTTTTAATTTATTATATTTTCCCCGATCTCTGATAAGTGTATAAACTTTGAATTAAATCGATCCAATTCAAGTGGGTTAAAAAAGGAGTCGGTTACATACATACAGGAATATACGAATACCGTTAGTCACCTTTCACGATCACCGACGGGAAGAAATGGGGCTTTTTAAGTGGGGTAGTGCTATTCTTAGCCTACACTACACGGCATCACCAATTTTAATAAAATGTTCTGTGTCTTATGCAAAGCTTGAAAATAGAAAATCTATTTTTCATATTCCTGAATGAAACAGATGGATCCTACATATTTTTATTTATTTTGTCATTGAAAATGTTTGTCAGTATATACTACACAACCATACCTATGATCAATAATTTCAATAACATGTGGAGCCAAGAACTCATCATCTCTAGCCAGCACATGATGGTCCACCAACACTACATTACACCCCTTGGACGCGATGATCATGAAGTTGTAGTCATTCCTGTAACAATAAAGGAATTGAGAAACAAGTGTACTTGTTAGTAACAATTTATTAGCAACAAACTGAAGAAAGTTTAATGCAACTCAAACGTTCATGCCTTCAATTCCTGGAGGGTAATTTTTGAGAATATAACAATCAATTATTTGTATGGAAAACATTGTTCATGCTTTCAATTCCTGGAGGGTAATTTTTGAGAATATAACAATCAATTATTTGTATGGAAAACATCGTTCATGCTTTCAATTCCTAGAGGGTAATTTTTGAGAATGTAACAATCAATTATTTGTATGGAAAACATCGTTCATGCTTTCAATTCCTGGAGGGTAATTTTTGAGAATGTAACAATCAATTATTTGTATGGAAAACATCGTTCATGCTTTCAATTCCTGGAGGGTAATTTTTGAGAATATAACAATCAATTATTTGTATGGAAAACATCGTTCATGCTTTCAATTCCTGGAGGGTAATTTTTGAGAATGTAACAATCAATTATTTGTATGGAAAACATCGTTCATGCTTTCAATTCCTGGAGGGTAATTTTTGAGAATATAACAATCAATTATTTGTGTGGAAAACATCGTTCATGCTTTCAATTCCTGGAAGGTAATTTTTGAGAATATAACAATCAATTACTTGTATGGAAAACATCGTTCATGCTTTCAATTCCTGGAGGTAATTTTTGAGAATATAACAATCAATTATTTGTATGGAAAAAATTGTTTATAATACTTAGTCAAATATTAAATTCGGAGCAACCATGATAGCCCAGTGGGTAGAACACTCGGTTATCGTGCAAACGACTAGTGTTCAAATCCTGGGTCGGGCCTACACCAATTTGTCTTTTCTAAAGACATATGTGTGGTTAATTTATCATGGTTGTTAACGGTGAGGGAAAACATCGTGAGGAAACCCACATGGCTGAGTTGTACTTAGTCATGTGACAGTGTATTCGTACAAAACGGCGATAGGCCTGCCCCCTATCACGTGAGTACACTGTCCATGCAAAACGTGGGTACTCTGAACACCAGGTGACAAAAGTCACGTGATGTTCAGAAGTATTAGTACCTCTGCCAACCCCTTCGGGGATATTCGGCGTGAACGTTTATGTTTTATGTTATGTTTAAATTCGGAGTGAAATTATTCATTTTATATTTTTTATGCTGTTAGAGACCTATCACCAACAACCTTTATTTCACCATCTTTTCCCCCTCATAACTTCCAAAAGTGGCTAAGAATTAGCTCTGGCTACCCCTTGTAGAGATTTAGTCGTGAGTATATGTATGTTGCTGTGTAGTGTCGGCTTAGAATAACACTACCCCATTTCTTCCGGTGGGTGTACGTAAGAGGCGACTAACGGTATTGGGGCTTTTCAAGGGATTTTTGGGCGATGCGGTTGGAGACCCATCACCAACAACCTTTATTTTACCATCTTTTCCACACTCAACTTCCAAAAGTGGCTGAGAAATTTCCAATTTCTCAGCTCTGGCTACCCCTTTTAGGGATTTATAGCCGTGAGTATATGTATGTATGTATGTATGTATATGTATGTATGTAGTTAGACGTCATCATCACTCACCTAAAGACAAGTCTTTCCCTGTAAATCCCAAGTTGATTAAACAATATCTCCACCTCCGTTTTAATATTATAGTCCTCTCTTGGCACATTCAAAATAGGCACATATATTTCATCTATAGGGTCATCTTCTTTCCTCATATAACTTGTGCAAGCGTCAAGAACTAGCTTTTGGTGTTGCCAGTGCAAATAGGTAGCATAGACTATAGCACAAACGGCAGAGTCTAAATCACAGCTTTCGTTGCCTAGGACCAATGTTATCTTTTTGTAGTGTTTCTTATCCTGTAATGAAAGATAATTGTTTGAGTGGATAGTAAGTGCGGGCATAGAATGTCACTACCCCTTTCTACCGACAGGTTTTGCAAAAGGGAGCTTTTTAAATGGTTTTTGTTTGATGTGGTTGGAGACCTACCACTAACAATACTTTGTTTCAACTTCTATCCCTATCAACTTCCAAATGTGGCAGAGGAGTTTCTGACTCTAAATCTCTGGCTTACTATATTTGGGATGTATGGTTGTGAGTATATGTAATGTATACATGTGGAAAGATTTGATCTGAATATTAGATACATTTGCTTTAAGTTCAGTTAACGCCATTTTACAGTGAATTGAAACATTGAAAGGGTTTCATAAAAATGTAAAGTATCAACAGCAGTAACCATGTCAAACAACCCATAAAATTGTGCTGATGTGAAAGAAATAACTTCCTTTTATACCACAGTTGAAGTACATTGAAGTAGTTTTAGTAGTATTATTTACTTGTTAACGTAATATGGTAATTATGTCACAACTTACTAGAGCATTTTTTGTCAACTCCAAAAACTCATCAATACGACAAGGACAGATTTCCCTGAAACAAATTTTATTTTGGTATTTTTTTATAAATACAAGAAAACAACATACAAGATGTATCTTTGAAATGGTATGGGAAAGTCTGAATCTACCAGTTCGGTTCCCGAGCTGCATAAAAGTTTTTTTAAAAGTATAAATGATTTTTGTTTACTAAAATCAATGACTTCTTTGAATGTCGTATAGATTCAGACTATCCCATGCTGACCCATTTTATTGATACATCCTGTAAAAAGAAAATATAGAAGGTGATGAACTTATGATCTTCGATATGGAATAAAAGTCAGGCATCTAAATGACGATAAACAAAAGAGCATGTATGTAAATGTTGATGTATCTATGTGAGACATGAAAGGTTTTCCAGTGTGATTGAAAGTGGCAATCGTGAGTATATGCTTGTATGTAATATGGATTGCTAATATTACATATTTTGAAATGAATTACTAATAGATAATAAATTTTAGATTGTATAATTAAGTACTCTCTCTTCTGCTAAGTTTTATGGCTGAAGTTAGGTTAACTATAAGTACTAATCCAATATTCCAACTCTCGGATTTGGTGCAAAACGTTAAATAATATACATTTGTGCTACTCTCCAAAACTAAAGTAATACTTACTTGTTAAATTCAAGCGTAGACATTGTAGGAATATTATTTTGCCAAACGAACTGACTTGCTTATGTTTTATTAATTTAGGTTTTATTAAAGAAGTTTTAGCATTTTATGAATTTCGAATCACTATTTTATTTCATGAAACATGTTTATTGCATACATCTCTTGTACATGATGTAAATAAATGTTTTTTAGATTTTGTTACGAATTAAATTATTTTGAAACTTTACAAAACTTCAATTTTGTTTTTGATATGTTTATCTATCAACCACAGACAATAAAGTCTATTACAGATCCACAAACGTTTCTTGGCCTGCAAGGGCGGCGCTGTCATCGATATTAGTATTGCCAGTAAATAAAAGTTAACCATTATAAGGGAAATAATTTTAAATCATAAAGGCTAATTTATTAGCCAATACATAATTGAAATGTCTTAATAAAATAATTTATATAATATTAATTTAATTAGCAACTATTATTGTAAGTAAATGTGTAGTATCGGCTTAGAATAGCAACACCCCATTTCTTTTGGTGGGTGTACGTAAGAGGCGTACGTATTGGGGCTTTTAAGGGATTTTTGGACGATGCGGTTGGAGAACCATCACCAACTACCTTTATTTTAAAATCTTTTGCCCATTAAATTTTTCAAATGTGACTGAGGAATTTCTAATTCCTTAGCTCTGGCTACCCCATCTAGGGATTTATAGCCCTGAGTATATGTATGTATGTCTTGTAAGTAAACAAGTTCGTTTCAAAATAAGCTAATTATATTTATTTATATTTGCCCTTTTCTTGTATATCTACCCGAATGACTGTGTACCTTGAATTTACTGATCTTACCTTCCAAATGTTGTATGAAAGAGATCGCTTTTAGCGATAACACTGCCAATCGTACTTCTCTACAAACTGTTTCATTATTTTACACTCTAGGATTTGTTACTTGTGACACTCAGAGTTAAAAAAGTCGGTACCTACATAAACTCATTTTTTTGATCTTGTAAATCAGAGGCTTACCTTGTCATGTACAGACTTTAACATTTTATATTCACACATAGATCCCCTAAAAAGGTTGCACAGAAAAAATAATTCTAAACATCAGATATCGTTTGGGTCATTCATTTTGCTGGGTCAGTGAATTTATGGGCACTTTTCTATTGCTGTTAACAGCCTTGTATTTTTATATATATGTATGACAATTATGACTTAAGAAATGACACTTTGGTACATCTCGCATTAGGACTAGAACCCACGCATCAGTGTATACGAAGTGAAATCTTATTCGGGAGCATTTCCCCACTTCCCGTAACCCGCACCTGCTATAGTCATGTGCGCACAACTTTTCGGACGGTGGTGTTAGCCTACTTAGATAATTTTAGGAACATAAATAATAATTTTCATAAATTTTTATATTGAATACTGGAAATAAAAGCGTTTATTAATAAGCATAGAAACATCATATAAATAAATGTCTTTAAGATAAATTTCCACTACAAAAAATATTAATGAAAGTGATAATTCATTATATACGTAGGTCACCCTATAATTTTATTTAGTTGAGAGTTAACTGACATTGACAGGCTGAAATTTCAAAATGGCGACAGTAGCACCAGTAGTGGCCGCCTCGGCCAAGAAAAGTTTGTGGATCTGTAGAACAAATTATCGGATGCGGATACGCGGCTGACGTATCAATGGACTCAGCCGCAACCGCGACCGCGAAGGACTGATAGTGATTGATAAAGTTGGAAACATATTTACGTGTCGTGGTGTGTGCGTGTGGCGTACTCTAGCGTTAGCGTCTGATCAGTACTTGACGAACCTTTGCAGCATTCAAAAATATAAATAATAATAAATAAAGGAAAGAAAAAAAGTTCGACACAAGCGGAGATCGAACCCGTGACCTCCGAGTATACGGGGCGGGACGGGGGCGTAAACCCGGAGGTCACGGATTTGATCCCCACTAGTGTCGATTTTTTTCTTTCCTTTATTTATTAGTAATAATCCCCACAAGAGGTTTTCATGAACCATAAACGTCCACGCCATTTATCCCCGAAGGGGTTGGCAGAGGTAGTAATACTTATGAACAACGTGACAGCGCCACCTCGTGTGTAAAGTAGGTACCCTTATTTTACTCACGTGATAGGGGGCAGGCCTATCACCGTTTTGTACGAATACACTGTCACATGGCTAAGTACAACTCGGCCATGTGGGTTTCCTCGCGATGTTTTCCCTCACTGTTAACAACCATGATAAATTAACCACACATATAACTTTAGATATAACCGTGATAGCCCAGTGGGTAGAACACTCGGTTATCGTGCAAACGACTAGTATTCAAATCCTGGGTCGGGCCTACACCAATTTGTCTTTTCTATAGACATAAGTGTGGTTAATTTATCATGGTTGTTAACGGTGAGGGAAAACATCGTGAGGAAACCCACATGGCTGAGTTGTACTCAGTCATGTGACAGTGTATTCGTACCAAGCGGCGATAGGCCTGCCCCCTATCACGTGAGTACACTGTCCATGCAAAACGTGGGTACTCTGAACACCAGGTGACAAAGTCACGTGATGTTCAGAAGTATTAGTACCTCTGCCAACCCTTTCGGGGATATTCGGCGTGAACGTTTATGTTATGTTATGTTATAACTTTAGATAAGACAAATTGGTGTAGGCCCGAACCGAGATTTGAACTCACGCCTGTATAGTGATTTAGATGAAGACCTCTAATTTCTCTTAGTAATAAAACTTTTTAAGAGCAAAAAAAAATGAAGATACTGGGGGTTTACCCTATACTACAGGGGGGGACAAGACAAATGTGTATTTCGTCGTCTGGAGAGTGACGAAGAGAAATTTCATCAGTACTATGAGATCGTCATTCATTTTGCTGCTAAAATGTATAAATTAAAAAGTATCCGCTAGATGTTCGCCATGAGCCGCGCGCCACTTTCGCGTCATAACCCCTACCACCGCTCTGGCGCAAGTGGCAGTGGTCAAATCGGGGCGGCGAGCAGTCCGCGCCATGACACGTAAATGTGTCTCAATCTCAAACAATATTAAATGTATGAAACCGATATGCTACTGGTAAGCTAATGTTTCTGCCTTACGTGTCCACAGCCGACTGGGATTTGGCTTCAGGACGCACAACAACGCATTCCACAAAGCCACAAGGAACTGTAGACGTTGTATATAATCAAAGGTGTTTTCATTGGTCCGATTAGACATTTAAAGCTAGGATTTGCAATTCGGATACTTCGAAATTCGAAAACATCTGGAAAATTCAGATTTTTGGACAATTTATAAATCCGGATTTTAAAACCTAAATCCAGTTCTTACGAAGTTTCGTTAAACAAACATGAAACTTTTTTTTTCTCGATAGCATCGAAGTATAGCATTCAATATTAATAACTAAAATTATACTTTGGATCATTAGTTCCGTCGTTCTTCTACATTTACATTTGTATGGAGATAAAATTGATTCTAGGAGCCAGTCATTCAAAATAAAGTAACAATATGTTTATAAAACATAACATTTCCAATTAATTTCAATACAATAGTTACTTTGCCGTAGAGATGCGTCCATTATTACCGCCGACACAGCGTTTCCACACACAACTCCTAGTGAAATCATTAGAAGAACAAGGCTCATCAACTGGAAAAAACATGGCAATGCCCTAAAAAGCAGAATTGAAGAAAGACGTCTTCAAGCAGTAGTTGGGGCTTTAGAAAATACCAATCAATTTCTTAACACGACAGTGACAGAAGAAGACGAAGATACATTCAAAAAAGCTACTAAATATGTTGTTCGCGCCAAACATGTACTCGCGGCTTTGGCATATTTTATTTAGTCTGCGATTGGTAGATTTGATTTTGATTGCCAGTTGAGTTGAGATAAAAATAACTCTAGACTTGCACTTTTGATTTTGGAATTGAATTGGCTTATTGAAAACTAGCTGACCCGACAGTCGTCGAACTGTCATAAAAGTTTAGTATGAACTGAAGTATCTATAACAAAGAAAATAAGAAATCGTACCGCGATGCAGAAAGCAACGCAATATTCATACAATATGCTTTCAATTATCTTTATTCATACATATTCGCATAGTTGAATGTGAAAAAGAAGGATTAGTGCATCCTATTATTCAACCTAACACAAAAGCAAAAAAAATACGCAAAAAGACTTTGACCACCCGGGATTCGAACCTGGGTCTTTGGTACTTAGTGTTTACCAAACGGTATACCGCTACGCTACGCAGACATTTGTGTAAGTCTCAAATTTGTGATATCCTATATATCTAGGACAAACAATTAAATGGACAATTATTTTGATGAAAATGGATGAAACCCTTATTTTTTCCAAAAAGACTATTAATGAAGAGTCCGATAAAGTCGGTCGATGAAATAATTAATCGTGTTAATATGGGGAACCATATAAAAATTATGTTTTTTTATGCTCCTGTGGGAACCCTTGCCAAATCCGGGATAAATTATATCCTATATGTTGGCCAGGTGTATAACCTACATTCATGCCAAATTTGATCAAGATCGGTCCGGTAGAATTAACGTGATGAACGGACATACAGACAGACAGACAGACAGACAGACATTTTTTTCAAAAATAGCAAATTTGGCTTCTATATCGAAAATAAAACATATTCCACCGGTTATTTTTTTTTTTTTTCAATGTACAGTTTTGACCTCGTTACAGTCTTATTATAGTATATAGATTGTAATTGATTTGTATAATTTTGAGTATTGTGATACAAATAGAAGCAGAATATATTTGATTGTTTATATTGTGAGCCAGTGAAATTGTGGACGATAGCAAAGTTATCGCACTGGAAACAAAAACCTTTGATGTGCTTTGAGAGCATTGGACCCGACAAACAGCTGTCGAAGATATTAGTAAAATACGAAAGGAAAGAATAAAAGGACACGATATTCCTTGGACAGGGAATCGTATTATTGATCCCAGACTGAATGCATTCAGATCTCCACAAATTATTGAAGATAGCCAGCAAACCACTTGGAAGAACTAAGGACTGAACACCTCACCAGTTCCAGCCTAATGATCAGAGTTTCCTCATTTCACTGATTTGAAGCTAAAAGGAAACTTGATTGATGTGCTGCCGGCCAGTGTAGCCTTCCATCACTGAAGAACAAACATCACTTGGAATAACACAGAAACACGAACATAGTTGTTGGTAGCAGAGAAACACGAACATAATAAATGGTAGCAGAGAAAACACGAACATATGTTGAGGCTTTGTTATGCCAGGTTGTAGCGATGGATGAGTATGATTTTCCAAATACATTAACCAACTTGGACTCTAGTTCCGAAACTCTCTGTGAATTCGATGTTGAACCTTCCTCTCACAGTTTCAAAAACAACTTAATCGTCAAATTGCCAGCATGAGAGTGACGCTGCTGATCATCTACGTCAGCCTTCGAGTTCAAGCAGCGGGGCTGATTAGCCGTCAGTGCCGTCACTAGTTAATGTAGAAAGAAATGGCTGTATATGAAAACTAGGGGTGTGGGGTTGCGGAGAAATTCTAATAGATACATGCATTGCATTAAAAAAAAATATATTTTAATATTTTATACTATATTCTATTTATTATTATTTAGCATTGATACTCATTTAACCTTTTCATATTTACTAACATAGCTATAAGTTTTGTACTAACAATCATGTTCAATTTCATATTAATCTCTCCACTATTATTAATACTATTTCTAATACATTTCTGATTGATTCAATTTACTACATTTTAATTTGTTATTACTTGGTTTCCTAAGTCACAGGCTTAGCCTTTTTAGGAACCCCTGTGTAATTGTTTTCATATCTAACTCAAAACATGTGTGTCAAAGAGTGAAATCAGATAACAGTTTTTAATCCATTTCATATTAACTATGTTCCAACTTATTGTTATTATTTCTTTGTGTCACAATAAACGTTTTTTTTTAAAGACTACAGGCTATTCCACCAACCAGCATCGAATCTCAGAGAGCCTTTTCCACCGCTGGAATGTTTGGTAATTGCTTGATGCTTTAATTTTTCTGAGATTACGTTTCTCTAAGAACACTAAATAGAAATGTAGGCTCAATGTTATTTTTAATAAAGGTGTTTTTGAAATTTTAAATTACCGCAAGATCTTGAATTATGTAAGTTATGATTTCGCCTTTGATGACCAAATACTCGATGCTTTATGTTTCATTCACCATCTCTGTTTTCAAGGAACAGTAATTATAATGTCACATTAATATTATTTTTAATTAAATGTTGAATTATTAAAATATATATACGCAATGTTATAATGCTATTCTAAGCCGATACTACACAGCTAGTATTAAAAGTAAGATTTATTAAACATATTTTTTTATTTACCTCTTTCTTTTTTTATTATAAACTGAATGCAAAATAAACAGAACATTAACGATCTAATATTAACAAAAAGTACAATAAAAACATAATTATGGAACGAATTAAAAAAACTTCGATAAACCCGACTAATCCGGATTTATGTGTGAGACACAAATTCGAAAATCCGGATTTAAAAATAACCGGATTTTGCAATCCCTATTTAAAACACTAGATCATGCACCAGATCGAAATTGGCTCATTGAGTTGTCGCATACCTCAGACCAACTACCTATAGACAGATAACGCGCGTGCAAGGATACTCTACCCTATGGATCGGCCCTAAACACTCTCGGAGCGTAGCAGGGGGCGTGGCCTATTGGCACTTAAAATGGCTGACCAAGGGTTGTATATGCAAGAATCAGAATAGAAAAATATCGATAAATTTGCCAACATGTTTATGTAGAAATAATTTATTTCAACAGTGGGCAAATACTTTTAAATTAGATCTAGATATTTTAAGACCAGATTTAAACCTTCGTTTCACCACCATGGATCACACATCACCATGGATTTAACTCATGAACATTTTCGAGCGATAATTTATTACAATTTTTGTCGTGGGGTAAGTTAAAAGCAGTGCATCGATCAGTGGTTCAGTGATATTAATCATGGGTGTCATATGCTCAAGGACGACTTTAAATCGGTTGTCGTACACATTACATATACTTACTTACGGCTATAAATCCCTAGATGGGGTAGCCAGAGCTAAGGAATGACAAATATCTCAGCCACCTTTGGCAAGTTGAGTGGGAGAAGTTGGTAAAATAAAGGTTGTTGGTGATGGGTGTCCAACCGCATCGCCCAAAAGTCAGTTAGTCGCCTCTTACGTACACCCACCGGAAGAAATGGGGTAGTGCTATTCTAAGCCGACACTACACAGTTGTCGTACACGTACAACAAAATATTGATGCTGTGCTTGACTTATATTGCAAGATCGTACAAATAAATACTAAAAAAACAACGTATTTAAATTAAAAATGTCACATTTATTCATTTTTAAATAACGTCAATTTGTTATAACACGTTCTGAATGAAACCTTTTCATTCGTGATTTTTTTATGATAAACCATACCATTTTTCTTCATGCAATGCCAATTTTTATGACGATAGTTGATGTTTTCAAAGCCAATACCATCAAGCCACTTTCTTCTCCGTGCTTCACTTGTAGGACACCTGAAATCATTTAATTTTAGTAATCAATAACCACCTCAAAGTAACAAATGTGAAGAAAAGTGTAAACTATAAAAATAATGTTACCTACATTTTGGAAGGCATTTAGATTTTTAATAGGTAAACCGAATCTGATAGTACTTAAACATCGATAATACTAAATGATCAGTGTTTCACATCACTAGGTAAACAATGAGAGGAAATAATTTTGGAAGAAATCATGAAAACTAAGCCTTTTATCGCGAAAATATTACAATGATCATGAAGTTTCCTCTGATCACATCGAGGAAGCATGAAATACACCAAAAAAATACACTTGACCGAAGTGAAAAGAAAGAAAATAATTACTTACTTGTGCAAAGTTAATTGAGGCTGATTTTCGCTATTACGGGCGCCACAATCTTTAATAGAGCAACAAGGCATTGTGCACTTATATTGCCTGTGCAATTTTTTGGTCTAAAACTTGATAAATCAATGTCCAAAACACAATAAACGCAATCAACACTTTTGTTTACAAAGCAACTTGACAGATCAAATGGCACTTAAGTTGGCCGATCTAGGTACGCGCTATCATAATCGAAACGTCTTGACGAAATTTTGCCATAAACAATAAAAAGGAAACATGTATTGCTCTCTTTTTCAAAAGGTTAAGCTCGGAAGGTTAGAAAGAGAAAACGGCATATGGAATATTTCTGTTGCGATATGATTATTATTTGCATAACGTTATAAAGATATAGTACCACAGGGCCGATCCCTAGTGTAGAGTATCCTTGCGCGCGTGGCACCCTATATGTCTCTCCTTCGCGCAATCAGTGTTGACACAAAAACAATTTTGCCTCGCTTGTGGTAATTTGGTAAGGCTTTTCTCATGCTTTCAATAACGACAAATATATAATGTTACCGAACATATATGGTAAATAACATAACATATACTCACGGCTATAAATCCCTAGAAGGGGTAGCAAGAGCTAAGGAATTAGAAATTCCTCAGCTACTTTTGGAAAATTGAGTGGGGAAAAGATGGTAAAGTAAAGGTGGTTGGTGATTGATGAGTCTCTAACCGCATCGCCCAAAAATCCCTTAATAGCCCCAATACCGTTAGTCGCCTCTTAACACCCATCGGTAGAATCGGGGTAGTGCTATTCTAAGCCGACACTACACGGCGGAATATCCTAAAATTCATGGTTAATATCCTCAAATAATAAGTTTATAAATAGATAAATTATGAGCAAACAATAAACTAAAATACAACACATACCTACTAACAATGGCTAATCAATAAATAGACAACTATCACCAGATTTTTGAGTTTCCTTCCCAACTAGTACCACCAAAATCTGTACCATGGCTACTCGTTGGGAATAAAAACTTAGTTTAAAAATCATTCTAATAGGGTAATAGATCAATAATATTTTTGTTTAAATAAAACAGCTCTTTAAATCAAATATTCATTATAATTAAATACACGTTACCTTAGTCAAATTCAACATAGTTTAAATCAACAATCAAAGTTACTGTCTTTTAAACAATATATTTTTAATTAGTTCCGAATACTTTCCTTGTTCATAGTAATTATATTATTCACATGATGAATTCTTACTTCTATAGGATTATTGAGATTTTGAAGTGGGCAACACCGTTGTTTTTTGTTCTTGAAGGTTATGTTTAGAATTAAATCAAAAACACAGGTAAAACGCATAAATCACAGCATATCTTCTATTGTAAATCTAATAAGGTTTATAAACTGTAAATATATTCCGAGTTTTCTTTGATACGCCACTGCGAAGTGATTCATCTGGTGCTTTTTACTCGCTTCGATAACTGCAGCCCAAAACTTTTTATTTACCTACTTTTAAAGCACGATCACATAAACAAGGTCTCTGCCCTAAACAGGCTTACTTCCTACGAGTCCAAAATATGATTTGTTCCACGTATTTGCACAATATTATCTAAAATCGATGAAGTAAACAAAGCGTTTATTATTTCTCTAACAAGATTGTGGCAAACTGTCACTTTCGACAGTTTGCCACAATCGAAAAACAGGTTACACCGTAAGGGACAAAAAATCTCAGTACTAGCTCTTTCTATCTTTAAGAGTTTTATAATTAGCTATATATATATTGAGGATATTTGCCATGAATTAGAGGATATTCCGCCGTGTAGTGTCGGCTTAGAATAGCACTACCCCGATTCTACCGATGGGTGTACGTAAGAGGCGACTAACGGTATTGGGTTTATTAAGGGATTTTTGGGCGATGCGGTTGGAGACTCATCACCAACAACCTTTACTTTACCATCTTTTCCCCACTCAATTTCCCAAAAGTAGCTGAGGAATTTCTAATTCCTTAGCTCTTGCTACCCCTTCTAGGGATTTATAGCCGTGAGTATATGTTATGTTATTTACCATATATGTTCGGTAACATTATATATTTGCCGTTATTGAAAGCATGAGAAAAGCCTTACCAAATTACCTCAAGCGAGGCAAAATTGTTTTTGTGTCTATGTCGCAGGAAAATCGTCAAACTCGTTAACTTATAAGTTTCCTAGGAAACTTGTAAGTTGACGGAAATCCGTCAAACAGCATGCGAATTTACATCTTACCTGATAGGTTTTAGGAAACTTGTAAAATAACGAACTCATCTCAGGAAAATTGTAAGTGGGGATAATTTTTGACAAGTTTCCGAGTTTTGAATTTATACTTTAGGAAATTTGTAAGCCTCCTAATGGCTGCTAGTGAAATTGTTAATAGAACCAGTTACTTATGATGATTGGTTAAGAAGTGAGTTGAGTAAAGAAAAAAACATGAATTTAAAGTAATGACAATGTCTTGATATTTTCAAATATAAATGAGGAACTGGACTAAGAAGGCATTTCTGGCCGTTAGTCTTACGTAATAATAAACGAAAACTACGAATAATTTATTACGATGACGGATTTTTACACTAGTTTCCATTCGTTAATCAACCAACCTTCTGACGTGCTCTTCATACACTCACATCACAGTAGCGAATTACTTCAAAAATCAGAAGGTGGCGCTGGGTATGCAGCCACTTCACCTAACAATCACTTAAAAAGTCTTTGGTTTCCTCTTAGAACAACCGCGGGATAAAATATTATGAATGCAGTAAATTTGTAAGAGATTAAAATCTTACAAGCATCGGTTAAGAATAGCACTAACATATTTCTGGCGGTAACCTATAACAATGGATGTCATTGGAGGCGATGCGGTGGGAGACCTATCGCCAATAATTTTTACATTACAATACAATCTTTTCCCCTTTAACTTCCAAAAGTAGCTAAGAAATTTCTTATTCCGACGGTCAGGCTACCCACCCTTTCTAGGGATATATTGCCGCGAGTATATCGGTATAAAAATGCTCTTTAAAATAAAGATCTAGAAGGTTTTCATACTATATAACTATAAAGTATCACGATAATAATATATACTTAAACAATTTATATTTAATAAATACTCTTAAAACATTTTAATTTTATGCCAGTGACATCAAATAATAGGAAAATAATAGATTAGCATTAGTAAAGCAAGGAAAATATTAGTTTTGATTGTCGAATTGACAAGACGCGCGAATGCGCCTCGTCACGTGACTGCCGCCAGCCAATCCGCATTGACTAACATCCCTCCCTCCGCGCCATCAGTGCTGCATTGACAACTTTCCTAGCAGTATTCAGGAAACTTGTAAAGTTCCTAAAATACAGAATTTTGAACTCGGAAACTTGTCAAAAATTATCCCCACATACAAGTTTCCTGAGGTGAGTTCGTTATTTTACAAGTTTCCTAAAACCTATCAGGTAAGATGTAAATTCACATGCTGTTTGACGGATTTCCGTCAACTTACAAGTTTCCTAGGAAACTTATAAGTTAACGAGTTTGACGATTTTCCTGCGACATCAACACCGATTGTGCGAAGGAGAGACATATAGTGCGCCATGCGCGTTATCTTTCTACAGGTAGTTGGTCTGAGGCCAGAGGGCGTCGCTGTCATCGATATTAGTATTGCCAGTAAATAAAAATTAACCATTATAAGGGGAATAGTTTTAAATCACACAGGCTTATTTATTTATGTATTGAAATGTCTTACTAAAACAATTTATATAATATGAATTTAATTAATAACTATCATTGTAAGTAAATAAGTTCGTTTTAATATAAACTGATTATATTTGCTTATTTTTGCCCTTGTCTTGTATGTTTACCCGAATGACCCTGAATTTACAGATCTTACCTTCCAAATGTTGTCTGAAAGAGATAGCTTTTAGCGATAACACTGCCAATTGTACTTCTTTGCAAACTGTTTCAAAAAAAGTAAAAAAAAAAAGTCTAAAAGTTTATTTTTCAAAATAAAGTTAAATACTAACATTTTTTGAACGTCAAAGTTTTAAATTAATCGTTAATCCGTTGCTTCGGAAGGTGTTCGTAAAGAGAAGAAGCAACAAAGAAACTCTTTACATTCACATTTTTTCATTTTTTCAAAATATGGTTTGTACAATTTAAGTTTATAAACATGTATAGTGGTATGTGGGGTGTGTGTAGCTTACTTGAGGTGGTAAGTATCTTCAGTGAAAGTCCTTATTCCAGTTGCACACGATTTAATAAATAATAACACATACACTATACACAATAGAAGGATTGAAGAATAATTTGTAAGTACTAAACACTAATTAATAGGTAAAACAAAAGTCAACAAAATACAACATAACACGGGAGTTAAATATTACACAACGAAATAGCGCGAATTAATTTGCAATAATTACGGCGACACGTTATTAGCCGAGAAACAATCAAGGGACGACTGACTGACTAGCGATAGCTTCGATGCACACACCTGGCCCTCAATCAACCAGTTATTTCCGGATTATCTAAGATCGAGCGCCGAGAACAATGCGCATGGATACTTACTCTTCCAGCTAACGTATGTATTCGGTTCCCATTACGTTTTTATAAACGTTTGTATGTGAAAACGTAAACGTGTTAATGTTGTTGTACAAATTTGTAAATAGTTTAATTTTAATAAAAGTGTATAAATAAAACAATGTAAATAAATATTAAATTAGTAGGTATCCTACACATGTTTATACTTTACAAAAGATTTTCTATGCGACCAAACCAAACGCTAGTTTGACATAAATAAAATAAATTTTCCATCTCAAAAACCAATCACATAACGTGAGAAGAAAAATCCTCACCAGACAATTATTCCTAGGAATAACGAGGGACATGGTCATGTGCGCGTTGGGTCCTTGTCGTTTAAAAAATCTTGAACACTGTAGTACGATTTCTTTAAAAGCATGGCTTTAATTGCCTTTTTAAAAGATGCCACAGGCAATTCCAATATGTCAGAAGGAAGTTTGTTGAACATTTTCAGGGATAGTCCCATAAAGGAGTTACTTACTTTATTAAGTCTCCACTTCGGAACGTTAAGTTTCTCCTTATTCCGAGTGTTAACAGTATGCTTATCACTAACTTTACTAAATTGGCCTATATTCTTTTTGGCATACATTAAATTCTCAAATATGTATTGGCAAGGGACAGTTAAAATGCCAATATCTTTAAATTTTTCGAGCAACGAATACCTCGACCTTAACATGTAAATTAATCGGATAGCTCGCTTTTGTAAGACAAAAACTTTATGAACATCATCCGCTTTACCCCATAATAAAATACCGTACGACATAATACTATGAAAATAACTGAAATAAACAATGCGAGCTGTTTCTATGTCTGCTATTTCTCTAATCTTACGTACGGCATACGCTGCTGAGCTCAGCCTTTTAGAAAGTGTTAGTATATGGGGTCCCCATTGCAACTTAGAATCGATTATTATCCCTAGGAATTTCGTCTCTTTCACTAATTCTACTTTTTCACTGTCAATAACAATATTGGCGTCAACTTGCCTAACATTCGGTAAAGTAAATTTAATACATTTAGTTTTTTTGGCATTCAGAACCAGGTTATTTACAGTAAACCAATGCAATACCAGTGAGATAGCTTTATTTACGTCGTCAAGAGATGTAGAGGATCTCGCTACATTAAATAATAAAGATGTGTCATCTGCAAACATAACTATCTCAGAATACTTTTGTACCATAAATGGTAAATCATTAATATAAATCAGAAACAGTAATGGGCCAAGAATAGAACCTTGAGGAACGCCCATCTCTATTTCCGATCCTTTCGACGTGGTTCCATTAATATCTACCTTTAAAGTTCTTTTATTAAGATATGATGCCATTAATTTCAGTGCTTGCTCGTCAAAACCGTAATATTTAAGTTTAGTCAACGCTATTTCCTTTTTTACACAATCAAAAGCTTTTGTGAGGTCACAAAATATACCTAACGCATCCCGGGAGTTTTCCCATGAATTAAAAATATGTTTCATTAGTGACACTCCTGCATCTACAGTAGACCTACCTTTAGTAAAACCATATTGCTCGTCATGGAATAAATTATTTTTGTTGAAATATGAAAGCATTTGGTTGGACATGATTTTCTCGAAAACTTTACTGAGAACTGGTAAAATAGAAATAGGCCTATAGTTGGTAAAGTCCTGACTATCTCCTGATTTATGTAGTGGGATGAGCCTACTTAACTTCATGCAGTCTGGAAATTCTCCTATATCTATACATTTATTAAAAAGTATCGTTAAATGGGGAGCGATTATACTTATTATTCTGTTTATGACGAAAACTGACATTCCTGTTATGTCTTCGGTTTTTTTAAGGTTGATGGTTTTAAAATTTTTAATTATTTCATTACTGTCAACGTACTTACAAGAAAACTGTGCTGAGGTTTTGGTAACGTTTTGTTCCAACAACTCAAGAGCTTTTTGGGGACATGAATTTAATTTCTCTGTTGTCTGAGGGGGGGTATTTATAAAATGATTTTCAAAAATATTAGCAATTTGTGATCTTGACTGTATCAGTTCATTATCTAATAATAAATTGAGATCATGTGGGTACTTTAGTTTTCCAGTTTCACTGTTGATTATTTTCCAGACGGTCTTACTCTTGTTAGAAGAATTCTTAATTTTATGTTTTATACATCTAGAATTAGCTTCACCACAAACTTTTTTGAAAATTTTAGAATATTTTCTGACATAATTAATAAAATCTTGGTTGAAGTTATAGGACTTTTCTCTATAAATGTTGTATAGGTGATCTCTACTTATTCTAATCCCAGCCGTGGCCCATTCAGCAAAAGAGCATTTTGTATTACATAGTATTACCTTAGTTTTAAAGATTTTGTTAAATTCTATTTTTAGCTCATTGATGAAAGAAAGACAATTCTCTAATAAAATAAAAATGTTTTTTTTTTTTTTAAATAAATAAAATAATCATTTATTTCAAAATAAAAAGATAAATCTTTGTTTTTTGAACGTCAAATTTTAACTTAATACTAAGTTTACTTCGGATTCGGAAGGTGTTTTGTTGAGAGAAGAACCCGTAAGAAACTCGTCAACACACATCTTTTTTTAACGTCCATTACAATTTTGGTGTTAGCCCGGAAACATCCTGCACAGAGCCCTGATGACACCAAGCCACTTCATCATTAATGTAATCATTGACATTGTAATAGGCTTTCGAACTAAGATTTCTTTTAACTGCTGCTTTGAATTTTGTTTCACTGCTTCTCATTGGGGGGCTGATGCTAGACCTAATATTATTTTCAAATAAGCTAAGTTTTTTTTCAGTTATCTGTCTACATACAATAGTCTTTTTTTTTAATGGTTAATTCTAAATTTATGAATTGTCCCTTGTGGTCTGAGGTAATGCTATCAAAAAGGAAGTGACCAGAGTAGTCACAATTGCAATAAATATTATCTAAACATGTTGCAGAGGTCGAGGTAATTCGGGTTGGCTCATTAAATACATTTAGAAGATTAAATGATTGAAAAAATGTTAAGATTCTCTCCTTTACTAGACCCTCACCTAATAAGTCAACATTGAAATCCCCACAAACTACAACCTCTCTGGAGCTGCGGGAAGCCATCCCCAAAGCTTCCTCCATCGCTGCTTCAAAGATGTCATAGTTACCTTTGGGTGGGCGATATACACACAAAATTATATACTTGCTCAATTCAATGCATGAGATTTCTACATGTTGTTCAACAGAGAGTCTACAGATGTCTTTTCTTTCTTTAAATTTAATGTCTATGTCGCAAGAAAATCGTCAAACTCGTTAACTTATAAGTTTCCTAGGAAACTTGTAAGTTGACGGAAATACGTCAAACAGCATGCGAATTTACATCTTACCTGATAGGTTTTAGGAAACTTGTAAAATAACGAGCTCACCTCAGGAAAATTGTAAGTGGGGATCATTTTTGACAAGTTTCCGAGTTTAAAATTCTCTATTTTAGGAACTTTACAAGTTTCCTGAATCCCGCTAGGAAAGTTGTCAATACAGAACTGATTGATGGCGCGAAAAGAGGGATGTTAGTCAATGCGGATTGGCTGGCAACGGTCACGTGACGTGACGTATTCGCGCGTCTTGTCAACTCGACAATCAAAACTAATATTTTCCTTGCTTTACTAATGCTTAACTATGAATTTGCTATTATTTGATGTGACTGACATAAAATTAAAATGTTTTAAGAGTATTTATTAAATATAAATTGTTTGAGTATATCATTTTAAAAAGCGTTTTAATATCGATACATACATACCTATACTCACGGCAATAAATCCCTAAAAAGGGTAGCCTGAACGTCGGAATAAGAAATTTCTACTTTTGGAAGTTAAATGGGAATAGATTGTATTGTAAACATTCTTGGCGATAGGTCTCCAACCGCATCGCCAAAACAACACAAAAAAAACTCAAAACCCTTAGTCATCTCCAATGACATCCATTGTTATAGGTTACCGCCAGAAATATGTTAGAGCTATTTTTAACCAATGCTTGTAAGATTTTAAAATCTTAGAAATTTACTGCATTCATAATATTTGGTCCCGCTGTTATCGTAAGAGGAAACCAAAGGTTTTTGGGTGAAGTGGCTGCATACCCAGCGCCACCTTCTAATTCTAGTAGTAATTCGCTATGATGCGAGTGAGTGAAAAGCAAGTCAGAAGGTTGGTTGATTAACAAACGGAAATTATTGTAAAAATCCGCTAAAGTAATCAATTATTCGTAATTTTCGTTTATTATTACGTAATATTAACGGCTAGGAAACTCTTCTTGGTCCAGTTCCACATTTATATTTGAAAATATCAAAACATTGTCATTACTTTAAATTCATGCCTTTTTCTTTACTGAACTCACTTCATAACCAATCATCGTAAGTAACTGGTTCTATCAACAATTTCACTAACACCCATAAGGAAGCTTACAAATTTCTTAATTTATAAATTCATAACTCGAAAACTTGTCAAAAATTATCCCCACTTACAAGTTTCCTGAGGTGAGTTCGTTATTTTACAAGTTTCCTAAAACCTATCAGGTAAGATGTAAATTCGCATGCTGTTTGACGGATTTCCGTCAACTTACAAGTTTCCTAGGAAACTTATAAGTTAACGAGTTTGACGATTTTCCTGCGACATCTACATATAATAGTATCATACTACCCCCACACATATGGACTCTCTGTTAAAACAACTGCCCACCGTGTAATTCTTTAAACTAAAGTTCATTTGTTCTGCTTTTAACCAGTAGTGTTCTGTCAAACAAAGTATTTTAACATTGTACTTATTAACGAATAACTCTAATTCTAATAATTTGCAGGAAAGGTTCTGTATGTTCTGATGAACTAGTGAAATGTATGCCTTTTCCTTTGTCTTACTACCTAGTTTAAAGCTAAATTTGCAGATGCATTATTTTACACTCAAGGATTTCTTATTTGTGACACTCAGAGTTAAAACAGTGGGTACCTACAAGAAGACATTTTCAATCATGTAAATGAAAGGGTTATCTTGTCGTGTACTATCTTTTATATTTAATGTTCACACATAGATCCCCTCAAAAAGTGGCACAGAAAAAATAATTCTAATTTCAGATATCGTTTGGGTCATTCATTTTGCTCAGGTCAGTGGATTCAGTGGTCAGTGGATTTATGGGCACTTTTCTATAGCTGTTAAAAACCTTGTATTTTTATAAATATGTCAGACATTTATGACTTAAGGAATGATACATTGGTACATTCCCGTATTAGGATTTGAATCCACGCATTAGTGTATAGGAAGTGAAATCTTATTCGGGAGCATTTCCCTCCTTCCCGTAACCCGCACAGCTATTATGGTCATGTGCGCACAACTTTGCCAACGGTGTTAGCCTACACAGATAATTTTAATAAAATAAATAATATTTTTCATAAATTTTATATCGAATACTGGAAAGAAAAGCGTTTATTAATAAGCAAAGAAACATTATATAAATAATTGTCTTTAAAAAAAAGTTTCCTCTACAAAGAATATTAATGAAAATTATAATTTATTATATTCGTAGTACGTACACCCTATAAGTTTTATTTCGTTAAGATTAAGGCGGTCGGTATTCAGTGCGATGCGGACAGTCCGCCCGCGGATTAGCGCATGCGGTCGACGCCGCGGATGAATTTGTCGACTGTCGTTCAGTTCCACGCGGATCGTGATTGAGAGTGGTACAGTACAGTCACAACACTCATGGATAAAAATTTTAATACATTTGACCGTCCGTCGCGGACATCCGCGTAGGTCATCCGCGTCGCACTGAATAGCCCCTAAGAGCTGACAATGCGTTGGATGCGAATCCAACCAAGGCCGTTGACATCAACCAAATATTGGTCAGAACACTCAGGACAAAAGACTTCTATACGGTCCATTTTTATATCAACTCAACTAAGGACACGATGGTCGGTGGTCGGAAACCGAGCGTGTATAAGGCTTTTGATTACCTTCTACCATTGATCTGTATACTAACGGAGAAGAAGAAATAAGAAAAAAACGGGCCAAACTTTAGACCGAGTCATAATGCAACGGGAGAGTACCTCTTTTAGATAGCAATATTTTTCCCTGTAATGTTGCGATCACTAGAAAACAATTACCCCAAAATACTATAATCACCATTCTAAAAGCTACTTTTTAATTTAAAATTGATTACGTCAATTTATTGTTACGTCGTTTTATTTATTGTAAAGGTTTACTGTTTACTATATTATTTCCTGCAATCATATAATTTATACATACTTGCTCCTAGTATTATACAATCTTTTTTGTTTAATTTTACTATTTATACTGATGTTTAATACACCGTGAAATCTAAAGCATTGTACTAACTATCAGGGATGAATCTTCCCATGATTACGAATAAATTTTTGTACGGGACTAACTTTGTTACTGGACAAAAAAAACAGCTCTTCCATAAGTGCAAGTTATGTAAATATCATACGGGTCATCATGGGTATAGTGGGGTCTATGTTTGTATTTTGAAAAATAAAAGACAGCACTATTTTGTACATGAGTTTTATTGCATTATTTACTATTGACCTTTAAACAAAATCAGTTTCGTGTGAAAATTTCGAATTCATTCGTCTATTTCAGTCACATTTTTCAAAAGATGATGTATTCGTACATCTAAGTATTTTATATTTGGTTGATTTCCAATTGCATCTTCCAGTGGCCGCAATCCATTTTTCTCGTAGATTCGGGTCTTTAGGAAAACTGTAATGAATACGAAGAAATTAAATAAATATAACTAATTAATTACTTACTAATTCCGTAGATAACAATTGGAAATCATTCAGCGTCGCTATAGCGCGACGAAATTCATAATATACTCACTCATTAACATCAGTTTACTAATTTGAAAATTTTACCCTAACGACAGGGTAGGATGAAAACGTGAATTATGGGAACACTGAGATACTGCATATTTTTAGGTTATGCTATTAAAAAATTGCTCAAAATAACTAAAGAAAATGCTAGTAATCTAGTTCAACGTAATTAATATTTGAATCGCTTTTTTTCTGATCGCGCAATGTATTTATAATGTATTTATCTGTAGAAAAACATTAAAAAACTCACTCACTTGTGGAAAGTCAATCCTTCGATGTGTTTTTCGCTGTGGCTTCCGCAGCCAGGCACGCTACACCCAACCATACCTCACTAAACAATAACTTAATTAATGGAGTCTCTTTTGTCACAATAACAATATGCAAATGAATAAAATCTTTCTCAAAATCAAAAGAAAACTAAAATCGCTCACAAGTCGACACTTTGTTTGTCACAATTTAAAAGTGTGACATCAACAAAACGAGTTACGCGATAGAGATGACAATAAAGTTTTGTGTCTCTTTTTAACATGTAAGAACTTAAATAAGGGCTTCTCTTTTTAAAATGGATGACGTAACATCGCTTTGTCTATAGTGTTCATAGTCAAAGGGGCCAAATAATTTGCAACCAAAAATGAACAAAAATGGCTGACAACTGATGATATGTCAGCAAAGTTTGTTTTTTTTGCCGCTCATCATCATCACGAAAATTAATAATACTATACATACCCGAGTATACTAATAATATGCCGACATGATAATATTAATTTTGCTGTATTTCAATATTATATTATAATAATACATTATAAACACAAATACGTAACCTTCATCGAAGAAGAATGTTAACTTATTTTAATTTATTAGCTCTCTCAAAGCTCTGTCGAAAATAAAAAATACTAGTGAAAGAATTTTCTAAAAAAGAAACTTCGATACGTCAATTACTTTCCGATTAAGAAGTAAAACAAGCTGTGATTTAGGACGCCGCGTCGTTCTCAGCTTGAATACTCAATTCAGAAATCGGGCGTTATTCCCCTTTCAATTGGATCTCCAGCCATCTTACATGACGCTCAGACAAACGTGCCTCTTTACCACTTGTTTTGCTCGCTGAATGTGTTATGAGACATTTGCGTTACAAAACATTGCGCTACTTGTCTAAAATAGGAAAATACGATAGGAATAGGAAATAACTACAGGGGAAATGCTAAATGACACACCAGTTAGATCTTATAATTTAATATTTCGAAAAAGGTTGAAGAGTATTCGTCTCGAGATAGTAGATTCCAGATTTCCTGAAAAAGACAAAACCATGTAAGTAAAGGCGTCCCAATATGCCATTAAAAAATCCCAATACCCTTAGTAAAAGAAAATTGGGGTGATTTATGAGCCGCCTACTCCTAACAATATGCTAAATACCTAAAATATTTTTATTATTTGTTTATTTATTTATTTATTTGAGAAACAAACGGTACACAATATTTCAAATAAGATAAAAATACAGAGAAGTTCTTGACCTATAAAGTTTCTACCAATTGTTATACAGACGATACAGAAAAACGCAAATTAAAATAACGAATGAAAACAAAACAATTTTATATATCAGTTGTAATATGGATAATTTATACGGATGAAATTAATTATTAAATAAATATTATTATAAGACACGACGAATTAATGCACCATCATCATTTTAAGAAGAGGACTGCAAGCAATACTCTGAAGTATAGATATGACTGCGCAAACTATTTTTGGTTTCACATTAGATTTGGATTCGTCGTGCACGGATTCATCACAAGACATCATAGACATTTAAGAAACATAATTGAGGGAAAGATAGAAGGAAAGCGATGAAGGAGGAAATCAAAGAAAAGGTGGACGTCGTGTCTTACCAAGAGATTAAGGAGCTGACATTTAATAGAAGTGACTTGAGAGTGTTACACCGACAAGAGTTTATGATGATGAATTTTCGGGGATAAACGGCGTGAACGTTTATATTATGTTATGCTTATTTATAAACTAGTGGATCGGCCCAGCTTCGCACGGGTAGCGTTGTTTTTTTAAATATCTGAGGTTTCTTTTTCAGTCACTGCTCAAGCATTGTGAAATTTAGCGCAATGTTTTCAATTTATTAAATTTATAGCACTCCCTGAACAGTGTAGTTTGGTGATTTTGAATGAGCTTTTATGAACGGTTCAGTATTTCCGTTTAATAGCAAATTTTGGAATAAAACGCTATGAAATATTTATTACAATCTAAAAAAGAAATCACTACGTGTTGTAGGATCACTGACCTCCATTATACTATGTAAGTACGCTGGACATATTAGAGGCCGTGACATATTGAGGCAATTTGATTTTCGCCATTTTGGCGCTTACGGCAGCTGTGAGAGGGAAAGGCACTAATGAAAGGATGGGACGGTAAGATAGAATATATCGATAAAAGCTTTTACTTAAAGGAATGGATTATATTACTCGTAATGCATAAATCATGGCTAATGTCCAAACTAATTCCATTGATCGCTAATACTACGACTAACCAAGGATTGAGTAATCGTAGGATAAGCCGAAGCCGGGAAATGTAGGTAGTTTATGTATAGCTAGCTAGATCCAACAATAAATAGGGAACGTTTTTTTAATAAATATGAAACCTCAACTTCAGTACGTAATGAGCTGCTATCCGTTTCACTTGCCCGTGACAATCCAATAAATAGATTAGGTGAGGTATTTACAGAAAATAAACATAATGTTATAATTTATTAAGTACAAACAAAATAAAGTTTTTCACTTTCTCTCGAGTATGCTTATGCTTAGTAAAACCGACGTCAGTGAAGTATTTTGAGCATATTATGTAATCATATTCTTTTGGACGTGAGCTAGACTTATTAATACTTTTCAGCCATAATTCCAAAGTAAGAAACCTGTAATTTACAAGATTATCTATGTTTAACAATCTGTCTGCAGGCACTACACGGTCTGCATCGGTAAGTTTTATCGAAACTGAATTTCACAGCATGGTCACAGCACTATTGAATATTTTTTTATTATATAAACCATAGATATATTACGCTTTATGGTAAAAAAGCACTGGCCAATTTGCAGTATACGTCAGATTTAGTTCCTTTGCCCCTCATTGGGGGCGCTTCAAATCGGCACAATAAATAGGTGTCATTTTAATACGTATCATTAGTCCAGCGTATTATATAGTATAATAGAGGTCAGTGGTAGGATGCAACTACTGGCGCCATCTATGTTATATGTAAATTAGTAAAGGTTTGGTTTTGGTCACGGGCGAGATGGCTTATTTTATGTATAATTTCGGTGTTTCTCCACCGATTTCTATGATTATTTTTTTATTGAATAGGTAATAATGTTACCTTTTTAAATTAGAGAGAGTGAGAGTTTTACAAACGTAAGAGTAAACAAATATATTCAGAATGTTCCGAACTGCTAAGCTATCAGGAATTACAGGTGTTATTGTGAATCAACTATAAAAGATAGACATATACTGTTGTGGATTTTTTTAGATAATTTTATGAAAAATATTTCCGTCACACATGATTTCTATGTAAGTTTAACCATTAAGGCTGCACACGCGACGGAAGCTTAAAAATTGAGTAACTTCTCCCGTTTTTCCAAAATTTCCCAAAATTCCCCTTCACTACTCTGCTGAAAAGTATACGATAACCTGCCCAGGAGTATGAAGAATAATTGTGCCAAGTTTCGTTAAAATCCGTCGAGTAGTTTTTGTTTCCATAAGGAACATACAAACCGACAGACAGTCAAAAATTTTACTGATTGCATTTTTGGCATCAATCAATCTCTAATCACCCCCTGATAGTTACTTTGAAAATATATTTCATGTACAGAATTGACCTCTCTACAGATTTATTATAAGTATAGATAAAGTAAACGAGCGCTCTCTTAAATACTGGGTACTCAACTCACCCAATCTTTGCAGTAAGACCTCCCAAATTGAGGACATCCTTGTCATCGCAAGTACCAGTTAACACGTTTTGGTATGACGCGCACCGACTTCCTGTGAAGCCTCCATCTGTCACTGATTCAGCGAAGTAGTAATACGCCCTGAAAGAAACGGCGCACTTTCTTACATATACTTGTTACGTCATTAAAAATTACTATTACTGGAGCAGCGTAATTTTGCAAATATCTACATACATACTTACATATACTCACGGCTAAGTCCCTTGAAGGGGTAGCCAGAGCTAGGGATTTAGAAATTCCTCAGCCACTTTTGGAAGTTGCGTGGGGAAAAGATGGTTAAATAAAGGTAGTTGGTGATGGGTCTCCAACCGCTTCGCCCAAAAATCCCTTAGAAAGCCCCAATACCGTTAGTCGCCTTTTACGTACACCCACCGGAAAAAAATGGGGTAGTGCTATTCTAAGCCGACACTACACAGCATCTTACATCTTATATCTACATACATACTCACATATACTCACGGCTAAGTCCCTTGAAGGGGTAGCCAGAGCTAGGGATTTCCTCAGCCACTTTTGGAAGTTGCGTGGGGAAAAGATGGTTAAATAAAGGTAGTGTTTGGATGTTTGTGTGTTTGAGGCAAAAAGGCTCCTCAAGTACATAATGTATATGAATGAAATTTGGCATAATTCTAGATAATGACCCAAATTATAACATAGGATACTTTTTATCTCGGAAAAAAATTACCAATAAAATATTCACGCCTGATTGAACTAAGAGTACCGGAAAAAACGCCTTAAGCTTTGTCATAAGCAAATTTGACAGTTCGAAGTCTGTCGGGTCAGTTAGTAAATTATTAAATGTACTAATGGGCCACCCCACCTTCGCCCGGATAGCGGAGCGTAATTTTCTAAATATCTATGGCTCACCCATTATGACATTTGGCGTGATGATATATATCCAAATTTATTTTGAAATCAAACACACAAACAACTCTTTCCACTTTAGAATAAGTAAAGAAGATATACTAACGGCTACAAATTCCTAAAAAGGGTAGCCAGAACTTCAGAATCAGAAAATTCATCAGTCACTTTTGGAAGTTAAGAGGGCAAAAGATTGTAAAATAAATACGACTAACCCGACTAATTCGACTAACCCCTCATGTTAATAATATTTACTTTCATATAAATTAAATAATAATATTAAAATTTATTTTAAATTTAATTATTAAAAATAATATTATTTAATTACTTTGTAAATCATGTTTTAAAATTTTTGTTCTTTTAATTATTATTTTTAATTAGAATTTACTCTGCTGCTTTAATCAACAGTGTAATTTTTATCTACACCTATCAACTGGTTTCCCATAGTACAGGCCTAGCCTAGTTTGGGAACACCTATTTATTTCTGTACTACTGTATATGACTTATCTAATAAAATATTATTTTTTTTGCTTTGCCGTGTAGTGCCGGCTTAGTATGTCGCTACCCCTTTCTACCCACGGGTGTCGTAAGAGGCGACTAAGGGTATTGGGGCTTTTTATTGGATTTTTGGGTGATGCGGTTGGAGACTCATTACCAAAACCTTTATTTTTACCATCTTTTCCCCACTCAACTTCCACATGTGGCTGAAGAATTTATAATTCCTTAGCTCTGGCTACCCCTTCTAGGGTAATATAGCCGTGAGTATATGAGTGTATTATTATTTTTTAATTTATTTGGTGATGGGTCTCCGTAGTTAGTAGCAGATAAAATAGTTTGCCCACCTATGATGATTACAGCTGCTATCCTCACTGCACCCAGGCATTTCCGTGCCCTTATTGGGATAGAAGTCAACGTGTCCCAAGGGGCTAATATGCCCCTTGATCCCAGCGTTGGTATGAATGACTTCGACGTACGCGGCGTCTGCTGGGGTCAAACGGTCTGGGTTCGTATACCAGCCAGGGCCGGCGGGATCGAGGGCTGGAATGAAAGTAGGCAATAAGCATTATCAATATTATTATAAGTATACTTCATGGCTATACATTCCTAGAAAGGGTAGCCAGAGATACGGAATAAGAGTTTACTCAGCTACTTTTAGAAGATGAGTGGGGAAAAGATTGTAAAAGATTGTTAGTGATGGGTCTCCAACCGCATCGCCGAAAAATCACTTAAAAAGGTCAAATACCCTTAGTCGCTTATTACGTACACCCACGAAAAGAAATGGGGCAGTGCTATTCTAAGCCGACGCTAGACAGCTATCAATATTATCCTTAAGCAAGACGCAGATCTATTCTGAGTCGAAAAAGTCGTTTTCAACGAATTTGCTTCTGCACGCAATGTGATTAAGTTACTAAATGTGGTTTTTATTTCATTCAAATTCAATTAATTAGACAAGGTATAAATCAATTTCTGGCACACATTAGCATAGTGCATCTGAATGACTAAATTTCAAGCGACTAAGACCGTAAATAAAGAATAAATAAAGGAAAGAAAAATTTCGACACAGGCGGGGATCGAACCCGCGACCTCGGGTAAACGCCCCGACGCTCTGCCAATTGAGCTACCGTGTCAATTGGCTGCCAGTGCGAAGTTCTTCTATCCTTTATCTATTCTTTATTTATTAGTAATAATCCCCATATGAGGTTTTCATTAACAAAAAGATTTAGACTAAGACCGTTTCGACCGATTTTTTGTAAGTAGAAAATGTCTCTAAAGCAACGATTTAAAAATTGTGTTGAACGACAAAACATAAAAATGTCTCACCAGTAATATAATTAACCTGAGTTGCCAAGCTCCTCCCGATGATTCCAGCCTGTTGAGCCCCAAGACTGAAGCCAACTATATGAAGATTTGACGACAAAAAGCCGGTGTCTTCGATGAGCCAGCTTAAAAACCTCGCGATGGCTTGGGCTGAAATCAATCGATTTTATGAAATTAATATATATATATATATATCAATCTTTCATTAATAATATATAATAGTGTAGTATCGGCTTAGAATAACACTACCCCATTTCTACCCGTGGGTGATCGTAAGAGGCGAAAAAGGGTATAGGGGGCTTTTTAAGTGATTTTTGGGCGATGTAGTTTGAGACCCGTCACCAAAAACATTTATTATAACCATCTTTTCCCAATCAACTTCCAAAAGTGGCTGAGGAATTTTTCATTCCAAAGCTCTGGCTACACCGTTAAGGGATTTATAGCCGTGAGTATATGTATGTATGTATGTATCAATGAAAGATTGATCGATTATAATTCCAAAATGGTACGTTTCTGTTTGTAAAAATAAGAAAATCCGGCCAAGTACGAGTCGTTTTGGGCACAAAGGGTTACGCATCAATATATGTCGTGGGATGATTTAATTTTTAGGTTTTTTGCAATAAAAAATATAATGGCTGATTAGCTGATTTCTGATTGCTCGCCTACTCCTATTCTGATTGGTTCATCATTGTAGTATTGCGATATTATAGCTAGAGTTATAAAAGGTAAGAAATGACAATACTTATTTTATACTCAGGAACTTTTGTTTTTGTTGTAGTAGAAACAAAATAATTAAAATAAATATATACGGACATACGTGAATACATAGATAGATACATACATACATACATATACTCACGGCTATAAATCCCTTAACGGGGTAGCCAGAGCTTTGGAATGAGAAATTCCTCAGCCACTTTTGGAAGTTTGAGGAAAAGATGGTAATAATAAATGTTTTTGGTGATGGGTCTCCAACCACATCGGCCAAAAATCAATTAAAAAGCCTCAATACCCTTAGTCGCCTCTTACGATCACCAACGGACAGAAATGAGGTAGTGTTATTCTAAGCCGACACTACACGGCGAATAGATAGATCAAGTTAGTATATCATAGTTAGTATATCAAATTGTAGTATTGAGGTATTATAACTAGAGTTATAAGGGGAAATGACAATATAATTTTATACTTAGGAACTTTTTGTAACTAAAACTAAAATCACATTAAATGTAGGTAGGATAAGAACAATTAAGCAAGTACGTCTTCAACGAACCAATCAGAGATGACGTGTTTATGGAGCACGGCAGTCGACCAATCAGTGTTCAGTATTAATAAAACTGACACTTCTTTTCGCAATCATTCTAAACCGACTAGTTTTTTTGCAAAAAACCTAGTAAGATAAAAAAATATTATCACTGTTGTATAATCATCCGTGATTTTGCAAAGCCCTAGGTTGTTTTGCAAAATCCCTAGGTTTTTTTTGCAAAAAACCTAAACATCAAATCATTCTACGACATATACAACATACTACGTTCATACATACGTACTACTACTGAATCATTTGTAATCATTTAATTCTGGCTACCCTAATCAGTATAATGGGATGAACTTATCTAATTATTATATTGTCCCTGATACTCGATAAGTGTACAAATTTTAAAATAAAATTGGTCCGTATAAATTGGATCAAAATCGAGTTTAAAGAAGTGTCGGTTCCATACATACAGGTGAAGCATAAGCGTGTTAAAAAGGAAACACACTCTAAACATTACAGAAAACAGATTAATTGATAAAGGTAATATACTATTATACTAAATATTAGTATTATTATACTAAATAGTATTTGCCGTGTAGTGTCGGCTTAGAATAGCACTACCCCGTTTCTACCGATTGGTGTACGTAAGAGGCGACTAACGGTATGGGGCTTTTAAAGGATTTTTGGGCAATGCGGTTGGAGACCCATCACCAACAACCTTTACTTTACCATCTTTTCCCCACTCAACTTTCCAAAAGTTTCTGAGGAATTTCTAATTCCTTAGCTCTGGCTACCCCTTCTAGGGATTAATAGCCGTGACTATATGTATGTATGTAAATATTAGATGTGTAGTGTCGGCTTAGAATAGCACTACCCTATTTCTTTTTATTGGTGGTCAAAAGAGGCGACTAAGGGTATAAAGGCTTTATATGCGACGTTTGCGCGATGCGGTTGAAGACCCAGCACCAACGATACTTTATTTCTACCATCTTGTCGCCCTACCAACTTCCAAAAGTGGCTAAAGAATTTCTTATTTCAAAGCTCTAGCTACCTCTTCTAAGGATTAATAGCCGTGAGTATATGTATGGTGTTATACTAACCGCAGGGTACAGTGTTGAGAAGGGCCACTAGATAGTTAGGAGAACCACCTCCGACGGACCAGTCTACCACGATCACGTTTACGTCGGCTGCACGAAGAAGAGCTGAAACATATTTATAAATATCAATTTTATAGATTGCTGTAACCTTAGGCATCATTTACAGCCTCAACATACATGAATATACTCACGGCCATAAATCCCTAGAAAGGGTAGCCAGAGCTAAGGAATTAGAAATTCCTCAGTCACTTTTGGAAGTTGTATGGGGAAAAGATGGTAAAATAAATTAGTGTTGGTGATGGGTTTCCAACCGCATCGTCCAAAAATCACTTAAAAAAGCCACATACCCTTAGTCGCCTCTTATAACACCCGTGGGTAGAAAAGGGTAGTGACATTCTAAGCCGGCACTACACGGCGATAGATCTTCCTCCTACCATATCACATACATATATCGTTACTTTACTTACTTACTTATACTCACGCCTTTTATTGCCATTGAGGTGGGCAGAGACTATCGATCGCCAATTTGCACGGTCTTGACAAATCTCTCTTGCCTCCGTCAATATTCTTCTCATACATGTCATCTAGTTAAATTAACCCTTTCAACCAACTACGGAAACCAATCAGATGGCTGGGCCATTGTTTATAAGAATTAACGTGATTGAACTTCCCACCATCCGCGCCCTCTAGGCGGATTGCAAGTTTCAATCGAAATTTCGTTTTCGATCAGAATGATCGAGATCCATGCATAAGAGTGAAAACAATACATTTATGTGTCTCTTTTACTCTTGATGGTAAGGATAGAGTCAAGTAGACTACGGCGTAAAGTGAACTATTCGATAAAACACGATTGGTCCGCGCGGACCAATTACCGACGAAACAGTTTTTTACTTAGGGCAGCTAGGAGTTTCAATGAAATAGTAAAGGAAAAAGATTTGGCAATCGATTTATTTAACATAAGCTCCTCCAATTTGAAAAAAACCATAGCTAATCATTATTTTCAATGTAGTTAGGATCTGATAACATTATATATATTATATATATGTATATATTTCATATATATAAGAAATATTATTTAAACTACATATAAATTTTATTATTAATCTTACATATTTTTTTCTACATATATATATATATATATATATATATATTTATATGGACATTATATACTTTTATTATTATGTGTACATATATCTATTTACATTTATTTAAGTATATAAACAGTCGGTGTCTGCAAAGGCCCGAATGGCTGTGCATGATGCTGTCCTCGTTCCTACGCTTATGTATGGCAGTGAATGTTGGGTGTGGCAGAAGAAGCATGAAAGTAGAGTGAATGCAGTAGAAATGAGATCCCTCAGAAAAGTGTGTAATGTAAGGTTATGTGATCGTGTGAGGAATGATGTGATTCGTGAAAGGTGTGGTGTAAAAGATGATATTGTAAGAAAGATAGAAAAAGGAATGTTGAGATGGTTTGGGCACATAGAGAGGATGGATGACAGTAAATTGGTGAAAGAGATATATAGAGCCAGTGTGGAAGGTAATGTTAGTAGAGGACGACCTCGGAGGACACATTTGGATCAAATAGAACATGTGCTCAAAAAGGCAGGTGTCCGCAGTATGAAGAATAAAAGAGCATGTATGAAAAGATTGATGGATGTAAACGAAGCCAGAGAGGTTTGCCAGGATCGTACAAAGTGGCGATCGATAGTCTCTGCCTACCCCAATGGGAACTAACGGCGTGAGAATATGTATGTATAAACATTAGTTAACTCTACAAAACAAAAAAAGGTTTGTTAGTAAATTGGTGAAAACTAAAGGCTTCGAAATGTATACATTTTATTTAATATTATTATTTTTTGTAAAAGCTGTTGTTTTCCATAAATAAATAAATAAAACTCCCAATCCGCATACTGATTACGTATCTTTTGCAACCACGACTGTGTCGCAAGTTGCAATATTGTCGCTGTCAAACCTGTCAAATTGCATACATTTTTTTGACATGGCGACACAATCGACGGTCGCTAAAGATACATAATCAGAGGGCCGACTGATTGATTGGTTAGACATATGATCATCACTTACACACGCCTTCTAAATCTCATTAACACTCACCAATGTCTACTGTTTGTGAGAACCGTGATAGCTCATTTCTACCCGTGGGTGATCGTAAGAGGTGACAAAGGGTATAGGGGCTTTTTAAGTGATTTTTGGGCGATGTGGTTGGAGACCTGTCACCAAAAACATTTATTATTACCATCTTTTCCCCAATCAACTTCCAAAAGTGGCTGAGGAATGTCTCATTTCAAAGCTCTGGCTACCCCGTTAAGGGATTTATAGCCGTGAGTATATGTATGATGTGATAGCTCAGTGGTTAACACTCGCCAATGATGTAGAGGCGTGGGTTCAAATCCCGAGTTGAACCTTCTAAGTACAGTCTAGAGTCGAGAGTCGAGTCTAAAGTCATATGTGTGTTAAATTAATCACGTTGTAAAGTGAGAGCAAACATCGTTCGGAAAACCACATGGCTCTATAACAATGCAAAGCATGTAAACAACTGTACTTAGTCATGTGACAGTGTATTCGTAAAAACGGCGATAGGTCTGCCCCCTATCACGTGAGTACACTGTCCAAGCAAAACGTGGGAACTCTGAACACCAGGTTACGATAATGTCACGTGGTGTTCAGAACTATCACTACCTCTGCTACTCCTCCAGAAACAAACGGCGTGAACGTTTCAATCTTGAGTCTTTCGTGTTTGTGTGAACTTCGAGTACTAAAATGCGCAGTTTGAATCACGTAATCTTGATCACAATATTTTCCTCATAGAGAGGATCAAAAGAAACTCGCGTATTAAACAAAACGAAATACCTTCAACAACAACACTATTAAAGTTGCCAGTGGCGTTGTCTGTCCACCCGTGGATAGTGATTATCGTCTTCTTGGCTGGGTCAAAGTTGGATTGTTGGACCACATCAGAGTTTCGAGTCAAGGGTTGACTGACTCTTGGATTGGCTCTGTAATTGAATAAAACTTCATTACAGACAACATCCTCCGATTTTGTCGCAAGTTGCAATATTATAGTTTGTATGCAACATACATATACATATACTCACGGCTATAAATCCCTAGAAGTGGTAGCCAGAGCTCAGGAATTCGAAATTACTCAGCCAATTTTGGAAAGCTGAGTGGGGAAAAGATGGTAAAATAAAAGTTGTTGGTGATGGGTCTCCAATCGCATCGCCCAACAATCCCTTTAAAGCCCCAATACCGTTAGTCGCCTCTTACGTACACCCACCGGAAGAAATGGGGTAGTGCTATTCTTAGCCGAGACTACACAGCTATTGTATGCAAACACTTATATTTCTGTCTTTTATTTCTGTTTACTACAGTTTTGGAAGATGTCTTCAAGCTTCTGAAATGGGAAGAGCTCAGTTCCAACATAAATAGCGAGTAAATCATACATTTTTGATTGAAGAAAACCGTCATCCGTTTTTTACATCGTTTTGAGATTTATAGTCGTCAGTATATTAATAGAGATGTGCATCCCTGGTGTGCAGGGTGAGGGCCAGCACCAACAGTATCCTGAACATGATCGCAGGTAGACTGGACTGTCCATATGTGGGTCGCTGCTGTCTTCTGTACCATGGCATTGAACGGTGGTGACTCACTGACAGTATTATGTAATATTTTTTGTAAATAGTTTGTAAATATACCTAGACATAAGTTACTAATATAGTTTTTCATAAGTGTTTTAACTAACCAATGGGTCCCTGTAACCGGAATAAATAAATGATAATATATAATACAACACAAGAACAAACCTGGTAAACAAGTGATAGACATTGTCAGTATCGGGGTTATATCTGGCGGCTGCTCTGACGTCACTGGCTGTCACCCACAGGTCCGCTAGGCGAGCGGCTCCCGTCGCGTCCTGCGCGTACTGGAACCGCGGACCTTCCAGCTTTCTGAGCACCGGGTCTATGGGGGACCCTGAGATGGGAATATTCAATTGGTGGTTATTTAGCTGTGTAGTGTTTGGTTAAGGCTTGGACTAGATTCAGACCCTTTTTTTCAAGAGCTTATTCCATTTGTCTGAATGAAGATGTCGGAGAGCCACAGAATCTGAATTCAGACTAGTGGAATAACGTTCAGAACGCTAGGCTTCTGAAAAGTAGACAAATTTGTGTAGTGGAATGACAAGCGTCTGCGGCAGTAACTTCGAAGGACGTCTGAATTCAGAAACGAGGAAGTTTAATGGAATAAGCTCTTTAGAGTTTATAGGCCTTTTTAGTGATTTTTGCGTTGTGTCTGGAGAGCCCTAATATAAAATATTTATTTTACAATTTCCTATTTACTTAACTTCCAAACATGGCTACCCTTTTTTGGGATGTACTCGTTTGTATAGATGTGACTCGTAGTCCCTTTTTGGAAATCTATGGCCTGTGGTCCTTTTTTTCATATTTAACTGACCAAAATGTCTTTGGCCCGTGGTCCTTTTTTTCATATTTAACTGAACAAAATGGTAGTCATGTTTATATCTTGTTAATGAATATCGTTTTTATTATATATTTTTTAGCTGTGTAGCGCCGGTTTAAAATAGCGCTACCCCATTTCTATCGGTAGGTGTACGTAAGAGGCGACTTACGGTATTGGGGCTTTTAAGGGAACATTGGGCGTTGCGGTTGGAGACCCATCACCAACAACCTTATTATACCATCTTTTCCCCACTCAACTTACCAAAAGTGACTGAAGAATTTCTAATTCCTTAGCTCTGGCTACCCCTTCCAGGGAATTATAGCCGTGAGTATATGTATGTATGTATGTATATTTTAGAACGATTTGGTAGTTCAAATATTTTAACCATACGAAAACGCATAGATGTAAAAAGGCTTAATTAATATTTTTAGGCAAATTGATTTGCATAACATTTCTTAATGAAGTACTAGGAGGCCATGAATATGTTAAGATATATTCTATTAAAGAAATATAAACTTTTTCTTACCAGCGACAAGTCCCAGAAGGACTAATATTAAAACAGAGGCGGAAACAGCCATTTTGAGGTTGTTAAAGAGACTAATTAGAGTTATCAATATATAACCTATTTAAATGTGTAAAATTCTTATCGTTAATTAATCAAATTATAAGTATGTGATTAGTCTTAAAAACAAAATAATCGTTTGCTAAATTTTGCATGAGATTAGGGTTCGAGAAACTATATTCTGTTTGAAATTAGATTATTTATAGCTGTGTCCTATTACTTCAAGAGGGTGTTGTAAGAGGCGACTAAGGGTATTGTGGCCTATAATAGTGAGGGGATGTGGATGTAGACCCATCACAAAATATTCCTTATTTTGCATTCTTTCCCAAAAAATTGGCTGAGGAACATATGATTCCGAAACACTGACTACCCATTTTGAGAATTTAACTTGTGAGTATATTTATGTATGTATTTATAAAAGGGAGCAATATTTCTGTCTGCTAACATGCGTTAAGTAATATATTGATCTCCTCAAAACTCAAACCCAACGTTTACTCAGTACATCTCCGAAGACAGAAGGGCGTGAGTTCCAATCCTGGGTCGGGCCTACACCAATTTGTCTTTTCTAAAGTCATATGTGTGGTTAATTTATCATGGTTGTTAACGGTGAGGGAAAACATCGTGAGGAAACCCACATGGCTGAGTTTGTACTTAGTCATGTGACAGTGTATTCGTACAAAACGGCGATAGGTCTGCCCCCTATCACGTGAGTACACTGTCCATGCAAAACGTGGGTACGATAAACACCAGGGTGACAAATTCACGTGATGTTGACGTGAGAAGTATTAGTACCTCTGCCAACCCCTTCGGGGATATTCGGCGTGAACGTTTATGTTTATGTTTTTTTTTTCGATTGGATTGGTTGCTACTGGCCCTGTGGCCTGTGCGGCTTCACCATGACTTTATGTGCGCCAGGCAGTTGAGGGCCGTCCTGGCGGGGCAAAGGAGTGTACCTAAGCTAAATCGGATAGAGGGACAAAGGAGCCCTAACAAGAATCACCGTAGATTTGATGACTTCCAGCCTCCCGAACAAGCCGGTTTCCGAAAAAGCTTTAGTACCATAGACCATATTCACACTTCACGCCAGATTACACAGAAGACCGAGGAGTATAATCTGTCATTATGTTTAGGGCTCGTGGACTGTGAAAAAGCCATTGATTCGACGGAAAGGTGGGTGGTACTCAAATCTTTGCAGAGGTGACATATTGACCACAGATACATTGAGGTCGGTCCTTCTTCAAGATCAGAACTCAAATCCTATCAAACTACAGCGCGGAGTGAGACAGGGAGATGTTATCTCTCCGAAATTGTTCACTGCTGCGTTGGAAGATATTTTTAAGCTTCTGGATTGGGATGGACTCGATATCAACGGCGAATACATAACTCATCTCCGATTTGCTGATGATATTGTGGTCATTGCTAAAACCACGGAGGATTTGAGCAAAATGCTCAATGATCTCTATAGAGTTTCCGGGAGAGTGGGCCTGAAAATGAATATGGATAAGACAACAATTATGTCGAACAACCATGTCGTACCCATTCCTATTGGACTTGGAAACTCTGTACTCGAAGTTGTTAACCAATTTTGTATACCTGGGATAAACAATTCGGTTAGGTAGAGCCAACTTCGAGACTGAGGTCAACCGTCGAATCCAGCTCGGATGGGCAACGTTCGGGAAGTTGCGCCATATCTCCTCGTCCAATATTCCGCAGTGTCTCAAGACCAAGGTTTTTAACCAATGTGTGTTGCCAGTCATGACATATGGCTCAGAGACGTGGCCTTTAACAATGGGCCTCATCAGAAGGCTCCAAGTCACTCAAAGAGCAATGGAGAGGGCTATGTTAGGAGTTTCACTACGCGATCGAATCCGCAACGCGAAGATCCGTAGAATAACCGGGGTCACTGACATCGCCCGAAGAGTTGCTAAACTCAAGTGGCAATGGGTAGGGCACATTGCACGCAGAACCGACGGCCGTTGGGGCTCGAAGGTTTTGGAGTGGCGGCCACGTACCGGACGACGCAGTGTGGGTAGGCCTCCCACAGGGTGGACCGACAATTTGGTGAAAATCGCGGGAAGCCGTTGGATGAGCGCAGCGCAGGACCGGTCGTTGTGGAAATCTTTAAGGGAAAGCCTATGTCCAGCAAATGACGTCTATTGGCTGAATGATGAATTGTAAAATTAAATACGATTGCCCACGCTGCACAAGCCCTGCTTAGTGTGGTTGCTGTAAACCGAAACTTTGAGGAATAAACTTTGTTATCTCTCGCCGGGCAACGGGCTCGCCACAGCTAAAAGACCTCGTTAGCAAATAAGAAGCTGAAACTAAATTCAGAATACAAGTGTCATTTTTCAGCAGCCCAGGTGAATAGGCCAAAAATGTTGCAAGTTCCGTGTCCTAAAGGCGACAATTGCTGACAACACTAAAATATATTGTAAGTGCTGCCTGCATCCAACTGTGAGGAAGACATAAGCACATTTTAGATTGTGTCGTGTAGTGCTGGCTTAGAATCTCACTACCCTTTTCTACCCACGGGGGTCGCAATAGTCGACTTAGGGTTTTTTAAGTGGGTTTTGGGCGATGCGGTTGGAGACTCATCACCCACGATACCTTATTTAAAGTACCCTATTAACTTCCAAATGTGGCTGAGGAGTTTCTAGCTCTGAAGCTTTAGCTATCTCTTTTATGTATGTATGTTTTTCAATCAATGTAATCATGACACATTTATCTACAGATTTTCTGGGAATGACCGGCTCGTGGGCTCGTCGTGTTTATTGTAGCGATAATCTGCAATAATCTAAAGAGATAAAAATATTATATTGGCTTGTATTTGCGCGAGTAATCATGATTTATCGAAACTATGATACATAAATTTGTTGTGCAGTGTCGGCTTCGAATAGCACTACCCCATTTCTTCCGGTGGGTGTATGTAAGAGGTGACAAACGGTATTGGGGCTATTAAGGGATTTTTGGGCGATGCGGTTGGAGACCCCATCACTAACAACCTTTATTTTACCACCTTTTCCCCACTCAACTTTCCAAAAGTGGCTGAGGAATTTCGAATTCCCTAGCTCAGACTACCCCTTCTAGGGATTTATAGCCGTGAGTTTATGCATGTATATATGTCTACCTGCGACCATGGACACTAAAAAGTGTCTGAAACGTTAAGACTGCATTAAATTAAAAACGCGATAGTATCCGTATAATATTTTCATTACATAAAAATATTGCTTAGCTCGAATGGGCTCGATAAGCATTAAGAGCTTATTCCATTACACTTTGTCGTTGCTGAATTCAGACGTCCTTCGAAGTTACTGCCGCAGACGCTTGTTATTCTACTACACAAATTTCAGTTTGAACGTTATTCCACTAGTCTGAATTCAGATTCTGTGGCTTTCAGACGTCTTCATTCAGACAAATGGAATAAGCTCTTAAGATCCATAATTGTATTTACATACATACACTCACAACCTTAAATCCCAAAAAGGGATAGTCGTAGTTAGAGGTAGAAACTCCTCAACCACTTGGAAATTCATGAGGGACAAGATGGTTGAAATATAGTATCGTTGGTGATGGGACATTCTAAGCCGGCACTATTCGATTTTCACAAGTGCCACAAGGCCTTTAAGGTAAAATCATAAAGATTTAAACTATTCTAGGTAAAATGAAAACTGGTATTTAAACTACTTTGCTGTGTAGTGTCGGCTTAGAATAACACTACCCCATTTCTTCCGGTGGGTGTACGTAAGAGGCGACTAACGGTATTGGGGCTTTTAAGGGATTTTTGGGCGATGCGGTTGGAGACCCATCACCAAAAACCTTTATTTACCCATCTTTTCCCCACGCAACTTCCAAAAGTGGCTGAGGAATTTAGAATTCCTTAGCTCACCCTTCATGGGATTTACAGCCGTGAGTATATGTATGTTTGTATGCTGTGTTATGGCTCAGAATTGCACTTCCCATTTCTTTCCGCAGCAAATAACAAAATCTTCGTAACATTTTAAACGTCACATGCTATTACTAGCCTGAGTGTATGTGAACTTAGCGCGAAGATAAAAATATTGTGTAATCTATATCGGGAAAACTGATAACTGTCTACTTATTTAAATTTAGAGTTCCGTATTTTTTGTATGGTACAATATCCTATCCACCTATACATACGAACGAATACTACAGAACTTGAAATTTCTTACCTACTTTTGTTTTGAGAGAACATAACATAAACGTTCACGCCGCATATTCCCGAAGGGGTTGGCAGAGGTACTAATTGAAATATTTTTTGTTCATGAAAACCTCATGTGGGGATTATTACTAATAAATAAAGAATAAATAAAGGGAAGAAAAATTTCGACGCTCTGCCAACTGAGCCACCGTGTCAATTCAGTGTCATCCGTGGCTCAGTTGGCAGAGGTACTAATACTTCTGAACATCACGTGACTTTGTCACCTGTTGTTCAGAGTACCCACGTTTTGCATGGACAGTGTACTCACGTGATGGGGGGCAGGCCTATCGCCGTTTTGTACGAATACACTGTCACATGACTAAGTACAACTAGCCATGTGGGTTTCCTCACGATGTTTTCCCTCACCGTTAACAACCATGATAAATAAACCACACATATGTCTTTAGAAAAGACAAATTGGTGTAGGCCCGACCCCGGAATTGAACACTAGTCGTTTGCACGATAACCGGTGTTCTACCCATTGAGCTATCACGGTTGAGAGAAATAAAGATAGTATAATAAGTTAAAAAGCCGACGCAACTAAAAATCGCTATAAAACCTTTATCAATAAAATTGTTTGAAATATTTAAAATAATGCACCACCCGGAACGTTAATCTACGCCATCGTTAGATCACGGAGGCAGTTTGGGCCATTTATAGCCGTAGGTTTTTTATGACGCCACTTTGAACGGACTTATCCAACCATCCTTTAGTTTTGTTTTTTCCCCCACACAACTTCCAAAATTGGTTAAGCAAATTTTAATTTTGTATCTAAAGCTACCAATTTATGGAATTTATAGCCAGAATATACCCAATTAATATAACCAATTGCTGTGTAGTGTCGGCTAAGAATAGCACTACCCCTTTTCTTCCGGTGGGTGTACGTAAGAGGCGACTAACGGTATTGGGGATTTTTAAGAGTTTTTCTTTTCTTCATTCATCTTTTCCCCACTCAACTTCCAAAAGTGGCTGAGGAATTTATAATTCCTTAGCTCTGGTTACCCTTTCTAGGGAAATATAGCCGTGAGTATATGTATGTATGTATGTAAGTTTTATAAATAAAAGTACGGAACCATTATTAATTTTAACAGCACACTGCACATGCGCCAATCACGCACCTTTTAGTGCGAATCAAATTTTAAGATAAGAGTATAAAGACCTTGTACATTTTTGTCTGCTGATGACGATTACGGAAGGTCTAGTGCGAGCGCTATTTTATCGACAGGATATCGCTTAGAATGAGATGACAGTATAGAATACTGTGTAATGTCGTGTAATTGCTGTGTAGTGTCGGCTTAGAATAACACTACCCCATTTCTTCCGGTGGGTGTACGTAAGAGGCGACTAACGGACTTGGGGCTTATTAAGGGATTTTTGGGCGATGCGGTTGGAGACCCATCACCAAAATCCTTTATTTTCACCATCTTTTCCCCACTCAACTTCCAAAAGTGGCTGAGGAATTTATAATTCCTTAGCTCTGGCTACCCCTTCTAGGGAAATATAGCCGTGAATATATGTATGTATGTATGTAATACTGTGTAAGTGCGTAAGAGATGGCTGTTTTATAACACGCGATATTTAGTTAAAAGGACGCTTGTACAAGCTATGCTGCATGACGTCACGAAGGCTTGATGGTTGTGAATCTAATTGTCAGTGGGTAAGAATTATCATCAGCTCATATAAGTAGGTCTTTGCCATAGTAAGACCATAATCCAGGCCGCTGGCCTAATGGGATCGACAAATACTTAGACATAAGGAGCAAAGGCTTACACGGCTGTTACGCCCTCGTAAATCTTCATTAGCTATCTTCTTGCCCTAGACTATGAAGAGACTGAGAATCTTCTTAAAATATCAAAATGAATTAACGAGTGACCTAACACAAAACCACAAAACTGACGCGCAAACACACACACACTTACACACACACATACACCTACTCATTCATTATATTAACCTTATCTTAAATAATAAAAAATGTATATATTATTGTACTTAAAAATATATATAATATCATACTATGAATTAATCACTATTAATTAATAAATTATTTTTAATTGATTGAATTTATATTGTCATTGTATCCGAGATCTTTTTTGTATAATTTATTAGGCTGCCCGCGATACAGGTCTAACCTAGTGCGGGGGCCACAGATATAATAATAACTGTAATGTACTGTTTTTGGAAATGTAATGAATTTGAAATCACGATAAACGAACTAAACTCAAATGCCTTATATCCCCAAAATGGTTGGCAGAGGTACTAATACTTCTGAACATAACGGTATATGGTCACTTGATGTTCAGAGTACCCATGTTTTGCTTAGACAGCCTCATTAGTTTTAAAGTCGGTTGAAATCAAAATGTGCCTCGTGCCTCCCAACCAGAAAAAAAATATTGGAACTTCCCCTGCCTGTAGTAACACAGTGTAATTTTTATCTTGGTACTTTCACTACGCCTTTTCTCATTAGAAAAATTATGCTCTGTTGTTGCTGCCATACTTTTAACCCCCGAAGGGGTTGGCAGAGGTACTTATACTTCTCACGTCAACATCACGTGTCACCTGGTGTTCATCGTACCCATGTTTTGCATGGACAGTGTACTCACGTGATAGGGGGCAGGCCTATCGCCGTTTTGTACGAATACACTGTCACATGACTAAGTACAACTCAGCCATGTGGGTTTCCTCACTATGTTTTCCCTCACCGTCAACAACCATGATAAATTAACCACACATATGTCATTAGAAAAGACAAATTGATGTAGGCCCGACCCGGGATTTGAATACTAGTCGTTTGCACGATAACCGGTGTTCTACCCATTGAGCTATCAAATCGTCTCTAAGATACTGACTGTGTATCTACCTAGTAGTTTAAAATATGATAAAAGTTTAAATTATAATAAAATAAAACTCAAAGAAATCTCGAAAGCACTTTTTATTTCTATTATAAATGCAATTTCGACAAGACTAGTAAGGAAGATCTATATTCATAATACAATTTTATGGCCGAATACTTATATACTTTACACACGTTTATCTATAGGTGTAAAACTATCTGTGCAAGTTTTTCTTTATATCGTGAACCAAATTCATACAAAATGGCATAAATTTCAGACGTTTGTTTAGTATCTTCAAGTGAAACTCGGAACTAGTAGTCCCCTCGGACTTTGTACACTTGTTAAAAGGCCTCCCCGGAAAATTTGGTTGATTTTGATTGGTTTCAAACTCAATTCAATCCGTTTTTTATGAATAAAATATATGTTGCCGTGTAGTGTCGTCTTAGAATAGCACTACCCCGTTTCTACCGATGGGTGTACGTAAGAGGCGACTAACGGTTTTGGGGTTTTTAAGGGAATTTTGGGCGATGCGGCTGGAGACCCATCACCAACAACCTTTACTTTACCATCCTCACTCAATTTTCCAAAAGTGGCTGAGGAATTTCTAATTCCTTAGCTCTGGCTACCCCTTCTAGGGATTTATAGCCGTGAGTATGTGTATGTATGTATGTTGGTTCATGGTCTTAAGATTTGCTGCTTAACATTTTGTTGAAATATATGATGAAAAAATTGTATCTCAACATGCTATATTTTCATACCCGTAGCATAACATACATGTAATCTCCACTAGCATAACATACATGTAATCTCGTTATGTATGTATACGCGTAGGTTTAAGATTTTACCGTCCCTGTCACTCTTAGTAAATTTGAAGTTAGAGTGGGCGCAATAGCTGCAAAATGGCTTATTCCGATTATCCACCCTAAAAAATCCTCCCTAAGTCGGATATTCGGAAACGCATGTCCGATTATCCACCCTGAACGGGGTGGATAATCGGAATTCATAATAAAATGTTTCTTCCGATTTTTTACCCCAAGTACAGTCATTCACAGAAACATACTCAAAACCTGGTCCAAGAAACTTCAACAGAGATATACATACCTACTTTCCTACTTACAGTCTGAATAAAATTATCCTGGTGGAAAGTTTTAATTTAATATTTATTGTTAAACGAAAAACTTAAGTAATCTTAAAAAAAAATAAAAAATTGCAGGTAAGCACCTGTAGATTTGGGTGAAAACCATTTAAATTGACTGTTGTGACAAATGAAACCATAACAAGAAAGAAACTCGTAACAAAAAATAACAAAATTAAAACTTAGGGTCTTTTCACCACTGACACACAATAAATAATAATTTACATGTTCCTGTAAAGGACTGTACGTAGGCAGGGTAGAAAATCGGAAGAAACATTTTATTATGAATTCCGATTATCCACCCCGTTCAGGGTGGATAATCGGACATGCGTTTCCGAATATCCGACTTAGGGAGGATTTTTTAGGGTGGATAATCGGAATAAGCCGCAAAATGCGGGGAGGCCCTTTATACAAACTAAATGTTTCTTTGACAATATCCAAGTAAATGATGTCAAAGTCACTGATTACATTGATAGTTTCAAAACACTGAAAATACATTAAAATATGAATGTTTTAATTTTAATTAAGTCTTTTTATGTCTCAACTTTAATGAGGTAATTTTTAGGTTTACATGAATCAACGCCAACTAAAAAATACATTACTACATCGCGGTATTAAAGTTTCTTTTAAATAGTATATATACATATTCTTAGTTGGGGCAGAGTGGAGGTTTACTGACCAGTATATAGTTTCTGTACCTATAAGTACTCTGAACACTAGGTGATAATGTCACGTAATATATTTGCCTCCCTTTCTATTCGACATGACATCATTAGAAACTTAATTAACTAAGATTAATTTTCAAATAAATAATTTTATGGCATCCATTTACTTATTAATATTTTAATATTTTTTTTACAAACCATGAATATTTATTGTGTTCAGATTAAAGCATCAAGTTTAAAAGACATTGAAAATTCCTTGTGAAACAAAATACAATATTACAAATCTATATCCACAAAGCCCCTATGACCTTAGTCGCCTCTTAGGATCACCCACGGGTAGGAATGGGGTAGTGTTATTCTAAGCCGACACTACACGGCTATTTATTATTTATTACCATCTTTTCCCCAATCAACTTCCAAAAGTGGCTGAGAAATTTTTCATTCCAAAGCTCTGGCTACCCCGTTAAGGGATTTATAGCCGTGAGTTTATGTATGTATGTATATTTACAAATATTTCATTATGTGGAACATAAAAAATAATAACAAAATCATAGCTCTGTATAGTGGAGCATTCTATATAAATTATGGCGGTATGTAAACAAATAAATCACACCGTAAATACATAGATATACTAATACCATATCAATATACAATATATTAAATTATTACCAGTGAGAATTTAGCTCGACAGGTTTGCCTGGATCATACAAAGAGATCAATAGCCTCTGCCCACCCCAATAGGAATTAATGGCGTGAGTATGTATATGTATTTTTAAACCAAATTCAAGAGAGTATTTTCGCATGACCCAAGTTTAGAATATGGAGTTTAATAAAACATAGTTACGACTTCGGTTCTTTTTCTAAATAGTCTAACTTTAAGTATCTTTCTATACAGAGAAGCCTATTTTTAATATTGCTTTAAGAACGTGAACAGTATAGCAAGCACGAGCGCTATTTTATCGACACGATAACGGTTAGAATGAGATGGCAGTATACGATACTAAGTAAGTGCGTAAGAGATGGCTGCTTTATCCCACGCGATAACTAGTTTAAACACGGCTCGTGCTTGCCTTGCTGTTTATGCAAAATCCATGGTGCTTGCACTTTTTAATTTTGAGATATAGATATTGTCTAAAATAAGTTAGTTAAATTATATATGTAAATTACATTCGCCCTAAAACTATGTTTACTTACATTATATTGCATTATTTAATATAAATATTCAGCATTAACTTAGATTATTTTCTAATATACAACACATACATTCAAAAATGTAAATTTGTACTCAACAAAGATATTTACAAATAAAAATATATTATGATTATGACACATTAGAACTTAAACTAAATAAATTATATGAGTATTTACTTTCTAATCAGATCTTTAACTTCAAATAAATATGAGAACAATTCCATTCACAAATCACTAAGTAGCGTACGCAACAAGAAACATATATCCGTCTCTTTCTAACTCAAGCGATTACCATATATGTCTATCTCTGTTTGTCACTCATTAGGGTTGGCGCGCACTCGTTTTGGCCAGGGCTTTTTGAGATGAACGTGTTTAATATGGACATTCCTTTCCGCTTTCGATTTGAAATATTTTTCGCAGTGCTCGCATTTAACGTCGCGAACGTGCTTATGTACCTGAAAATATATTAAATAATTTAATGAATGTAGGTTTTTTTTATATTAATGATACATTTACAATTACTTTATATTAAAGTAATTGTAAAATTATACAAGTTATCGTTTTCAGTTATACTATTAATATTATAAATAATAAATAAAGAATAAATAAAGGAAAGAAAAATTTCGACACAGGCGGGAATCGAACCCGCGACCTCGGGTATACGCCACCGTCGCTCTGCCAATTGAGCTACCGTGTCAATGGCTGCCAGCGCGAAATTCTTCTATCCTTTATTTCTTTTATACGTTTAAGTAGTGTTTGCGTTTCCTAAATAAATAAATAGATCCCCGCCTGTGTCGAAATTTTTCTTTCCTTTATTTATTCTTTATTTATTAGTAATAATCCCCACATGAGGTTTTCATGAACAAAAAGGTTTAAATTATGTGATAGTTAGGCGTTTTCAACATTTGCATTCTATCTGAAAAGGTAGACAAATGGCCTTTCGAATTAGTAATAATTCGGAGGTAGGAAACGCAAACACTACTTAAACATGTTAAAGAAATAAAGGATAGAAGAATTTTGCACTGGCAGCCAATTGACACGGTACCTCAGTTGGCAGAGCGTCGGGGCGTTTACCCGAGGTCGCGGGTTCGATCCCCGCCTGTGCCGAAAAAAAATTTTTCTTTCCTTTATTTATTCTTTATTTATTAGTAATAATCCCCACATGAGGTTTTCATGAACAAAAAGGTTTAAATTAATATTATAATTGTCAAAGTTTAGATTTTTGGATGTTTGTGTGTTTGAGGCGAAAAGGCTTTTCAATTAAAAAAGTATATGAATGCAGAATGCTAGATAATGACCCAAATTATAACATGGGATTCTTTTATCCCGGAAAAGTTTGACCAATAAAATATTCACGCCTGATTGAACTCAGTGTACCGGAAAAAACGCCTAAAGTTTGGCATAGCAAATTTACAGTACGAAGTCTGTCGGGTCAGCTTCTACTAGCCAAGTTAAGTTAAGTTTAAGTGAAATAAGCCAAGGTATGACTATGAGTGGCATTATAAAGATTAGAATAGCACTAATCCAGTTCTTAAAACAGGTGTCGTAAGCAATCAGCTTTTGGTAAATATAAAAAAGTCATGGTTTATTTTACTTCCAAAAGTGGCTGAAGAATTTCGAAGCTCTGGCTGTAAAGTTTATAGCCGTAGCTAAATGAAATGGACTAAGTTGGACGTTATTGAGTGAAATGGTCTTAGTGATACTGAAATGGGCCTAATGTTTGAATGCTTGTCATGCGTTTCCAATTTCGTTTTTGTTTTTAGTAGTAAAATTATTTCTGATAATAAAGAAGTAACATTCGAATGATGCCACTTCTAACATTATATCAAATGCTTGCCGTAGGTATTCCAAATGATGTATAACTCACAGATCGATGTCTATCCCGATTAGAAGGACTATTAAAGCTCCTCCCACATATCGGACAAGGATACGTCTTCCCAGACTATAGTCATGCTGTTTTACTTCCTATGTTGTGTCAAATGGTTGTAATGCGTGTCACAAATGATTATGAAAAGAGCCAATTTTCGTTTTGGTAGCCACATGGGCCTAGTCCTGGTTATGAGTGGTGTGGTTTTAAATGATCCCACTTCTGACATTACGTCTGATGCTTCCATACGAGTCACTAATCAATTAATTACTTACCGATCGATGTCTATCCCGATTAGAAGGACTATTAAAGCTCCTTTCACATATCGGACAAGGATAAGTCTTTCCAGAATGTCTATAGACATGCTGTTTGAGATGTCTTTGCGTCATGAACATACGACTAGAATTATTGGGTGGTGACAAAATGTTTCAAGAACCCAGATCATATTGTTATAAGTGTTTGAGAAATTTGTCTTGCTCTATATATGTGTGTACTGAAATGGACCTAATTTTGGTTGATTTAGTCTAACGATCCCACTTCTTATGTAATGTCAAATACTTGTCATATGTATCACTAATAATAAAGTACTCACAGATCGATGTCTACCCCGATTAGAAGGATTATTAAAGCTCCGTCCACATATCGGAAAGGGTAGGTCTTCCCAGAATGGCAATATGCGTGTTGTTTGAGATGCCGTTGCATCATAAACATGAGATGAGACTAGATATTGTTACGTACCGGGTTCTTAATTTGGTAAATACCAGTCACACTTTCGTGCAATAAGGTGTAATTATATTTATTGACCAATAACGCACTTTACACAACACAACAAACACTATCGATAATTAACTATCGATACTCGCACTGATTAACAACACTAATTTACTCCGTTATAGTAACACTGTCCACACCGTTAAGCTTATTTCCGTAATCCGTATATCACTGCACTGTCGTATTTAATTTCTTCGCTCTAGTATTTCGCTTGTTCTCGCTTTAGTTCTTCGCACTCGAATACTCCGTAGCACGCGTCGCTCTTTATATATGCCAAATCTCAAATACGCGAATATTACAGAAAGTTCTAGTACCACATTCTCGAAAAGTCGATATTCGAGAAACATCTAGTAATTCCTTTTTTTACTTATTAAAATACTAGTAACGCCATCTGTTCTCTAGTAGTGACACTTCCTTTAGCAACAGATATCATGGCGACTCATTAAATACTAGTAACGCCATCTAGTATAATCTAGTAGTGGCAAATCCTATCTCCTACTTGCGAACAGATGTCGTAACATTACCCCCTCCTTACATTAATACTCGTCCCGAGTATTATTGCTTCCATGGTACTTCGCAAGTCGATCGATGTGAACTATTTTCGAAGCCCCTCTAGGTTGGCGTTGAATTCTGTACGTTACATCGTTTATTCTAGTGACCACCTTGTACGGTCCTTCCCACCTATTTTGTAACTTAGAGGACTTCCCTTTCTGGCGAGTTGGATTGTGTAACCAGACGAGCATACCCTCTTCGAAACGCGGCGTGTTAGCTTTACGGTCATATCTGGTTTTCATCTTTTCACTAGCATGTAAACCATTTTCACGCACTAGGGAATGTACATCTTGCATTCTTTCCCTCAAATCGCTTACATATTCAGTTACACTCTGCGGCTCATCTGGTGACCCTCCTGTCAACAAATCTACAGGCAATCGTAGCTCTCTTCCGAAATTGACGAAAGCAGGTGTTTCCTTCGTGCTTTCGTGAACAGCTGACCGGTAAGACAGTAAAAATAATGGAATGTGTTTGTCCCAGTCCTTCTGATGTTTTTCAACCATCTTCGCCAACTGTCTCTCCAGTGTTTGGTTGAACCTCTCCACCATTCCATCTGACTGAGGATGATATGGCGTCGTCCTGGTTTTATGCATTCCAAGTAGTTTGCACACCTCTTGAAATACTTGTGACTCAAAATTTCTTCCCTGGTCAGAGTGTATCTCCAGGGGCACGCCAAATCGACAGATCACTTCCTCAACCAGTTTTGTAGCCACAGTTATTGCTTCTTGATTGGGTATGGCAAACACTTCAGGCCACTTAGTGAAGTAATCCATCACCACCATGAAATATTTATTTCCGGACTCTGATTGTGGAAACGGTCCAGCCACATCAACGGCAATCCTCTCCCAGGGAGCTCCCACATTGTACAACCGTAATCCCCCTCTACTCCGGGTCTGCGGACCTTTCACCGCGGCACACGTTGTACATTTCCGGCACCAGTCCTGTACGTCGTCCCTACAATGAAGCCAGTAAAACTTCGCACGAACCTTCTGCAACGTACGATTTACCCCAAGATGCCCGCCCGAAACATCGTCATGTGTTTCCCGCAGTACATCTTTAACCTTGGCTCTGGGCACGACCAATTGTAGGTGCTCTTCCTTACCGTTGGGTTTCTCCCACCTCCGGTACAGTAGACCATTGATCAGAACCAGGCTGTTCCATTGCGCCCAGTAAGCTTTCGTACTCACTCCTGTGGACGCTACTTCACTCCAAGCCGGTTGATCGTGTTTTTCCTTCTTCCATTTCATGATGGGTCTGAGGTTCTCATCTTCTTCTTGGGCCTTCTGCATAGCTTCTGTTTCCCATCCATCCAATGGACAAATTCGAGTCACTTTCACGACCTCCTCCTTCGACTCTTGCTTCCGGCAATGTTTACAGTCTTCCGGACACGGTCTACGTGAAAGCGCGTCTGCATTGCCATGAGATTTACCACTACGGTGCTCGATAGAAAAGTCATACTCTTGTAGCTGTTCGATCCATCGAGCTACCTGTCCTTCCGGGTTTTTGAACTGGAGAAGCCATTTCAGTGCAGCATGATCAGTTCGAAGCTTGAACGGTCTCCCAATCAAATACTTGTAAAAATGCTGTAAGGTCTTCACTACAGCTAGAAGTTCCTTTCTCGTGACGCAGTAGTTTCTTTCCGCTTTAGATAGAGACTTGCTGAAATATCCGATCACAACTTCCTTGTCACCTTGGATCTGTGATAACACTCCACCAATAGCCATATTACTAGCATCGCTGTCAACGATGTACTGTCCCTCTGGCTGTGGATATCCAAGGATAGGTGTCTCGCAAAGCCTCTTCTTCAGCTCATTGAAAGATAACTCGCATTCATCATCCCAAGAGAAGGTTTTCTTATCTTCAGTCAACCGATGCAATGGTTTGGCGATCTCAGAAAACCCTTTTACAAAACGTCGATAGTACGAGCAAAGGCCGAGAAAAGCTCGCACGTCTGTTTTGTCCTTTGGCGTCGGCCATTTCTGCACAGCTTCCACCTTTTCCGGATCCGTCTGAATTCCTTCTCGGCTGATTACGTGTCCTAAATAGTTCACTGAAGTTCTAAACAGCCGGCACTTCTTCGGATTCAGTTTCAGGTTTGCTCCACGAATTTTCTGAAAGACTTGTTCCAGGTTCTTGAGATGGTCTTGGAAGCTTTTGCCTATTATGACCACGTCGTCGAGGTACACCAGGCAAGCCTCGCCAACCAATCCCGCCAACGCACACTCCATAAGCCTTTCAAAAGTAGCTGGCGCGTTGCAGAGACCGAAAGGCATGACGTTAAACTGCCACAAACCCTTTCCAGTTGAAAACGCAGTCTTCTCTTTATCAGTCGGATGTATTTCCACCTGCCAGTAGCCTGACTTGCAGTCCAGGGTTGAAAACCACTTCATGCCACTCAAAGTATCCAGAGTGTCATCTATTCTTGGCAAAGGATAGCTGTCCTTCTTTGTCACGTTGTTCAGTTGCCTGTAGTCAACACAAAACCGTGTGCTTCCATTTTTCTTCTTAACAAGAACCACTGGAGAACACCACGGACTGGAGGACGGACTAATGACCTTCTTCTTTTTCATGTCTTCGAGCAATTCTTCAACTTCTTTCTCCTTAGCGATTGGGATTCTCCTTGCTCTCTGTCTAATAGGTCTTTCGTCCCCTGTATCAATTCTGTGTTGCACTAGAGATGTTCTGCCTAAGTCCTCTTCTGCATTTGAGAAGATGTCAGCATATTTCACCAGCAACTGTTTAACCTTGATCCTCTCCAAGTAAGATAAGTCATCCTGGATCCCACTTCTGACACCAATTGTTACGTACCGGGTTCTTAATTTGGTAAATACCAGTCACACTTTCGTGCAATAAGGTGTAATTATATTTATTGACCAATAACGCACTTTACACAACACAACAAACACTATCGATAATTAACTATCGATACTCGCACTAATTAACAACACTAATTTACTCCGTTATAGTAACACTGTCCACACCGTTAAGCTTATTTCCGTAATCCGTATATCACTGCACTGTCGTATTTAATTTCTTCGCTCTAGTATTTCGCTTGTTCTCGCTTTAGTTCTTCGCACTCGAATACTCCGTAGCACGCGTCGCTCTTTATATATGCCAAATCTCAAATACGCGAATATTACAGAAAGTTCTAGTGCCACATTCTCGAAAAGTCGATATTCGAGAAACATCTAGTAATTCCTTTTTTTACTTATTAAAATACTAGTAACGCCATCTAGTATAATCTAGTAGTGGCAAATCCTATCTCCTACTTGCGAACAGATGTCGTAACAATATTATGAATGGTTGTGAAATGAAATTTTCCTTGATCTGATTATGTGCGATAAGGACTAATTCTGATCATAAGTGACCTTGGATTGGTTCTAAAGATAGTTATGACTCATTACTATCTTATTTACCGATAACTTATGAGTAAAAGTAAAATGATCCCACTTCTGACATAACGTCTGATGCTTCCATACGAGTCACTAATAAATTAATTACTCACCGATCGATGTCTATCCCGATTAGAAGGACTATTAAAGCTCCGCCCACATATCGGACAAGGATACGTCTTCTCAGAATGTTTATAGACATGCTGTTTGAGATGTCGTTGCGTCATGAACATACGACTAGAATTATTGGGTGGTGACAAAATGTTTCAAGAACTCAGATCATATTGTTATGAGAGTTTGAGAAATTTGTCTTGCTCTATTTATGTGTGTCTACTGAAATGGGCCTAATTTTGGTTGATTTAGTCTAACGATCCCATTTCTGATGTTATTTCAAATACTTGTCATATGTATCACTAATAATAAATTACTCACAGATCGATGTCTATCCCGATTAGATGGACTATTAAAGCTCCTCCCACATATCGGACAAGGATACGTCTTGCCAGAATGTCTATACGCATGTTGTTTGAGATGTCGTTGCGTCATGAACATTCGTCCGCAGGTTTCGCAGGCGAATGAGGCGACACCGCTGTGAGCGTGTTTGTGGTCTTCTAATACTGCTTTGCACTGTAAATACAGGGTTTATAATATATAAAACCTTACCTGTAAATATTGTTAATACGTTTTATTATTATTTATTTCCTTTTATGTTAGTCGCCTGCGGTTATTTATCATTGTTTAGTTCCTTTTTATTATTTTTCTGCGATTTGTCGATAATATTTTTATTTCTCTGGTTTATGTTATTGTTTTTATTTAGTTGTTGTTATGGCAACGACGGAGCTGAGAGTTGTCAAATTTTATTTTATCTTAAACTTTTCTTTAGTGATCAATTTTCAATGTGTTTGTGTACGAAGGTTAGATAGTTTTAAAATATGTTATATGATATAATTTTAATTCATTTTTGGTGTCTAAAATGATAGCGCAGGCATTTATTTTTATTTTTAATGTAAGGCTAGGACATTTTACTTATTCAAATTTATATGTTTTCATCTTTTTATGTTAACTGAAACTCTTTTTAAAAAATCCTTCTTTTAGGTTTTATTGTCTATTGGGATTTTTTATTGATTGTCAAGGTTTTTTTATGGAGGAGGAACAAATTCATGATTTCTACCTTAGATAAAAATAAAAGAAGAAGATGCGGCGTGAGCGTACAAATTGTCAACTAAATATGGGCCTTATCGGTTTATCACAACACCGCACTACATCCATACGAACTGATACGAAAACACACGACATGACGCAAAGATAAAGATAGAGCGATGGGCTCGTATAGTCTGTCTCTGTCACTTAAACATGTCAGATTTCAAGGATAAAATGGCCGAAATTAATAATATTTTGCTTGTAAATATATTTTTGGTGTATTTACGCATGAAACGTGATTCCCTGTGATTTGTTTTTACGCCTCGAATGATTTGTGCACTGAATAAAGGCACAGCCAGGCATTTTAAGCACGAATTGTATGAAAATTTTAATTTCGATGTCAAAGATTATGTCAGCTCGTCGACTTGAAGTATCGTAGCGGACTAAACTCGACTGAAGCAAACCAAGTACATTGTACTCAGTTTAGTAAGACCACGCGCGGGCAGAGGTTGCCGCATCTTTCTTTTATTTTTATCTAAGATTTCTACAAGAGATCCTTAAAAAGTATATCTTACTGAAGATTTTTTCTGATAGCTACTACTACCGTTGTTATATTGAACAATCTTTACTACTTGGAGTCCTTTTGCTAAAAACACCTAAGAATAATATATATAATTTTATACCCTGGCGGAATTTGATAAACCAGTCAGAGTGGTATTCCGAAATGACCAATCATTTGGTCTTATTGGCTTGTGGACTAAAAATCATCAAAGATTGATATCTGGACCTTTGATTTCGCCAGTTATACTACTGGTTTTGGAGATTACTAATACCTTTGCTCTAGCCAGAACGTGGAAGTTTGGAATCGCATCAGTATCGTTATTTGGTTATATTTATTTTATATAATTCCTTCTTGTAATATTTTTGTATTGTGTACATCTAATTTTTAATAGACTGGTGTAACTTCTTTCTTGTTTTATTAGTCTCCTTGCTCTCCGCGTTTCGTGTCTTAGGTTTTATTTCCATAAGGGGATTAAGACTTAAGACACGTAACGTTACAGATTTTATTTATTTATTTTATTTGAAAGTTTTAAAACATAGGAATTTTCTAAACAATGACGTATAGATATAGTAATAATCGAAAGGGTACATAAAGATTAATCTATATTAATAATAATAATAAAAGCATTTATTTGTCTTTTTTCAACACATGGCATAAAATAAACAATAAAACTTTATAAACGACAAAAAGGTCCAGAGCCTGGTCTATGCACATGAAGCAGATAGCTTCGATTTTCAGCTCTAACCAAAATCTATATTCTTATGAAGCCAAGTGGCTGTGCTTTATAAAGTATGATGGCAGGACGTGGATTATTAAGGTTACTTTGACCTAAAATTGTTGCCGTGTAGTGCCAGCTTAGAATGTCGCTACCCCTTTCTACCCACGGGTGTCGTAAGAGGCGACTAAGGATATTGGGGCTTTTTATTGGATTTTTGGGCGATGCGGTTGGAGACCCATCACCAAAAACCTTTATTCTTACCATATTTTCCCCACTCAACTTCCAAAAGTGGCTGAGGAATTTATAATTCCTTAGCTCTGGTTACCCCTTCTAGGGAAATATAGCCGTGAGTATATGTATGTTTGACCTAAAATCTCATGGTGTCAATGTTCAAATAATGAGACTTGCTATAGGATAGCTTGTATATTAACATGTAGGAGCAAAAACAAGTATTGCCACAATTTAACGTTATTTCTTTTGCATATTTTTGGTGGTTGCAGTGTGTAAAGGAGTACTTTGAGCGTGTTTGTGGTCTACAAATACTTCTTTACACTGTGCATAAAAGAAAATAGTTACCATTTTAGTTTTTGTGTGGAATGAATAGACGATTGGATGATGTTGAGTTTTTTTTTTCAAATTGACGGAAAAGTGGCAGTATTTTTGTTAAATAGCGAAACGATCTAGTAAGATTGAAGAATTTTAACGCTGAATTTTGCAAAACGCTTTTTGCAAGAACGTTTCACACTTTAGCATAAAGCCGATGTCAATGTTAGAGCTTATTCAAAAGGTGTGATAGAGGAGGTTTTTTAGTGCAGTAAACTACAAAATTTCTCAATTTTGAAAACAGTGAAATATGAGAAGCCCGATGCCCGAATGACGTGAGTTTAGTCAAATAATTTTGTCAAAATCTCACACTCACTATATGCATAGAAGTAGTTGTGATCTGCAAGTAAGTCATAATGTTATCTAACTTTCATTATCTACATATAAAATATTCAAATAATAGCGACACCTATGTACAACTAGATTTTGTAATAAATATGAACATGCTTATTGTATATTATATTATATATTTTTATTATTATATTTTGCTATGTAATGTCGGCTTAGAATAGCACTACCCCATTTCTTCCGGTGGGTGTACGTAAGAGGCGACTAACGGTTTTGATGCTTTTGAGGGATTTTTGGGCAATGAGGTTGGTGATCCATCACCAACAACCTTTATTTTACCATCTTTTCCCCACACAACTTCCAAAAGTGGCTGAGGAATTTCTGATTCCTTAGCTCTGGCTACCCCTTCTAGGGATTTATAGCCGTGAGTATATGTATGTATGTATGTATGCTTATTTAGGAGTTTAGGATGTTTATAACATAACATAAAATAGCATACCGTAAATGATCTTCCACATATATCACACAAATTCTTGGTGTTGAAAGGATAGCTGTATTTCTTTCTCAAATACTTTTTTCTGTCGCCTTTATCGTGAATATTGCTGATATGTATGTTCATGTTTAGCGCTGACTTGAATGCCTGCAAAGCAATCATTCTTTTAGAATTTGAATAAATAAATAATTAACTATGAATATAAAGTCGATTATTACATAAATGCCGTGTAGTGTCGGCTTAGAATAACACTACCCCATTTCTACCCGTGGGTGATCGTAAGAGGCGACTAAAGGTATGGGGCTTAAGTGATTTTTGGGCGATGTGGTTGGAGACCCGTCACCAAAAACATTTATTATTACTACCTTTTCCCCAATCAACTTCTAAAAGTGGCTGAGGAATTTCTCGTTCCAAAGCTCTGGCTACCCTTCTAAGGGATTTATACCCGTGAGTATATGTATGTATGTATGTATTACATAAATAAATTTACGGACATATTATAAACAGATCAAGTTAGCCCCAAACTAAGTAGAGCTTGTATTATGGAATACTAACCCAACGATATATTTAATATTATAAAATACATAACATAACATAAACGTTCACGCCGAATATCCCCGAAGGGGTTGGCAGAGGTACTAATACTTCTGAACATCACGTGACTTTGTCACCTGGTGTTCAGAGTACCCACGTTTTGCATGGACAGTGTACTCACGTGATAGGGGGCAGGCCTATCGCCGTTTTGTACGAATACACTGTCACATGACTAAGTACAACTCAGCCATGTGGGTTTCCTCACGATGTTTTCCCTCACCGTTAACAACCATGATAAATTAACCACACATATGTCTTTAGAAAAGACAAATTGGTGTAGGCCCGACCCAGGATTTGAACACTAGTCGTTTGCACGATAACCGAGTGTTCTACCCACTGGGCTATCACGGTTGCATATATAAAATACACATATAAATAACACCTAAGACTAAGAAACAATCATTTATGCTCATCACATAAATGTTGCCCTCAGCGGGGATCGAACCCGCAACCTCCGGATACAATACAAAATATATAGTTAGAATACAAATTATTTAGTAAAAGAAATGTTAAAAATCAAGGTAAAAGGATAGCTCAGAACAGAGAGATATAGTTTCAGACATCTCCATTCCTAAACCACTTTTGGATGAAAGTTGAATGATGAAAAGATGGCAAAATAAAGTATGATAGGTCTCTAGCCACATCGCCCAACAATCACTTAAAAGGCTCCAAAACCTTAAGTTACCTAATAAATAAAGGAAAGAAAAATTTCGACACAGGCGGGAATCGAATCCGCGACCTCGGCCTTCCGAATTAGTAAAAATTCGGAGGTAGGAAACCCAAACACTACTTAAACGTGTAAAAGAAACAAAGGATAGAAGAATTTCGCGCTGGCAGCCATTGACACGGTAGCTCAATTGGCAGAGCGTCGGGGCGTATACCCGAGGTCGCGGGTTCGATTCCCGCCTATGTCGAAACTTTTCTTTCCTTTATTTATAAGTAATAATCCCCACATGAGGTTTTCATGAACAAAAAAAAAAGATTTAAACTTAAGTTACCTCCTACGACACCCGTGCGTAACTGAGTGCTTTTCTAAGCTGACTTAAATCCATTATTGTAAAACTTTAGTTTGACCAAAAATATCCAACTATTATGTCATAATCAGACCCCGTGGCAAACTAGCGAATCCGTAGCAAACGTCAGTTGTGTATCAGGGTTAGCAAATATAATTTATTCGTTTCATTGTTAATCGTACTTGAACATTGCAATTTAATGATAACCTTACAAAACCTTTTTGGATGATCGCAATTAAAAAAAAACTAATAAATGGTTCAAATATATCAGAACGTGTACAAATATATCAGCTGTGTAGTGTCGGCTTAGAACACTACCCCATTTCTTTCAATGGGTGTACGTAAGAGGCGACTAACGGTATTGGGGCTTTACAGGGATTTTTGGGCGATGCTCTTGGAGACCCATCACCAACAACCTTTGTTTTACCATCTTCTCCCCTCAAACTTTCCAAAAGTGGCTGAGTTTCTAATTCCTTAGCTCTAGCTACCCCATCTAGAGATTTATAGCCGTGAGTATATGTATGTATGTATGTGTATAAAATTCAAGATGATGTATTCCTATCATAGAGGAACAAAGTTCATTTAAAACAACTTCAAGATAAATGAAATTTATTTTAAAGAATAAATTACTTACTAATAAATAAGGAATAAATATGGGAAAGAAAAATTTCGACACAGGCGGGAATCGAACCCGCAACCTCGGGTATACGCCCCGAGGTTCCTTATTTATTAGTAATAATCCCCACATGAGGTTTTCATGAACAAAAAGATTTAAAAAATAATAAATTAGTTTATTTAAATAGTAATCTTTCTATTAATTTGTATGTTGTATGAAGTGATAACCCTAACTCACAAATGCTACGGTTTCGTTAGTTCGCTGCGGGGTCCGGTCATAATGCATTGAAATGATATTAGTTACCTTCTGACAAATAGAGCACTGGTACTTGATTTTCATGAGATGCACCCAGTCGATGTGGTCGATGAGGTTAGTTTTACCGCGGTACTTCTTGCCGCAGTAGTCGCATTGGAACTCACTACAACAGGAGTGGTAAGTGTTATGATGTCTGTCTGTATGTCACAAAAGTTTATTTCCGAAATTATTGTTGAGACCAGTTATTTGGAAAGTGCTAGGTAGATGTAAAGCGCAATACACAATAAGCCCGCCAGGCCGCCGACATTGCCCGGCGTCGCAACCCGTTGGCCTGTATGAAAAGAATTATGTCAAACCTATGTATGAAAACTAGTACGCCGACAAAAAGTTGCCGACATATGACGGCGGCCCGGCGGGCTCAGTATGTATTGCGCTCAAACTGTAAGCTGCTTCAAGGATTTTAACAAAATAATAATAATCATTGGGGATAATAACCATAAACTAAAATACAATTTTTTTTCAATTTAGTCAATGAGGTTAGTCTTGCCGCAGTAGTCGCATTGGAACTCACTGGAAAAGGAATAGTTTAGGGTTAAGATTCATACAAACTATTAGATAAAATTATAGGGCACTGGAAAAATTTATCGATTAAGGGTTAACATTTGTATGTCAGTCCTGGGTCTTTATCAGGGGTTTGTATCTAAATGGCAGAATACGAAGTATGAAGAATAAAAGAGCATGTATGAAAAGATTGATGGATGTAAACGAAGCTAGAGAGGTTTGTCAGGATCGTACGAAGTGGCGATCAATAGTCTCTGCCTACCCCAATGGGAACTAATGGCGTGAGTATATGTATGCATGTATGTATAGTTTTGTTATGTTTGTCTGTATATCTTTATTTCTGAGACGGTGTAGTTAAAAATTTATAGGTAGATTGTTAGTTATGAACAACATGTTTGTTTTATGGGAATTTTGAATTTTGAGTTACAGTTTAAGAGATGCACCCAGTCGATGTGGTCGATGAGATTAGTTTTTCCGCGGTACTTTTTGCCGCAGTAGTCGCATTGGAACTCACTGGAATAATAAATATGTGATAGTCATGTTAGAGCGCACACTACTGCGGACTCACTCGCACATAGCAGCGTCTCACTCATATCCTGCATCGCGGTATGTAAGTGTTTTTCGCGTTAAGCATAGATACAAATTATAAGATGAGACCAAGTCCCTAGTACAAAAAATTATCTGCCCCGAGGAGATGAAATTGCAAGTACGAGGACTCAGAAAAACTAAAAATGGAGGAGTAATCATCAGCACCGAGTCCCAGCAGGATATTGAAAAGATCAAATCGTCAAATAAACTCTGCTCAAACGATCTTACTTTAGAAGAAAGTAACCAGCGCCGCCCTAGAATAGTTGTAGTTGGAGTGCCAACAAATTTATCGGAGAAAGAAGTGTTTCAGTGCATGTATGAACAAAATTTGGCCGATAAGTATCCAGACTCAACATTCGACAAATTTCTTAGCTCCATAAAACTTAGCCATAAAGGGGGTAAAAAACAGGGTAAATATTGCCACTACATAATTGAGGTCCCCGCAGGAATTCGCAAATGTCTCATGAATCAGAAGCGAATTTTCATTAACTGGACATCATGTAAAATAAGAGACTTCACCCTTGTGACCCGTTGTTTTAAATGTCAGCAATATGGACACTCAGCTAAGTTTTGTCGTGAGGCTGATCAGGTCTGTGGCCATTGTGGGGAGACTGGACACTCTATCAAAGAGTGTATTAAAAAATCTCAGGAACCAACCTGTGCCACCTGCAAGCGTTTTAAAAAAACGAGTAACCATCCTACAGGAGACCCTGAATGCCCAGCAAGGAAGAATGCAGAATTGAGGTATATAAATTCTATTAACTATGAAGGCGCCTAAGAGCGCCCGTATCTTCTTATTATCTATAAGCACTTATTAATTAAGTTTCTTTTCACATTTTTTACTTCTTTTTTAAATTTATTTTTAAACGTTCTTTAGTTTATTTATCAATGACACATCAAATTATCTATGACTTAGACAATATAAAATTTGGTGAATCTCACTCGTGTGATGTTGAATTGTGTAGCCAATTAATTTGTAATGAGAAAGGTACTCTTAAAATCTTAACCCAAAACATTCGTAGTATTCACAAAAATTTCGATGATTTTCTAATATTATTAACTCGATTTAATGTTCCTTTTGATATTATTATCTTGACTGAATGTTGGTTACAAAACCGAGCACATAGTTTACCCACCCTCACAGGGTACAAATTACACAGCTCAACTAAACTACATAACCAAAATGATGGCATTATAATATATGTACGAGATACGTTAAACTTTACCATAGAAGAAATTTGTGTTAATGAAAGTAATTGTCTAGGACTGATAAGTAAGGACTTAGTCATATTATCTTTTTACCGCTCTCCATCTTTTCGCAAACTTGATAATTTTTTACAATCCTTGAACAGTATACTACATGCTTTCGCCTCTACAAAAAACATTGTTTTAACTGGAGACTTGAATATTGACATTATAACAGAAAACAACGATTCTTCTATCCAGGAATACTTAAACATATGTGCTTTTCATGGAATATCACCCGCCCATACCTTTCCCACTCACAACAGCGGATCCTGTCTAGATCATGTTATGATAAAAACGAATTACCTGACACATACATTTGTTACTAACTCGACTATTACCGATCATCGCGCCGTGCTATTGACATTGAATTTAAAGCTGACTCATAACAAATGCCGCCGCAGCTATTCTAGTGTTAACATGCAAAACGTAAGACGTGATTTAATTCAAATAGAGTTCAGCACGGTTTGTAATAATACTGACGTAAACTTTTCCATGAATTACGTGACTAACTGTGTTCAAAATGCAATTGCGAAAAATACAAGCACGTTTCGTCAAAGCAGGAAGTACCAAATAATAAAACCTTGGATAACTCCTGGCTTAATCAGATGCATAAAACATAGAGATAAGTTGCACAAAAGGTATATGCTTGAGCCTACTAACAATACTATTACTCTTATTTACAAACGATATCGCAATTTTTGCAATAAAATTTTGAAAAATGTAAAATGTGAGTACGAGAAAAAAGAACTTCAATCTGCGGGAAGTAACAACAAATTAATTTGGAATTTCATTAAACAAAAGACTTGCACGACAAAACATAATGATATCCCTAACGAACTATTCAAGCTAAGGTCAACTCCCACACAGTCAGCAGAATTTATAAATAACTTTTTCATAAACATTGGTAAGAATTTATCTGAACAGGCAAATTTTGAAAAATACTATCAAGCTAATTCTAAACACCCTTCAAGGCTTAAATCGTTTGTTATGATCGATACAGACGTCTCTGAAGTAGAGGGTATTATAAATAACTTAAAAAGTAATAGTGCCCCCGGATGGGATAACATCTCATGTAAAGTTTTGAAATTTTGTAAGGATATACTAGCCCCTCCGTTAACTCTCATATTTCAAAATTGCTTGTCTCAAGGTATATTCCCCGAGTCATTAAAAAAAGCTGTGGTTATTCCGATTTATAAATCGGGGGATAAAAACCAACCAAATAATTACAGACCGATTTCTCTTCTTCCCACTTTCTCTAAAATTTTGGAAAAAATAATGAACAGTAGGTTAATAAAATATTTAGATGAAATATCCTTTCTCTCAAGTTGTCAATTTGGTTTCCGTAAAAAGTTATCTACTGATGACGCAGTCCATTGCCTTACAAATGAAATTGTGCAAAATTTGGACAAAGGTATGCATGTTATAGGGATTTTTCTCGACCTCAAAAAAGCCTTTGATACAATTTCAATTCCAATTTTATTGCGAAAATTAGAAAATATCGGCATTCGGGATACTCAGTTAAAATTATTTGAAAGTTATCTTAGTAATAGACTTCAGTGCCTAAAAATTGGAGACAATTATAGCACATTTTCAAAAAACCACCCCTATGGCGTCCCTCAGGGTAGTATCTTAGGACCCAGCCTATTTTTGATTTATATTAATGAGCTATGTAATCTCCAACTTAATAACGGCACCATAGTTTCATATGCAGATGACACAGCCTTACTTTTTTATGCAAAAACAATAGACGAAGCTTATAAATTCGCTCAATTTGGCTTTAGTATTGTGAATGACTGGCTTTTTAATAATTTTCTGTCCTTGAACACTGATAAAACTATGTATATGATTTTCGCAAGGAACACTTCTACACCATTACTCGCTAATACCCCGCTTTATGCACATCACCGCACTTGCACTGATAGCGCACCATGCCCATGCTCAACTATCTCCAAAGCAATTAACATCAAATATCTTGGAATTACTCTCGATGTTACTTTAACTTTTAAGGTCCATATTAATGCACTCTGTAATAGAATTAGAAAACTTATAGTAATATTTAAAAAGTTGAGACACATATGTGACTACGCTTTAATAAAACAAATCTATCAAGCGCTTGGTCAATCCTTACTGACTTATTGCATAAAATCTTGGGGAGGTGCTGGCATTACCACTATGTTAAAACTGGAACGAGCTCAAAGAGCGCTACTTAAAGTAGCCACAGCGCGCCCTTTCTATTTCCCTACTACCGAACTATATAAACAATGCAAAGTGCTAACTGTGCGCCAGCTCTTTATTCTATTCACTGTTCTAAAGCAGCATACCAGCTTACACTTCAACCCTGATACACTAAACAGGAGGCGAAAGGATATAGTATGTTTGAATACTTATAGTGCAAAATTTTCCATTACAAATAGATTCTTTATATTTTTAGGTCCATACTTATATAATAAAATTAATAGATTACTAGTATTATATAACTTAAACAACTTTGAATGCAAGAAAAAACTTCAATCGTGGCTTTTAAATCTTACATACACGGAATCAGAGGAATTGCTTAATATAATAAGTTAATATAAGATGTTTTTATTTTTTTATCATAATAATACAATTAGTTAGATACAATCGAGTCTGATAATAATTTTATACACTACTTACCAATACCATTATATGAAAACTGATAGTTTAAGCCTTTTTTGTTTATTGTTGCCTGAAATACAGGTAAATTACCTAGCTCAGGAACAGGAAAATGTTATATTTTGTACTTTAAATAACTTACTAGGTTAAGACGAATATTATGTACTTTTGAAAACTGAATAAATTTTTATTATTATTATTTTTATTATAAGTTGGTACACAACAGGGGTGTATTGACCAGTATATCTTTGCTGACCCCACAAATATATACGGACATATTATACACAGATCAAGTTAGCTCCAATCAAAGTAAGACTTGTATTATAAAATACTAACTCAATGATATATTTGATACTATATACTACACATATAAATAACACCCAAGACTAAAAAACAATCATTTATGCTCATCACATAAATGTTGCTCTTAGCGGGGATCGAACCCGCAACCTCCGGACCGAGAAGCTAATCACCTACCCACTCGGCCACGGCTGTCGTCGCCGAGTTGATTAATACAAACATATTTATACTGATGCCATTAGTTCCAGTTGGGGAGGCAAAAACTATATTATATCATTGTCATCTATATTATGTTCATTCGTTCATTTTCAAAAGTCATTTTAAGGTTCTGTTTTAATTTATTGTTATTTGGATGTCTAGTCTGTCGTCATGTTTGTCAAAGCAGTTTATTTCCAAACCATGAGGTTTATTTCGCCGCGATACTTCTTACCACAGTATTCGCATTGGAACTCACTAGAACAGGAGTGTGCGGGGTTAAGATATATCTTTTGGGTTAAAATAGGCTATAATAAAAATATACATTTCTGTTATTTCATAAGTCTTAATATTTCTTTTTTGGAGCAATATCAAATAAGGCGAGATAAAAATATTGCATTATTTCACTATAATCCGTCTTCTAAAATAAGTATTTTTGATGCAACAGTCACGTGACTAAAAACGACTAAAAACTATAAACTGTCTGTGTATCGCTTCGCTCATTGGTGTATAATGCGGAATTGACGTCATTTGTGCTACAGCCGCCATATTACTTAAAGTCGCGTTTTCGCGGCACATTTGAATATTGCTGTTTCTTTTTAGATTTTTTAATAAAAAAGCTAAAATGAAGACAGAAAAATACTTTTTTAGGGCTCCTTATAAACAAATTAACACCGCAAGATAGTTTTCAAAATTTAGTTACATAGCCTATTCATTGAAATACGCGAGTGAAAGCGGGTAAGACTTTTCTGCTAATGACTAATAAGCCATTTTAGGTTTTCGTTTCGTTATAGTTTCGTTGTCTGTCTGTATATCACAGCATTTTATTTCCGAAACTATTGGGATTATATAATTGATAATTGTTTGGTGAACTAAAGTAAAAAATATGTACCCTGTGAATCGCTTTAAGATTTCAAAATAAAAAATATATACAGTGTGTCCAGTAAATAAACGTCCAACCGTTAACCACCAATAGAGGACCCTGTGAAGTGCCCGGAAATGCAATTTTTTTTTATTTTAGAAATAAGCCAGGTTTAAGTTGTTTTTTATTTTTTTTTAATTCCTTTGGGCTATTTTGTTATGGTAAGAGGGCAAAAATAGGGATATCGGCATATTTTTTTTTATTAGACTCCTAATGAAGCAAAGAACAGCTTGGTTAGCAAAAATTGAGGATTAGAGGAGAATTGATTAGCAAGAGGAGGACAACTTAAACCTGGCTTATTTCTAAACCAGGTTTAATATAATAAAAAAAAATGCATTTCCGGGCACTTCACAGGGTTCTCTATTAGTGGTTAACGGTTGGACGTTTATTTACTGGACACCCGGGTTCTTAAAACATGGACAAAAACATTATTTGTTATCAGACAAAATAGGTGTAGGTAGTAGTAGAAGCATGTAGTTCTTTCTAATCTAATTTAATGTTTTTTGACATGAATTCCTCATGTGGGGATTATTACTCATAAATAAAAGATGTTATTAAAGGAAAGAAAAATTTCGACACTGGCGGGGTTCGAACCCGCGACCTTCGGGTATACGCCCCCGTCGCTCTGCCAACTGAGCTACAGTGTCAGTTGGCATCCAGCGCGAAATTTCTCTATCCTTTGTTTCTTTTTTACACGTTCAAGTAGTCTTTGCGTTTCCTACCTCCGAATTTTAACTAATTCGGACGGCCACTTGTCTACCTTTTCAGATAGAATGCAAATGTTGGAAACGCCTAACTATCACATAATTTAATGTTTTTTGACATGAATTCCTCATGTGGGGATTATTACTCATAAATAAAAGATGTTATTAAAGGAAAGAAAAAAAAAAAAAAAAGAAAAAAAAAAAAAAAAAAAAGGTCGCGGGTTCGAACCCCGCCAGTGTCGAAATTTTTCTTTCCTTTAATAACATCTTTCTAATCTGTCTGTTTGTCTATCTGAAGATAAGACATCTAGATATCTCAAACCACATTTCTCTAAAAAAATATAGTTTGAATTTTGTAACGACATGATAGTCCAGTGGGTAGAAGACCCGCCCGAAAACAGAAAGGCGTGAGTTCCAATCCTGGGTCGGGCCTACACCAATTTATCTTTTCTAAAGACATATGTGTGGTTAATTTATCATGGTTGTTAACGGTGAGGGAAAACATCGTGAGGAAACCCACATGGCTGAGTTGTACTTAGTCATGTTTCAGTGTATTCGTACAAAACGGCGATAGGCCTGCCCCCTATCACGTGAGTACACTGTCTAAGCAAAACGTGGGTACCTTCTCTGGACACTAGATGGCGCTGCCATGTGAGTTCAGAAGTATTGGTACCTCTGCCAACCCCTTTGGGGATAAACGGCGTGAATGTTTATGTTATGTTTGTATAAAAATTAATAGAAGTTGAGTTTAAATATTGTTACCAGTAAGGTTTCCCATCAGGCGATCCGTGATCATGTTTAATATGAAATTTATGAGAAGCCATATTTGTGAACACCTGAAAAAGGAAAATATAGTTTATTAAGCTTGTTTATAGCTGTGTAGTGTCGGCTTAGAATAGCACTACCCCATTTCTGCCGGTGGGTGTACCTAAGAGGCGACCAACGGTATAGGGGCTTTTTAAGGGATTTTTGGGCGATGCGGTTGGAGACCCATCACCAACAACCTTTATTCTACCATCTTTTCCCCACTCAACTTCCAAAAGTGGCTGAGAAATTTCTAATTTCTCAGCTCTGGCTACCCATTTTAGGGATTTATAGCCGTGAGTATATGTATGTATGTATGTTAATGGGAAAAGAAAATTTCATGAGAATGCATATTTTTGAGGTTTAATTCAGAGATGTGAGATATATCAATGAAATTAGAGGTTGGTCAGGATCGTACAATGTGGCGTTCTTATCTGATTACCCTAATAGGAACTAATAGCGTAAGTAAATTTATGTATGTAACAAATAATAGTAGAGAAGGATACAAGTAAACGAAATTAGTGAGTACAGCAAAAGTTAATTATTTTCAAGGAACTGAGCGCTGTAAAGACTAATTTCTTGCGTAATTTTCGACTTTTATCAACAAACTTGTAAATTAATTAATTACTAAAGCACGGTTTCTGAGCAGGAAGAATTTCGTACATTGACCTTATTCTACCTGTCTCCCTCTCTCACGCGTGAAAAAGTTGCATCCCGCTCACACGGTAGCGTCGACCGCGGGCATCAGGAGTTACAAAACTTTTGTGTGCTTACGTAAGGTTTATATTTGTATGCTAGCATTTTTTTTTTGAATAGAATACCTATTTCAAAAAAATATATTTATTTACCACTTTTCCGTTATTCAAGGTAGGTAAATATAATCTTTTTGTACCATATTGTATAACCAATGCTATTTTAATCTAAAATCCTCTTTTTGGGATATATAACCATGAGTATGCGCTGTGTAGTGTCTTCGAATATCACTACCCTATTTTTTCTTGTGGTTATAGCACTACCCTATTTCTTCCCGTAAGTGTTCGTTAAAGGCGATTAAGGGGATTGAGGCTGGAGGAGGAGGGGGGATTTTATGGTTTTTGAACGATGCGGTTGGAGACCCCAGAAACTTTACTGTGCAACCTCAAAGTTTTCTTCAAATTTCTTATTCTAAATCTATGGCTCTCCTTCTGAATTTATATCATTGAGTATGTATGTAATGTATATGTACTATGTGTTAAAAACATATTTTTCCCACAATTACCCACCTTATGACAATGCTGACACACGTAAGTTTTCCCCGCGGCCTTGTCAGCGTGCGTTTGCAAATGGCGGTCCACACTTGTTCGCCAGCGAAATAGTTTGCCACATAGCGGGCACGGGTGGAGGAGGTTTTCGTGGACTTTTCTAGAAGTATTATATTATTTTAAATCTTTTTGTTCATGAAAATCTCATGTGGGGATTATTACTAATAATTAAAGAATAAATAAAGGAAAGAAAAATATATTTTTTTCTTTTTTGTCCTCCGCCCCGCCTGTGTCGAAATTTTTCTTTCCTTTATTTATTCTTTAATTATTAGTAAGTATTATATTGTATAGTTATTTTATTATGTTATGTTATGTTATTTTTGGGCGATGCTGTTGGAGACCCATCACCAAAAACCTTTATTTTTACCATCTTTTCCCCACTCACATTTCCAAAAGTGGCTGAGGTATTTCTAATTCCTTAGCTCTGGCTAACCCTTCTAGAGATTTACAGCCGTGAGTGAGTATATGTATGTAGTATAGTTACTTATTTTATTTAAAAAAATGCTCAGTAGCCACTAAAAACAAACTCGTTTACACAAGTTATGGGTCTTATACGAAACTAGAGAGTTGCAGTTATCAATGATTTTAAAAAGTTTTCATCACAGCTAGGTTACTAAATGTACATACATACATACATACATATACTCACAGCTGTAAATCCCTAGAAGGGGTAGCCGGAGCTAAGGTATTAGAAATTCCTCAGCCACTTTTGGAAAGTTAAGTGGAGAAAAGATGGTAAAATAAAGGTTGTTGGTGATGGGTCACCGGAAGAAATGGGGTAGTGCTATTCTAAGCCGACACTACACGCCTTTTATCCATATTACTAAATGTAATATGAATAAAAGGCGAAAGTTGGTCATTCATTTTTTTTTCCTCAAAATAGCTTTGACATAATTATCTTTTCGAACAAGTTAATAAAAGAAGCAAAATAATTGTTTTTTTAAACCTTAAAGGATATCTTAAAACACACATTTAAAACCACTGGTGTTCAAAGTTCCTACGTTTTGCTTGGACAGTGTCCTATCGTGATAGGAGGCAGGTCTATCGCTTTGTACGAATACATATGTATAAAATAAAATATATAGCTATGGAAGAATAAAACGGCATTTATTAAATGATTAATCAATGAACATGAAGCTGTGTGTCGGCTTAGAATAGCACTACCCCATTTCTTCCGGTGGGTGTACGTAAGAGGCGACTTACGGTATTTGGGCTATTAAGGGATTTTTGGGCGATGCGGTTGGAGACCCATCACCATAAACCTTTATATTTACCATCTTTTCCCCACTCAACTTCCAAAAGTGGCTGAGAAACTTATAATTCCTAAGCTCAGGCTACCCCTTATAGGGAAATATAGCCGTGAGTATATGTATGTATGTATGTAAGAATAAAACGGCATTCATGAAATGATTAATCAATGAACTTGAAGCTCAAAGGGGATAGCCAGGATCGTACAAAGTGGCGATCGATAGTTTCTGCCTACCCAAATGGGAATTATTAACGTGAGTAAATTTATATATGAATAGCTGATCCGACAGACTTCGTACTGTCAAATTTGCTTATGTATGACAAAACTGTAGGCGATTTTTCCGGTACTCTTAGTTCAATCAGCCGTGAATAAGTTATTGGTAAAAAAAAACCGGAAAAGTGTACATACATACATACATACATATGCTCACGGCCATAAATCCCTAGAAGGGGTAGCCAGAGCTAAGGAATTGGAAATTCCTCAGCCACGTTTGGAAATTTTAGTGGGGAAAAGATGGTAAAATAAAGGGTTTGAATAAAATGAATCTCTAACCACATCGCCTAAAAATCCCTTAAAAGCTCCAAATCCGTTAGTCGCCTCTTACGTACACCCACCGGAAGAAATGGGGTAGTGTTATTCTACACTACACAGCCGGCACTACACAGCACGGAAAAGTGTCTTATTTGATAACTTAGGTCATTATGTACCATTCTGCCAAATGCACATTCATACACATTATGTACTTGAGGAGCCTTTTTATCTCAAACACACAAACATCTCTATTTATAATATTAATAGGATACTTACGAATGCACTCTCAAGGAATCCTTAGTATCGAACAGTCTCTCACAGTGTTCACACTTCAGATTCAGCTTTTTCTTCGGTTTACCTTTCATCGCCAAACCTCTGCAACAGATGATACATTTATAAATATTAAACACCGTAATTCCTACGAGGTTATTTAACGACGCGATAGCTCAATGGGTAGAACACCGGTTAACGTACAAGCGACTAGTGTTCAAATCCCGGGTCGGGCCTACACCAATTTGTCTTTTCTAAAGACATATGTGTGGTTAATTTATCATGGTTGTTAACGGTGAGGGAAAACATCATGAGGAAACCCACATGGCTGAGTTATACTTAGCCATTTGACAGTGTATTCGTACAAAACGGCGATAGGCCTGCCCCCTATCACGTGAGTACACTGTCCATGCAAAACAAAGTCACGTGATGTTCAGAAGTATTAGTACCTCTGCCAACCCCTTCGGGGATATTCGGCGTGAACGTTTATGTTATGTTATGTTATGAGAGGTTATAGAACCAAAATTAGAAATGCCTCAGCCAATTTTAAAAGTTGCAATTTGCATAGGGAAAAGATTGAATAATAAAGGGTCCTACGGAAACCAAACCAAACCACATCACTCAAAAATCGCTTTAAAAGCTCAAACACCCTTAGTCGCCTCATACAAAATTCAATGGAAGAAATAGGAAAGTGCTCTGGACTAGACAGGAATAATTATTGCGCACATGTCAAATTGCAAAACCCCAAATGATATTTATCAAGATATCACCAAGGTCAGTTGTGTGAAAAAGTGAATTCAGTTATTTCAAAAACAAGATTAATCACTAATAAATAAAGAATAAATAAAGGAAAGAAAAATTTCGACACAGGCGGGAAGTCGAAATTTTAATCAAGTAAGAATCCCCACATGAGGTTTTCATGAACAAAAAGATTTATATTACCCGATTAATCAATTGATTACAACACAATGTCAGAAATAATAATACAATGTTATATCCAATTAACCTACAAATAAAAAAATACATTATATAATGAAAAGTTCCTTAAATCTAAACATACATACATACAAATACTCACGGCAATAACTCCCTAGAAGGGGTAGCCAGAGCTAAGGAATTAGAAATTCATCAGCCACTTTTGGAAGTTGAGTGGGGTAAAGATGGTAAAATAAAGGTTGTTGGTGATGGGTCTCCAACCTCATCGCCCAAAAATCCCTTAAAAGCCCCAATACAGTTAGTCGCCTCTTACGTGGGTGTACGTATGAGAAACGTACGCCGGGAGAAATGGGGTGGTACCATTACATATTATATTATACTTGTACATCTACCTACTGTTTTTATTAACGTACTGATCTCACCATTCAAAGGTTGTCTGAAAGAGATTGTTTTAAGCAATAAGACCGCCAATTGTACTTCTAGTTAATAAATAATATGTACAAAATGTTGTGTTATGTGATGTACAATAAAGAGTTTTCTATTCAGTAAAAATAGCACTACCCCGTTTCTACCGATGTGTGTACGTAAGAGGCGACTAACGGTATAGGGGCTTTTAAGGGATTTTTAGGCGATTGCGGCTGGAGACCCATCACCAACAACCTTTACTTTACCATCTTTTCCCACTCAAATTCCAAAAGTGGCTGAGGAATTTCTAATTCCTTAGCTCTGGCTACCCCTTCTAGGGATTTATAGCCGTGAGTATATGTATGTATGTATATTAGCGAAAATAGCAGTAACCAGAAGTAAATGAATTCAAAACTTTGGTGAAACGACGCTTGCCAAAATATTTAGTATTCACTCACTTGAGATGCTGTATCAAGTTGTTCTTGTTGAAGAAACTCTTGCCACAGCAATCGCACTGCGGCCGCACTTTGTTGCAGTACAATTTGTGATACGCCATCTTCTTTGTGCAGCTGGGAATATATGATTGATATTAAGAAATGATTGTTTAGAATAGGATACTCTTCATTAAATATTTAAAAAAAACATTTCCAAAAACAGAAGTATAACAGTTTAATTTATTGGACATCTACCAAACATGTTTTTAATCCAGCAAATCTTTCCATTCATGGGTTGTCTGGAAGAGATCGCTCTTAGTGATAAGACCGCCAGTTGTACTTTGGTTTTTGTACCGATCTTTTTTTTGTAATTGTTGTTTTTTTGTGATGTGCAATAAAGAGTTTTTTATTTATTATTTATAATTGGTAAAATTAACGATAAAATTAGATACTCATTTATTTGGTAAATTATCACAAAACATACTACTTAACATTACATTCGATATTTAATACTAACGATTCTAACATCAAACCTAATATAAAAACTACAAAACAATACCAAAGATGGATGGATTAACTATTTATTCGAAGAAAACTTCATGTAAGGTTTTTTGGTTTCTCTATTTGGAGGAAATTCATCAAATCAAAAATTACAAATAATAAATAATAACTCCTAAAATACAAAGTAAATAAATCAAACCTTAAACCACCATACCTGAATTCCGCCGAACACTTGTTACAGGCATACATCATATTATGAATAGGCACATGTGCCAACATAATACTCTTCATAGTGGTTACAAGCGGGCACAATCTACATCGATATGCCTCCAAATGCAGCGTGCGATGTGCCGGTATGCTCGTCTTAGATTGGAATTCTGTGTGGCATACGTCGCACATTGATTCTTTGGTGGATTTCTGTTAAATGAAAGTAAACTTTTAAAATTTGTTTGGAGGAAAAAATTTGCGAAAATCGGCACAAGGAAATATAATTTGGAATTACATTCTTCATCATTCAAAAATATTACTGCATTTTTTTTTGTAAAATCGAATGTAATTTTCAAAAACTATTGCATAAATATCAAATCGCGACTTTTACAAAGCCGTCGATCAACTTTAACTTAACAACTAAGAATCTTTAACCATCTTTTTCCAACAAACTTCCAAAATAGGGAATATGCATAAAATTTTAAATGCCTTAAAACTTTTTTTCACGAATACTTATTATCGCAATATTATAATGAAAAGGTTTTTTTTTAATTTACTTATTATTTAAACCCCTAAAATAATATTCAAAAAGTGCAAAATAAGGGAGTGAAATTCAAACTTCCAAAACGCGCCACCATCGGTTGAACGAAATGTGACGTCATCTGACACGAAATTGTATTCAAAAGCATCGAAAACACTAAGGTAAACACCCACTGGACGTGTCATGTGACGTCACGTATAGCGCGCGTAAAATGGCGGCGTTTGAACTGCTTAAATTTTTTAAAAGTTTTAGATTTCAATTTTAAAAATATCTAGAGGATTTTGAAGCCCAGTAATATTTGTTTCTACGTTATAAAATAGTAAACTATTAATTTAAGACAAAAAAGAAAAATATGAATATTCCCTATTGCCTAAGAAATGGTCGATTCTGAGGCTCTGACTGCAACGTTTTGGAATATATTACCGTGAGTATAAGTTAGGTGTTAGTAAGAGGCGACTAAGGGTATTGGGGCTTTTTAAGGGATTTTTGGGCGATGCGGTTGGAGACCCACCACCAACAACCTTTATTCTACCATCTTTTCCCCACTCACCTTCCAAAAGTGGCTCTGGCTACCCCTTTTAGGGATTTATAGCCGTGAGTATATGTATGTATGTATAAGTTAGGTTCGGTAGTTGTTATTATATATATTTCTAGCTTTCCGCCCACGGCTTCGCCCGCGTGGAATTCGGTTATATGCGGTATAAAGCACAACTATAGGAAAACTTCTCATTCTCACGATTTCCCTCGGGAATATCATATTTCCTGGATAAAAAGTACCCAATTATTTAACCTGGACTTCTAACTATACGTCTGCAAAATTTCAAAGCAATCGGTTTAGTAGTTACGGCGTGAAAGCGGGACAAACAAACTCACTTTCTGATTTATTATATTAAGTAAGGATTTCCTCACCTTGGGATGTTTGGAAGACATATGGAAATCTTTCGCCTTAGCGCTGTGAAACTGCGTGAGGCAAAGATCGCATTTGTATCGTAATTTGAGATACGTTTCGTTCAGCGAGTCTTGGCGACGAACTAGCCACATTTGTTCCTGAAACATATAATAGAATAGAATATCGCTTTATGGTTGCAATATTGTACAAATATTGCTTTTCAATATAAGTACATACATACATATTCTCACGCCGTTAGTTCCAATTGGGGTAGGCAGAGACTATAATGATCGCCACTTTGTACGATCCTGACAAACCTCTCTAGCTTCGTTTACATCCATCAATCTTTTCATACATGCTCTTTTATTCTTCATACTTCGGACGCCAGCCTTTTTGAGCACACTCTCTATTTGGTCCAAGTGTGTTCTCCGTGGTCGTCCTCTACTAACATTGCCTTCTACATTGGCTCTATAGATAAACGGACATCTACAAAATTTAAATCTTTTTGTTCATGAAAATCTCATGTTGGGAATTATTACTAATAAATAAAGGAAAGAAAAATTTCGCCACAGGCGGGAATCGAACCCGCGACCTCGGGTATACGCCCCCGTCGCTCTGCCAATTGCGCAAATACTACTTTAACGTGTAAGAGAAATAAAGGATAGAAGAATTTCGCGCTGGCAGCCATTGACACGGTAGCTCAATTGGCAGAGCGACGGGTGCGTATACCCGAGGTCGCGGGTTCGATTCCCGCCTGTGGCGAAATTTTTCTTTCCTTTATTTATTAGTGACATCTACAAATCCCATAGAGAAGTAGACAGAGATTCAAACCTAGACATACCTCAGCTACTTTAGTAATTGAGTCGGTAACATACATATACTCACGGCTATATTTCCCTAGAAGGGGTAGCCAGAACTAAGGAATCATAAATTCCTCAGCTACTTTTGGAAGTTGAGCGGGGAAAAGATGGTAAAAATAAAGGTTTTTGGTGATAGGTCTCCAACCGCATCGCCCAAAAATCCAAAAAAAAAAGCCCCAATACCCTTAGTCGCCTCTTACGACATCCGTGGGTAGAAAGGGGTAGCGACATTCTAAGCCGGCACTACACGGAATTGAGTCGGTAACGGTTGTTAAATTAAGTTAATGATGGGTTTCCAACCGCATCTCCCAATAAATTAATCCCTCATACCCTGAGTCACATTTTACGACAACTTTTAAACTACATAGTTTATGTGGAGTTCAAAGAACTATTGTTTATTTATAATTAAAATAATACTTATATTTATAAGTTTTCTCGAATAATTCCGCTAATTTAATTTATTAATTATTTAATTAATTTAGCGGAATTAAGCGAGGAAACTTATTAATATTAGTATTGCTATGGATTTCCGCAAAGTAATGCCTGATTCAATCCAATATAATCAAAATACTCAGTGTACATTTTTGGAAGAGTTTCTAAGCCCAAAATATTTGTCTAAAGTTGATCTCTGACTTTATAAAACATACACACATATACTCACGGCTATAAATCCCTAGAAGGGGTAGCCAGAGCTAAGGAATTAGAAATTCCTCAGCCACTTTTGGAAGTTGCGTGGGGAAAAGATGGTAAAATAAAGGTTGTTGGTGATGGGTCTCCAACCGCATCGCCCAAAAATCCCTTAAAAGCCCCAATCCCGTTAGTCGCCTCTTACGTACACCCACCGGAAGCAATGGGGTAGTGCTATTCTAAGCCGACACTACACAGCAAAATTAACTTACTTAATTTACTGTAAAAATATATGATAATATTCGTAATTACCTCAGTCATAATACAAATATCGACCGTATCAGGCGGAAACATCTTAAGTTTAGCCGTCGCTCTTGCATTTTTACGTTCTTTGTCTCGCTTTCCCTCCTTCGAGCGTCTTCTATGAGATTTTCGGTCTTCTTTCAGCTGAAATTAAACAATGCTTTTCTTAATTTTACTAGCAAACTTCGCACGAGTTATAACAGTAATTAAAAAATTAAAAAAACAACCGTGATAGCCCAGTGGGTAGAACACTCGGTTATCGTGCAAACGACTAGTGTTCGAATCCTGGGTCGGGCCTACACCAATTTGTCTTTTCTAAAGATATATGTGTGGTTAATTTATCATGGTTGTTAACGGTGAGGGAAAACATCGTGAGGAAACCCACATGGCTGAGTTGTACTTAGTCATGTGACAGTGTATTCGTACAACACGGCGATAGGCCTGCCCCCTATCACGTGAGTATACTGTCCATGCAAAACGTGGGTACTCTGAACACCAGGTGACAAAGTCACTTGATGTTCAGAAGTATTAGTACCTCTGCCAACCCCTTCGGGGATATTCGGCGTGAACGTTTATGTTATGTTATGTTTATGAAAAAATTACGTGCCCTTTACTGTACTCTTTTATTGTATTTTTTATACAATTTATTTGTATTCCTAAATGTTAACGTTAAGAATCAGTGGTTTTTATTATGAACTACTAGACCACGGGTACGGGTTCACAAATGGTTTTAATATTTTCTAATTGCCGTGTAGTGCCGGCTTAGAATGTCGCTACCCCTTTCTACCCACGGGTTACGTAAGTAATTATTTTACCGCCTTTTCCCCACTCAACTTCCAAAAGTGGCTGAGGAATTTATAATTCCTTGGCTCTATATGTATGTAGTATATGTATGTATTTTCTAAGTGGCCCATATCTGCCCATACTAACATATATTTCTGTCTCACTCGCACACAACAAATATTTGGATTTTGACATTTTTAAACGTATAGAACATAATTAATATTGGTGCTTTCTATGGATTCGTCCAATATCACCGTGTATTGTTTTGTGCGAGCGAGATAGAAATAAATTTTAATAGAGGTTAGAAGAGATAAGTATGCCACTTATCGTTCCCAATGTGTAAAGTAGAACCTCTGAAATTAGTCCATTAGTTACAGAATGAAGTACTAAACCCTAATTAAAACATAAAAAAGAAACTACCTATTTAAAAAAAAATAGAGATACTGACTTTTCTGTGCAAAGAAGATTTCTTTTCACTTTTCTCCTTCTTAGATCTCTTCTTTTCTTCTCTCCTGTCTTCTTTGTCACTATTCTCGACTAAATGTTCTGTTTCTGCATTCCCACCATTATCATTGTCACTTTCTTCTTTGAACAGCGGATCACAGAAGATGTCGCTGGTATCTTCTAGATCTGGTATGTCAGGTAAAGGTGATTCCGGAACTGAAAAAGTGGGAAATTGGAAACTTATTTATTTTAATTGGGGCATCTGCATAAGTCAAATAATGCAAAAATTTGTAAATAGAAAGAAGAGTGGCTATTTGCGTCTACAACATTTTTAATAATGTCATTATAACTGTAAATTAATAAGTAGTACAAGGTTCATTCTCTAATTAATTTATAAGCTTTATGGTGAGAGTGTAATTCACTGTAGACAAAATTAATTTAAATAAATTTATTCTATTTTATTATTCATGTACGATTATAGTTAAAATTATGTCAATATAATTTGTTGTTCATTTATGTTTTGTAATTGTGAAAGTGTAATATTCCACAAATCAACATCTACTATGCGCCAATTTTGCGTGTATTATGTCATCTATTTATTAGTTTGTACTTTGTGCAAAAAATGCTACAAAAAGTAACATTGATTTTAACATAAACATAACACTTAAAACTTTTACATACATACCAAGATCATTAATATTAGCAACAATATCTTCCTCAATATTCTCATCAAGCTTGAACGGTAACATTTCAATTTCAATCTTTACTTGTGGGGATATCTCCACCACATCTACACCATCAATGTAAGAGGTAGTTTCTGGTGGTTTAATTGTGAGCTTTTCCTTGGCATGCTTACTTAGGTCTTGGGGGGAATCTAGGAAAGTGTGCTGTAAGAGAAATATTAAAAGTATTATGATAATTCAATCATAAAATAGTTGAAAAATTAAAATATTAAATGAACTGTTTTTACTGCAAGATTCATTTAGATATTGGCAAATGCTATTCAACTAATACAATATTTATGAAAATGTTTACTTTCCATTTTTTTAATTTTCTGTGAAACATTTTGATTTTAGTGTTTTGATAACATGAATTACCTACATGGAACATGTCTCAATCATCTTATTTTCCAAGATACAGAATAAATTACAAAAGATTGTATTAAGGGTCCTTGAAACTGTGCTGTATTATTGAGAGATTTGCTAGGTCATATGCCAGTCGACACTTTGTATAACCACACATTGGTTGGGGTTTTCTTTGTTGTGAAGAGCCTTAATAAATACCTCACACATATGACTAACTTTTAATATGAAAGGAAGATTCAGGACTCAATTTTAAGCCATTTATTATCCCACTCGTTACTTATTTAACTGAGCTACTAATATCAAACATTAAACTTACAGTTGAAGAGTAGTCAAGCAGTACATTATATGATTTGATGATCTTATCCTGGAAAGTCCGGACTTTGTGAGCTTCTGCCAAGCATTCCCAGCAAAGACGCACCAGCATTCCATCTGGAATCTGATATGAAATAATTAAGTATAAGTATGTTTGTAATTAAGTATATGTATGGAAGGTATAGAGGACAGAGGGTAATTAATTTTATTCTCTGTTTAAGCACTTTGCAACTATGTCTTCACTAGTTTAGTCAGCTAACTGACATGAGCAAATATTTTGTCTCTATATCCATTTAAGTTAAATCTTACATGAATGCATGTCAGGATTGTTTTGGCCTGATTTCTATGACCTGATATAGAAACATGTTTCTTGGTGCTTATCCATTGATGTAGTGGCAGCTTTATATATCATAATGTTTTTACTTTTCTGAATGGTGTAAAAGGCAACTTAAAGAGGCCAAAGAGAGCAAATTTTTATTCATTAGATGGATAATTATAATTAAATATTATAAAATGTCCAACTATCCTTACATGCTGGAAAGTCTATTTTTAGTAGTTTGAGTATCCAATGTTTATCAAGTTTATTATAAAGTCATACGGGAAGCTTAGAATTATATTTATAAAGTTTTTTATTTATTTACTTACCTCAATACTGCCTAATAACTTAAAATATTTCTTTACATCGTCGCAGTAATACATTTTGCGATTGTAGTTTAAACAGCCAACGCATATACCACTATCATTGAAGCCTTCAATGAAAATATTAATCTGCTTCGTCTCATCCATTTTTCCATTCAATTTTTTGAACTTTTCACTGATGAATTTAATTAAAATCTTAATAATGAATCTCAGCTGACATACGCCGACGCCATTAAAATAATAATATTGACATTTCCTTTTTTATTTAACACTACCTAGCAACCGAGTCTGGGTAGTGATTCTTTTGAGCCATAGTTCAGTTCCTCTAAAGCTGCTAATTCACGTGCGATAATGTGTTTTTAAACTAGAGTAACAATACAAACGTTTACGTTTACCTTTTCTTAGAGACGCACCACTCCAAACATGAAGTCATATAATTTATGTGTTGAATAGCTATTCTTTAGTTTAACTGGACATTGTGAAACAGACCCTTAAAATTATATTTATCATTAAAATAAAGGTGAAATATTGACTAAAACAACATAGAACCAAGAACCTAAGATTATATACCAATACCCTTCGATCATATATACCAAAGATACTCCAACAAAGCACGAAAAACAGACCGGCCCAACAGTGCTTTTTTATACGGTAAGCCATTAAGCCTTTGACTATAAACACTATAGACAGATTCATAATGCAACGGGAGCGTACCTCTTTTAGAAAGCAATATTTTTCCCTGTAATGTTGCGATCACTAGAAAACAATTACCCCAAAATACTATAATGACCATTCTAAAAGCTACTTTTTAATTTAAAATTGATTACGTCAATTTATTGTTTAATTAAAGGTTTACTGTTTACTATATTATTTCCTGCAATCATATAATTATGCATACTTGCTCCTAGTATTATATAATCTTTTTTGTTTAATTTTACCATTTATACTGATGTTAAATACACCGTGAAATCTAAAGCATTGTACTAACTTTCAGGGATTAATCTTCCCATGATTACGAATAAATTTTTGTACGGGACTAACCTTGTTACTGGACAAAAAATATCAGCTGTTCCATAAGTGCAAGTAATGTAAATATCATACGGGTCATGGGTATAGTGGTTTGTATTTTGAAAAATAAAAGACAGCACTATTTTATACATGAGTTTTATTGCATTATTTACTATTGACCTTTAAACAAAACCAGTTTCGTGTGAAAATTTCGAATTCTTTCGTCTATTTCTGTCACATTTTTCAAAAGATGATGTATTCGTACATCTAAGTATTTTAAAGCTATAGCCTTTATTAATAGCACAAGGTGGTTTTCGAAGGTGGCTCTGATGTGGTCGTTTAATGTCGGAAATATTCTTTTACCTAAATTCTTTTTCAAAACAACTGCGACCATTTGAGCCAAAGCTTTGTCTTTGGACAAAAACGAGTAGCCTTTCAATTTTATAGTATGCCTCAAAACTTTGTTTGGTTTCCAATTGCATCTTCCAGTGGCCGCAATCCATTTTTCTCGTAGATTCGGGTCTTTAGGAAAACTGTAATGAATACGAAGAAATTAAATAAATATAACAAATTTATTACTTACTAATTCCGTAGATAATAATTGGAAATCATTCAGCGTCGCTATAGCGCGACGAAATACATAATATACTCACTCATTAACATCAGTTTACTAATTTGAAAATTTTACCCTAACGACAGGGTAGGATGAAAACGTGAATTATGGCAACACTGAGATACTGCATATTTTTAGGTCATGCAATTAAAAAATTGCTCAAAATAACTAAAGAAAATGCTAGTAATCTAGTTCAACGTAATTAACATTTGAATCACATATTTTCTGATCGCGCAATACAGAAAAACATTAAAAAACTCACTCACTTGTGGGAAGTCAATCCTTCGATGTGTTTTTCGCTGCGGCTTCCGCAGCCAAGCACGCTACACCCAACCATACCTCACTAAATAATAACTTAACTAATGGAGTAACAAATGAATAAAATATTTCTCAAAATCAAAAGAAAACCAAAATCGCTCACAATCACAAGTCTTTGCTTTGTTTGTCACAATTTAAAAGTGTGACATCAACAAAACGGGTTACGCGATAGAGATGACAATAAAGATTTGTGTCTCTTTTTAACATATAAGAACTGAAATAAGGGCTTCTCTTTTTAAAAATGGATGACGTAACATCGCTCTGTCTATAGTGTTTATAATCAAAGCATTAAGCATTGTTTCACTGACAATCGCGTGCTAGATCTTGCAATAAATAATAGTTCTTAAGAATATGCGGTAAGGTCGATGATTGTAGAAAAAATAATATTTAATTGTCAAACAATCTTGTCATTCTCGCGGTCCACTTTTGTGCGTTGAATTTGTATGGAGTGCGGCATTTTTGGTATATATGATCGAAGACCAATACCACACAAAACATTGGACAAGGGAGTCATGTGTACGAGTATCTCTAGGGTACCAGTATCCTAACCACTGTAGTAATAGTTTGGACTCCTTCAGTAAATAATTGCAATAGCAGTGGACGGCCGCGGAGAACCCATTCACATCAAATAGAGAATGTGCTTAAAAATGCAGGCGTCCCACCGTACGAACGTTTATAAATTTCAACAAAGTTACAATACAAACTTAAGCTCTTTTAATATTAAGAAAAGAAAAGAAGACGTTTATTCACCATTTGTGGCACAAAAAAAAACCATATAAAATTAATAAAATAACAAAGTTCAATATAAAAGTAAACTAAAAACTAACACAATAAAAATAACAACATTATAACAACATTTTAAGTAATTAACAAAAACTTACAAAAAATAAACAATACAATAACGAATTGGTACTGACTCAGCACTACGTTGAGAGCCGATTGACTCCCAACACTGATTTTCAGTCAGTACCATCGTGGAGTCACAGCACTGGCATCACACTAATACATTTTATTACATAGATACGGCTTTATAAATAATGTAGTCTAAATATATTTTTAATAAATGTGCAACAAAAAAAATAAACACTGTTAGGGTAAACATAATGATAATAAGTAAAAAACACGTGTGAAACGGCCGGTAGATATTATTAAAACCATGTTATAAATTAATATACTAGGTACTCATAATAATACTATTTTAAATAAAATAAATATTATATTCATACATATACTCACGGCTATAAACCCCTAAAAAGGGGAGCCAGCCACTTTAGGAAATTAAGTAGGCAAAAGATAGTAAAATAAAGGTTGTTTGCTATTCGTATATAATAATTAAATAACGATGAAATATTTTTTTATATATATGAAACTAACAATAAAATGAAGGCAAACTCATGCTCCTGGTTGAAACATCGATTCGTCTAATTTTGTCATAATCCTAGTTATGGCTTTTTCAAGTTAATTTTATCAATAAGCAGCGTTTTTATAATAATGAATTCTTGTGTTCCGTCTTAAGAATCCTTTTTGCTTGATATCTATATTTGTGTGCACGAAAGAGATAACTCCGTCATTTCATAAATTTCATCATATTAATTCGATCGAGGATAATAGTTTCAATATAAACATACTCAAACGCTCACGCGTGAATCCCCGGAAGTTGGCAGCACAGTTGTGTCATGTGATATTCATAAGTACTAATACTTATGAATATCACATGACATTGTCACCTGGTGTTCAGAGTACCCGTTTGTTTGTACCAGTGTAGTATTCTGTCTCAAAACCTGGTCAAAAACGGAATTTAAATTTTTTCTCAAGCTACCAAGTATTATGAACAACTAAAAAGCTGACAAGTTACTGCAACCAATAACGAACACACAAGGGCTCTAGCGTCACACAGCGCTTTGTACGGTCAGTCTGAAGTTACAGTTCGCTTATGCCTCATATATGATTTTTCGATGCGCTCTGATTTCATTGTTTTTCAAGCTCTTGTTTTAGTGCAGTAAAGTTATTTTGTGGTGGTTTTTCAGACGGATGATCTTAGGCAAGGTATGTTCTTTCTGTTAAATAACATGCATTTGTCAAATATCTTGTAAGATTAGGTTTTTCCGGTCGATAACATTGGTGTAAGTAGCTGTTGTAAAAATAGTTATACATATATTTCAAAAAGGGTTTTGTTATATTTCTGTACATTTCTGAGCATCGAAAACTTTTGTATAATGTGAGGTACTTAATACACAGGCTTCTTATACAGAAAACTGCCGCACGAAATCGCCCCTTTTTTATATTTTTTAAGTTTTCTGAAATCACTTAACTTTTTTTTACAGATAGACTTATTAATGTTATTCGTTTCTATTGGTACCAGGGCATTCCAGCGTCAGTATTTGACTCGAAATGAGTTTTGTGAAATCGTTCAACCTTCAAATGAACCAATATTTGGCAGAGAGCTAACATTTATGGAGAAAGAATTATTGAAAGGGTATTCTCAAAATGACCCAAGAATAGCCGAAGTAAAACACAATCTCTGAATGATTTATCATGAGTTCAAACAAAAATGACTTGCTGCTCGCAAAATCAAAAAAAGATTCGAAGAATACAATACCGCGTGGTTCATCGGCACTATGTCTTTGCCAAGCCTAGGTAAGAAAAGCATAACGGATGCGATCTCTTGCTGTTGTTTGCATTATAACAGTTCCAGAAGTGATCAAAGGGAACTAAATATACTTTGTGATATATAGTGTGCTACATATGCGAAGCTATTGCTTTGAAATTAAACGATTTGTCAAAGGAAAGGCCATGCAAAAAAGAAAACTTCAGCTTTGGACTGTCGTTTTTGCATGCTAGAATTCGATTTTTCGAAACAATACTGCAGGTAGCATACAGGTTGCCCTTAAAAAAAATTAACGTTCGCCTATTTGCCGAAAAAAAAACAAGTGGTGGAAGATAAGACAAAAGACATACAAAACAAATTGAAAGAAAAACTGGATTTTTTAGTGGACATGACTGAAGCATATTTTGGCAATACAAATAATGGAAACACGGGCAGAAGATTTTTGGAGGAGTGTGAAATTTCATTGAAAATTACAGGCGTCGATAAAGATTTAACCTATTGACTTAAAGTAATTCTGGATGTTTTGTGCTTCGGAATGAAATAAATAATGAAAAATTCGAAAAATATAGCCAAGAATTGGCTGAAGACTTATATAAAAAAAGCAAATATTGGCAGATGTTTTAAATTTACCGTGCAAAAGTGACGTTACTAATATTAATATTATGGACGATTGTAGTCATGGCGAATAAAGTTCTGTATCCAAAGAAGTTATTGTTTTATTATACTTTAATGTTAAATCACATAAAAAGTACATTTTTAGCCCGTCCCGCGATAGACTTGGCCATTTAGAAACAAAAAAATTTTGGCCATGTTTTGAGACTGAATACCACACTGTGGGACGGTGTACTCACTTGATAGGGGGCAGGCCTATCGCCGTAGTGTACGAATACAATGTCACATGACTAAGTACAGCCATGTGGGTTTCCTCACGATGATTTCCCTCACCGATAACAACCATGACAATTTAATCACACATATGTCTTTAAAAGAGACAAATTGGTGGAGGCCTGCCCCCTATCACGTGAGTACTCTGTCCATGCAAAACGTGGGTACTCTGAACACCAGGTGAAAAAGTCACATGATGTTCATAAGTATTAGTACCTCTGCCAACCCCTTCGGGGATATTCGGCTTGAACGTTTATGTTTATGTTATGTTAAATTGGGGGAGACCCCAACCAGGCAGGATTTGAGCCCGCGCCTGTCTACATGAAACTGAGACCCATTGTGTTATCACGACGGTTGTTTAATAATCCCTTGGGTGAACAAAATAGTACAAACGACAAAGTTTTTGAATTTCGCGTACCTACAGCTAATGGATATTAGAAAATGAACTGAAGATGTGTTTACATCGGTTAAAATCCGACTCAGAAGGGCAAGCACGAGCGCTCTTATATCGACACGATAAAGGTTAGAATGAGATGGCAGTATACGATACTAAGTAAGTGCGTAAGGGATGGCTGCTTTATCCCACGCGATAACTAGTTTAAACACGGCTCGTGCTTGCCCTTCAGGATTTGAAACCACGTCTCCTACGAGAAGCGGTGATGTCACACTGAGCTATCAAGGTTGTTTGAATAAAAAAAAAATACAATGAAATTTTCTTTAAATAGCGTAAAGAGTTCGAAGGATTATATTTGTGATAAAATCTATCTTACGTCATTAAGACGAAAAATCATTAATCAACCAGATTACGTATGTGAAATGCAAATGTCCAATTTATTTGGTTTTATGAACAAAGAAGTGACTTTTATTACAAAGAGGTAAATTTTGTGTGGCGCCGTGTAGTGTCGGCTTAGAATATCACTACCCCGTTTCTACCGATGGGTGTACGTAAGAGGCGACTAACGGTATTGGGGCTTTTAAGGGATTTTTGGGCGATGCGGTTGGAGACCTTTATTTTTACCATCTTTTCCCCACTCACATTTCCAAAAGTGGCTGACGAATTTCTAATTCCTTAGCTCTGGCTACCTCTTCTAGGGATTTACAGCCGTGAGTATATGTATGTATGTATGTAAATTTTGTAGCTGTGTAGTGTCGGCTTAGAATAGCACTACCCCATTTCTTACCGTGGGTGTTTGTTAGAGGCGACTAAAGGTAGTGATTTTTCGGCGATGCGATTGTACACCCATGTCCATCTTTCCCGACTCAACTTCCGAAAATGGCTGAGGATTTTATGTATGTGTACATATGGTAGAGTTACTCACTATTCTGAATATCACGAAATATTTTGTAAGCCTTCGCAGCATGAGGCTTAAATACTAATAGAATATTCATACAAAATCTGTGAATCTGTGGATTTTTGGGCGATGCGGCTGGGCACATCACCAACAACCTTTATTTCACCTTCTTTTCCCCGCTCAACTTTCCAAAAGTGGCTGAGGAATTTCTTATTTCTTAGCTCTGGCTACTTCTTCTAGGGATTTATAGCCGTGAGTATATGTATGTATGTAAGTCATCTGTCAATATCTCATATCCTCACATATTATACTTGCTTTCACCTTGCGAGAGAGCTACCCGCCTTATCCTATCACTACTATTTGGACGCATTACACACATTGACATATTCCCATAACAATACAAATATTAATAAGTTACTTCGCTTAATTCCGCTAAATATACCCTTCTAGTATATTAATATGGATTTAAATCTTTTTGTTCATGAAAACCTCATGTGGGGATTATTACTAAAAAATAAAGAATAAATAAAGGAAAGAAAAATTTCGACACAGCCGGGAATCAAACCCGCGACGCGAAATTTTTCTTTCCTTTATTTATTCTTTATTTATTAATCTTAATATTGATTTCCGCAAAGTAACGCCTGGTTCAATCCAATATATTCCCATAACTTAACAATATAACTATACCAGGCCACTCAGAAAGTATTGCGAAAAAAGGTTTTAATGTATGAAACACTGGCCGGTTGTAATGTATACTGAAAATATGAGTCTTTATAAATAAAAAAAGGTACGTTCCAATTTTAAAATTTCCCTCTTTATTTTTTACGAGCTATTTTAAATTGTCGTGTCTTACTGAAAAATTAATCTGAGCCGGGAACATTTTTGCGCTATGATTTTTTACGATTTCAAATGTCGCTTAAAACCAGACGAATCATACGATAGACTTCAAATGGCGTTTATGGATGAAGGGCCTTCCAAGGCAACCGTGTATCGTTGGTATAACGAATTCAAGCGTGGTCGATTAACTTTGCGGGATGAAGAAAGAAGTGGTCGCCCTCTAACGGCTGTTACGGATGAAAATGTGGTGGAAGTGAAAAATTTAATTCATGACAATAGGCGAATAACGTATCTAGAGATTCAACACATTATGCAGATTGGATCGGGAAGCGTTCATGAGATTTTACACGAAACTCTTCACGTGAGGAGGATAGTTTCACGCTGGGTGCCACACAACCTCACCGAGGTACAGAAACAGGCCCGGGTGGAATGGTGTCGTGATGATTAACACATTTGATGCTGGCTCGTCTCGGCGTGTTTACGACATCGTTACAGGTGATGAGTCCTGGATTTATCAATACGATCCAGAAACGAAGCGCCAGTCGACGGTTTGGGTATTTCAAAACGAAGCTACCCCTACCAAAGTGAAGAGATCTAGAAGCGGTGGGAAGATTTTGATCGCAAGTTTTTTCAATATGACTGGCTATTTGGTGTCAATTCCTTTACAAGATCAAAGAAGTATTAACGCAGACTGGTATACTACTAAATGCTTGCCAGTAGTTTTCTCAGTTGTGAGCAACAATCGACCACACACAGGGCTCCGCGGGCTACTGCTTCACCACGACAACGCGCCCGCTCACACCGCGCTCAATACGACGGACTTCCTGAACAGCACGCCGGTCAAACTCTTGGGTCACCCTCCTTACAGCCCTGACCTGGCACCGTGTGACTTCTTTTTATTCCCTAAAATAAAAAATCAACTCAAAGGGATACAATTTTCATCGCCGGAAGATGCGCTGTCAGCGTTTCAGCGGGCTGTAAATGAGGTGTCTGCGGCGGACTGGAAAAAGTGTTTCGAAAACTGGTTTAGACGTATGAAACTTTGTATAGATGCTGGTGGAGAGTACTTTGAAAAGATTTAATAAAAACATTTTTACCCATAGAACATTTATTTTTATTTTCGCAAAATTTTCTGAGTGCCCCACGTATGTGGCTTTCCTTACGATATTTTCCCACACCATAAACCCTTAGCTGGATTCGTGAATAAGCCGAATAGGGATCAGAAATAATGGGGTCATAACAGTATTATTATGTATCAAGCTTGATAAATATCGTAATATAATATGCTAGCTTTTCGTAGTAAGTCTCAATATAAACAAATATTTCTATGGGTAAATAAAATAGGCGATAGGCCTGCCCCCAATCACGTGAGTACACTGTCCATGCAAAACGTGGGTACTCTGAACACCAGGTGACAAAGTCACGTGATGTTCAGAAGTATTAGTACCTCTGCCAACCCCTTCGGGGATATTCGGCGTGGACGTTTATGTTATGTAAATAAAATATTAATATTGTTATGCGATAACCAATTTTTATTATAATACACAGCTACATTACACAGTGTTGTGAGCTTCCAAAGCTTACAACGTAATGCTGAGGCAGCACCGTTTCGCTGTGCAGAGGGCTTGCCTTCTAAATATTATATTTGTATGTTTTTTCTTGTTTACTTTTGTTTTCTAGCTTTGAGAATTGAATAATGTGTTGTTTTTTTTACTTTTTTTTCTCTATTAATGTTATTTTTCCATGTTCTGTACAGCGAATAAATGTCTCTCTTTCTTTCTTTCTTTCTCTTTCATTACACACTGATAAGAAACATGCAAACATAAACTCACGCCGTTAGTTCCTATTGGGGTAGGCAGAGACTATCGATCGCCACTTTGTACGATCCTGATAAACCTCTCTAGCTTCGTTAACATTATCCATCAATCTTTTCATACATGCTATTTTATACTTCGGACGCCTGTCTTTTTGAGCACTTTCTCTTTTTGGTCCAGGTGTGTCTAATAAGAAAGTAAATATAATATTTGACAATAATCCTTCTGGAGCAGTCGGATAACATTCATAGATACAGGTTCTTACGCCAACCATTCTAATGAAGGTAGGCACAATAGGGAGAGATAACCGATCACCATTGTGCGATCTCGATAAACATATTGAGCTTTATTTACATTATATCAATCAAAATTAAACAGGACTTCGATGAATTACAATAGTACTAGTGGGTAACCCTGGCGCGACTACGTCGCGTCCTAAATGAGTTTATTTTGAAATTTTCCGACCAATCACAGCGCAGCTCTTTTGAATTTCTAAAGATTTTTTCTGATTGGCCGGTTTGAAAAAATTCCGACCAATCACAGCGCATCTCTGATCGATTAAAGTTTGCGCGCGCTTATGATGACACTCAAGCAAAGTCTATGGGCCAAAATCGAAACTTTGAAATTCTGTAACAATTAACTTAAACCAGTTACATCAGATGTCTGAATTTTGTGCACACCACGGCCGCGAACTGTACAAGACGATACCTGAACCAAATTTCTAGCTTAACTCATCGCGTCACAGGCTTCCGGGCTAGAAAGAGGCTTACAGAAATAATATATAAAGATTATCTAAACATACTTATCACACTGCTATAAATACTCAGAACGGGTAGCCAGAGCCTCAGAATAAGAAATGTCTTAGCCACTTTTGGAAGTTTAGTTGGCAAAAGATTGTAAAAAAAAATGTAGCTTTGTTTGTTTGTAAGGACTTTAATCTAAGAAAATACTGAACGTGAAAATTCACTCACAATGTGAAATCTACGCTGTTTAAGAATAATATAGGCTATATATCACCACGCTTAAATTCATAATGCGTGAGCAGTGATTGTAAAAACCTTACATATTTGAAATATATCTAATGTAAGAAATGAGATCCCTCAGGAGTATATGTAATGTAGAGTTGTGTGATAGAGTGAGAAATAGTGTGATTCGTGAACGAGTAGGTTTGAACGATGACGTAGTATGCAAGATAGAAAAAGGAATGTAGAGGTGGTTTGGGCACATAGAGAGGATGGATGAAAATAAAGTTACGAAAGAGCCAATGTGGATAGGATTGTTAGTAGAGGATGGCCTCGTAAAACGTTTCTAGATCAGATAGAAAACGTTCTTATAAAGGCGGGGGTCCGCAGTGAGAAGAATAAAAGAGCATGTATGAGAAGAATATTGAATGTAACGGAAGCAAGAGAGGTTTGTCAAGATCGTACTGAGTGGCGATCGATAGTCTCTGCCTACCCCAATGGGAATAATGGGCGTTAGTATAAGTAAGTAAGTGTATTTGAAATATAGCGATAATTGTGTACTAAAGTATAATTATATAAAACCAAGCACTGTGTTACAGAATCCTATTTTAATTGTGCTACATGATTTTTAAAAGATTGAAAACAATTAAATGGAAGCGAGATAATAGATAGATAGAAGCGATAGATTTGACTGACTCGTACAAAGTTCATAAACAATCTCTGCCACCCCATTGGGAATAGAACAATAAAATTTAACTATGTTTAAGTTTCTTTGGGCGATGCGGTCTTATCCCCACACAACTTCAGAAAGTGACTGAGGAATTTTTTATTTCGAAGCTACGGCCACCCCTTCTAAGGATTTAAAGTCGTGAGTTTATGCGTGTTTGTTTCAGTAAAACGTAGAGACTCTAGCTACCAGTTAGCTGTTCGGGAATCAAAATCGTAACTTATGTCAAATGGTAGGTTTGGGGTTAAATGAGGTGACTGACATTTTCAGCATACTAAGACCTTTCGTGGAGGCGATACACTTTGTGAGAATGTCATGCCTCCAGTTTTGTGTACAGCTAAACAAGAATAATAGCTAACAACAAAGAGCGAATGTATGAAATTTAATTTATAGAAGTTTATTTTAAATATTTAGAAAGCGAATGTAGTTTGTATTGTCAGTAGAAAACCATTATTGTCGTGTAGTGTCGGCTTAGAATAGCACTACCCCGTTTCTACCGATGGGTGTACGTAAGAGGCGACTGACGGTATTGGGGCTTTTAAGGGATATTTGGGCGATGCGGCTGGAGACCCATCACCAACAACCTTTACTTTACCATCCTATTTCTAACTCCTTAGCTCTGGCTACCCCTCCTAGGGATTTATAGCCGTGAGTATATGTATGTATGTATGTAGAAAACCACTAAAGTGGACGCCTTTAGACCCTTAAGACAATGCACATATAATAAGAACATTCATGAATGTAACCTGTCCTCGTGGGGTTTGTCAGTATCATACAAAGTGGTGATCAATAGTCACTGCCTACCCCAACGGCAACTACTCACGTGAGTATATGAAGGTAATGAGAGCGATAGCAAATGCAATTGCAAATGACTTTTTTAAATTTTAGTATTTTAAATTAGCGGTTGCTGTTGCCGAATATTTGGTTCATTTGTTACGATGCATTTTTCTTGCTGTTGTTTTATTAATTATTTAAGTTCCTTTTTTAGTTAAGCCTTCTGTTTCTCTGTTGTTTTCGGTGTTCTTTACTTTTATGCATTTGTGGGAGCTTGTTATTGGCCTATTTCTGCCTATGTAATAATTTTATATTGTAAATTTAGCTGTAAGCCCCCCAAAGATAATAAGATAAATAAAATAAATAAAATAGCTCAACCTATATAACTAGGTACCTGTAGGTACTCACGGCTATAATCCGAAATGGGGTAGCTATATCACCTCACAGCCCATATATGTCCCCACCAAGGAACTCGAGCCTACCCTATATAGGGCGATTTGGCCTTAGTGCACCACGCTGGCCAATTGCGGATTGGCAACCGTAATAGTAGCCGGGACCGACGGCTTAACGTGCCCTCCGAAACACGGAACCATCTTAATTTTCGGATAATCAGGTGATTTAAACCTGCAATATCCTTCCATCTTACAAATTAAATTTGTAAGGTTACCAACCCCCGGAGATCGAGCCCGAGTTCTCCGTACTTGAAACCAAGCGCTTAACTGCGAGACCACGGAGGCAGTCGTAGCTAGCAGGGTAGCTATACAAAGGTTGGAGATGAAAAGTTTCAACATTTGCATTCTATCTGAAAAGATAGACAAGTGGCCTTCCGAATTAGTAAAAAATTCGGAGGTAGGAAACGCAAACACTACTAAAACGTGTAAAAGAAATAAAGGATAGAAGAATTTCGCGCTGGCAGCCATTGGCACGGTAGCTCAATTGGCAAGAGCGACGGGGGCGTATACCCGAGGTCGCGGGTTCAAATCCCGCCTGTGTCGAAATTTTTCTTTCCTTTATTTATTTTTTATTTATTAGTAATAATCCCCACATGAGGTTTTCATGAACAAAAAGATTTAAATTAAGTTCCTCTATCACTATGGATGTCAAAAAATAAAACGATGTATTTGGTCTTATGACCACATCGCCCGACAATCACTAAACAACGCCCTGCCTGCATAGCTAGCAAAACCGACCTTTTAACTAGATAACGATTGCTAAAAACAGCCAACCCTTTCGCACTTACATAGTATCGTATACTTTTATCTCACTCTAACCGACAGAGTATCGATAAAATAACGCTCATGCTAGGCCTCTACGGTAGTAAGCTTTCACACGTTAATTTAGTCCATAATTGAGAGTGACAAGTTGTCGTGGCATTCTGCGTTGTGATTCACATTCAAAATAAAATGGATGTTAAATAGTATAGTATAGATAGGAAAAGTATCTAGCTTAGTAGAACATATTGGTAATGAAATACGAATTAGACATACATATGTTTACGGCTGTAAATCCCCAAAGAGGGTGACCTGAGCCTCCGAATTGGCCTAGACCTCGCTTTTTTAACATACCCTTTTTATATTATAAATCGATAAAGGACATCAAACTTAACAACTTTGCCTATGGAATGCCTATCTAAAATATTGTTATTATCTAAATATTTAATAATGAAAAATATCATATACCTAGTTCAAACTGAGAATGTATAGTATAGAATGAGAATCTTTGCTTCAGTGAAAATAAGAAATAAAAAAAACATTTGATCTATGCTTTTCGCTCTGTAAACAAAAATAAAACTTCTTTCGGTATTTCCCAGTTGTATTGATCGTCGTTGAAAAATAATATAATGAAAATAAACCGGTAAGCGAGCGATTGAACTGGAAAATACCGAAAGAGGTTATGTTTTTGCGTAGACAGAGAATAAATAGACCCAGGGGAAGCGTGTCGGCAAGTGAGATGGGTAATACAAAAAAGTGTTGTTACTCAAAATAGTTTTCCCCGTATTGTGGGTAATTTTACAATTTTTTTTGAACTTTATCTTCGAAATTTTCCAATAAATTATTTGATAAATATTATCATTATAGTAGTTTTTAATTGGTTATTAGTCAAAGTAAGTCCAAAACATATAGAAGTAAACCTATGAACCGTGTATCCAAACGATCTGCATGCTCGCCGTCATCGGGGGCTGATGAGTCCCGCGCATAGATCACACACATACGAAAACTATATCAAATTAGAGTAAAAAATATTTACTATCCATCAAAATAAGTTCAACCCTCCGAACGGAATGCAGATCGTTTAATTAGATACATAGTACTATATGTATTTGCGAAATAAATAAAACAATCGAATGTATTACTGAAAAGGTTTAATTCTTTAACATTATTACATAAGTACATTATTACAAGTGTGTGTAGGTGCATGGTAAATATTACATGGCAATAATGATGAATTCTAGCACTTAATGAACGTCATAATGCCTACCGCATCACTTAACTAAAGAAAAAGAACAGGCGACAAACTCCTCCAATGCATTCTCCTATTACACTAGTCATTAAGTTGTACGTATCACGGGGCTAAGATCTAAAAAAAATGTTTTTATTTATCATAAACGAAAAAGTACTTAATGAACGTCATGAACAAGCCCTGCCTAACTTACCACCTGCTCGGAAACTAAAACTGAAGGTAAAAGAGCAGGCGAGAAAATCCAATATTTATGCTTAGCCTAAGACTTAAACTGTAGTTACGTATTTACTGGTTGAGTTGGACATAACATCCCTGACCAGACTGACTTATCATTAGATTCATTAATCTGAAATCAAAATATAATTATTGTATAGGACTTGGGACGTGGATTAAACACTTAATAATATTAGCGATAAACACAATATAGTCTTTCATACTTGTACACCCAAACGACGAAAATTTGATGATGACGCAGTAGGCTGAAAATTTTTCATTGTATCAATGTTATCATTAGATTCATTAATCTGAAATCAAAATATAATTATTGTACAGGACTTGGGGACGTGGATTAAACACTTAATAATATGATCAAGTATGAGATGATATTTTTTTAACATACTAAGGTTGGAACAGCACCAGGTAATAATAAAGTTAATTTCTTTTTCTCAAATATATTCTTTTTTTCAAAATGAAGACTACAAATTTTGGAGTATTTTGTAGAAGTCCAGTTAATTTTTCCAGTTGATAGAATCCATTCACATAATATTATCTTCATTTGGAAAACTGTAAAAAAATCTACTCTTTATATACCCACATTAACAAGAAAAATAGTACATGCCATGGAACCCTTTTTAAGAACTAAATAATAAACATCCTTTATATAACTTATATTAGTATATTGAAATACACATTTTTTATTTAATCCAGGGTTTTAGGGTAAATAAAATACTTGTACTGGCAAAATCACAATGATAAGAGATTTTAGGTTATCAAATTTTAAATATAATTTTCATGCATTTGCAGTTTATTTTTCTGCATAAATTAGATATGTATGTGTCATAAATAGAAAATATAATAATCTTACACTGTTATTATTCTAAAACTAAATGGTACTTACGAGTGGAAAGACAAATCTGGTTGCTTAGTTTCGCTATTACTTTTACACGATATAACACTGCACCTGACCATTTTATTGAATGTTTAATTATTTCTAATGTTAAATTATATTTCTATTTATTGCCAGAACCGATCTCACATAAATAATTAACTAAAAAATCAACGAAATTCTTAATTTTTCTGCTTTACAATTCAAAAACGGTTTGTTTATTTTGAAAATGTCAAACGGTTTGTTTAGCAAAGTACTTTGCCGGCTTGGCCAGCAGTAAGGGACAGCAAATTATATGGTCATGTCTCACTTACTCTTAGTATTTTTAATATTTATTTTCTCCGTCTAGTGCGAGTGAAACAAAATATATGCAGATGTCTATTGTAATTCTCCGTCTACGTGTTTTTGTTTACAGAGCAAAAAGAGTAGATCAGATGTTTTTTTTTTAATTTCTTATTTTCACTGAAGCAAGGAATCTCATTCTATACATTCTCAGTTTGAACTAGGTACGACAATTTTTAATTATTATTATTTTTTGAAAATTACAATATTTTAGATAGGCATTCCATGGGCAAAGTTCAAATTCAAATTCAAATATTATTTATTTCCAAAAAACGGTTCATACATTGTTTTACAGTGGTCTCCACACTAGGCGCGTAGCCTGTATAGTGGCTAAGTAGTAAGTTGTTTAGTATGATGTCCTTTATCGATTTATAATATAAAAAGGGTATGTTATAAAAGCGAGGTCTAGGCCAATTTGAAATTTCACAGCCGCTTTTGGAAGTTTATAGGCGGAAGATAGGAACAATAATGTATTTTAGTGAAAATACAAACTTACATACATATACTCACGGCTATAAATCCCAAAACAGGGTAGCCAGAGCTGCGTATTATTTTATTGTGTAAACCACTTCTGAAAGTTAAGTGGGAAAATATTATTATTTATTAAATGGGAGATCGTTAGTCGAAGGATCTCCACCAGTTACATACAAATATTTTAAGAAGAGAAAAAATTAGGACAAAGTATAACTTTTCAAGAAGAAGAAAATACTTTTTTAAACATGTAATGCTTCTATTATAATTCATTAGAGATTATACTCTGCCGATAGAAATTACAGTTACTTTCATCCGAACCCAAGCAATTTTGATTACTGATAAAACAAAATCGACGTAGAAAAGATAAGTATTTTTACAGATATGATAAGAAATATAAGTCTAATTAACAGATAACAACCGAGTTTAATTAAAAAAATACATAAACATACTCACGACCGCGACCTCAAATATCGAAAAGAAGAAGCCAGAGTTTGAGAATTAGATATCCTTTTACGGAATACTGTACAGCCTTCGACCATATATACCAAAGATGCCGCACCCCATACAAATTCAACGCACAAAAGTGGACCGCGAGAATACCGAAACTGTTTGACAATTAAGAATTTATTCCTCTACAATTATCGACCTTACCGTATTCTTTTGAGACCTATTATTTATTGCAAGATCTAGCACGCGACTGTCAGTGAAACACTGCTTATCATAGATTTAAGCACCGTTTGGCCGGGCCGTGTTTCGTGCTTTGTTGGTGTATCTTTGGTAAGTGATCGAAGTGTACAGCGAATAGATGTCTTTCTTTCTTTATTCTTACTTTTACAGACATACATTTACTCACGGCTATAAATCCAAAAAAGGGGTAGCCAGAGCTTTTAGCAAGAAACTACTCAGCCACATTTGGAAGTAGATAGGGGACAAGATGGTAGAAATAAAGTATCGTTGGTGACGGGTCTCCAACTGCATCGCCAAGATCACTTAAAAAAGCCCCATACGATTAGCCGCCTTTTACGACAACAGTACATGTCATTTACTTCCTTTCTAAATTTTGTTAAATAATATGCCACATCACCGATTTAGCACTTAAAAAGCTACTACACCCTTAGGGATAGCCAGAGCTAAGGAATTAGAAATTCCTCAGCCACTTTTGGAAATGATATTGGGGAAAAGATGGTAAAAGTAAAGGTTGTTGGTCTCCAACCGCATCGACCGAAAATCCCTAAATGCCCCAATACCGTTAGTCGCCTCTTACATACACCCACCGGAAGAAATGGGGTAGTGCTTCTCTCAGCCGACACTACACAGCTTCGTATTACGATACAATATCAGATGCAAAAATAAACATACAAAAATACCAGTTAAATAAAATCCTTTAATAATCACATATGGAACAAAATAATTTATATGACAACAATGTTCTTGAATTTCTTAATCACAATTTGAAATTCAACGGTTAACATGAAGCTTAAATCGAGACCCTTACAGAAGTTATGATTGATGTATATTTTATTTGATTACATATTTCTCGAATAATATTTCTTTTATGACACAATTTTATATGGTACATATATAAACCCTTAGAAGGCGCTGACCTGTCTATGTATTTAAAAAAAACACGTCCAGATGACACAGAAGACCTGCTTTAAACAATATACTATTTTCCCCAAATATTTATGAAATCTAATTTCACTAGACACGAGAATAATCGTAAGTATATAATGATTTTCCAATCTGTTTTTTTTACTATTTTGCAACAAGAGCAGGTAACGCCATCTCGCGAAAAGAAACGATACTCTTTAAGATGGTCACCCAGCGCCTTCCTCATCCTGATTATTCCTCATCAAAATCTAACATCCAATATCATCCGAACAAACCCATACAACTCGATAATACTATTAGGAATTGACTAAAACCAGTACGGTATTCGAACTATTCTGACGGATTATAAATCTCTCAGATACTTTAGGAAGTTGAGAGAACCGACAGAAAAAGAATGGTAGAAATGGATCACTAATCGCCCAAAAATCACTAAAAAAAGTCCCAAAACCTTGCATCGCCACTAAACACCCGCAGAAAAAATAGGCTATTGCTATTCCAAACCGACACTACACAGCTATTTTAGACTACGGTAAATATTTATACCACATTTAATAAAACATTCACCACAAAATTATATCTATTAGTTCACTTCATAATTTAAAAATAATTGGGGTTATAAAAAATCATGGAATGGAAGTAATACATTTAACCAGATGATAGAGAAGTTACATGTCATTAAGTCATATGCCCGAAAAAAAAACAATTTAGTTTTGTACGATATTGACAGCTGTCATAATTTTTAGCATTAGCATGTAACGTCATAATTGCAATTGACATTTAATGGCGATTTTTCCAACGACATATAAAACAATAAAATATACTATTTTATTAAGCTGCTACAAACTTTTAAAAACCCCACACAAATTCCTCCAGATACCTGCATAGCTAGTACGAGCGATCTTATGGCGTTACAATAGCGGTTAGAATGAGATGACAGTATACGATACTAAGAGCGAAGGAGATGGCTGTTTTACACCATGTAATATACAGTTAAAAGAACGCTCGTACTACCTATACTGATTAAGACTATACACAAACCAACTTTATCTTAAATTACTAACTTAGCCTAACCATCACATTGATATACTAGGAATCTAATATGGAATATTATATTGTAGTCTTAATTAAAAAAATTATATTATTGTGTTAAAGAAATACAAAAAAAAGACGACTGAAAATAGCCAGCTATAGTTCATAATGGATTTACTAGTTTTACTACTATATATAAAGGCCTAATTGTGATGAATAAATAGTTCTCTTTTCTATGTACCAAGATAACAAGAAGAATAGTTTAACTAGTATAATTTCTTTTTATGTGTGATAATAGTTTAGCCACATATTTACACAATATCAACCCTATTTATGACAATAGCGCTCATAGCTGTGAGATGTGAAAGACAGAGAATGTCATGTGCAAAGTGAGATAGGGATAGATTAATCACACAAAATTTTACAAGTATGACATACCTCTCTCACTCCACACCTCATTCTACTTGGGCTGAGCTATGCTTGCTAAACAACAGCAACAGCAACAACTAAACAACAATAGATGAAACAGTTTTATATCATACAATGGAAGATAGTTAATGTTTAATCCTTTATAAGGCAGAGGTATGATCAAAAATTTATTATTGAATTGAAATTATGGTGTGCAATATATGACCAGAGCCTTATAAAGGATTAACAGATGAAAACTCTACAAATATAGGTCAGAAGATTTCCTTTACCACTAAATTTAAATAACTAATGGAATAAATATGATTAATATATGTATGGCAAATGGTTATATCAGAACCTTAAAGTTTTAAGACCCAAGATTTCCAATAAAATGCATTTTTATAATTGCATAGATTATCTTATTATAGCTAGTTGTCATGAAGGCAAGTAGTTTATTTCAAAAGTCTACAGTTTTCTCTCAATCACATTAACATCAATATGGAATTCTATAATAAAATAGCTATACAATATGGAATTATTTTTCTATTTAGCTTAGAATTTATTTAACATGATGTTACAATCACAATCCTTTTTTTAGAAATATGATCATATAAAGATAGTTCACATTCTTTCCGAAGCCATTTAAAATCATCTATATACCTTTCTTCATATATTTCTTACACTTTGCAAGACCAAACATTATGTTGCAATACTTGATAAATATAAATACATTCAAAAACAATAACAGTAACAATATAATACACATTATACTTTCCAATTCTATAGTGGTGAAAGTTACCACTAACTTTATTGGCTACATCTTCTCACAATATCTACTCTCAGAGTAAGAATTACTGTATGTCACATATGATAAAAAGACAGTGACAAAAGTCAGCACTACAGTTAAAAATTGGAAGATAGTTAATGTTTTAACATTACGATTCAACAATTCATAATTCTTTTCCAAACGATTTAAAGTTTTAACAACATTATCGGGCTTTTCTGTAATTTTAGAATCTACAATATCCCCATTTTTAGGTAATTCCTTTTCAGGGAAACTGCATTTTAGTCGGTACTCATCGACTTTGCTGCCTGAAGATTTCTTCCATATCTCTGCCAATTCTTCTGAACTTAGATTTGTTTTGGGTATTTGAACTGATAACACGAGGAATCTATCTCGAGCAACTGTTCGTACTTGTGAGCCCTGTTGTACTACAATGACAACCTTTTGGACTGCTCCTTTAGCTAATACACCTAGACTAGGTTTGACCCTGAATTTCTCAGGTGAAGTAGTACGGATTTTAAATGATATAGCTCCTTCATCCATATTTGTTAATACAAATTGACCAGTAAGTTCATCATTTTCACTCTTAAATATAATTGTTTCATTGGGAACAATGCGTAACATCTCCCCTGGAGAATGTTGGTCATCATCAGCGAAAGTGACTTTCTTTGTTGTATTTTCCTGCTTATTTTCTGGTACAAATTCAAATACATATTCATCAGTACCACCCCAACATACTAGAGTGCTTTCAGGGGGAATTAATTCATCCAAATTATCTTTGTTCAAAAATTTCATCAACTCCACAGCCCTTGGTGGCAAAAGACCTTTTATAACTTTGAAAGCTGCTGAAAGAACCCAAGGCATTTGATAAATGATGATGTAATGCAAAAAGGCTGGATAGTAATACTTCATTAGTTGTATTAAGTATTTAATTAGTTCCATATCCACATTACCGAGGCCACAGCCTTCCATATCAAAGAAGAGTGTGATCGGTTTTCCATTCTCCTCTCTTTCGATGCGATCAAACCAGTAAATAACACACTTCTTCAACTCATCAATATCTTTTTGACCTTTAATGTGAAGTTTGGACTTCATTATCAATAACAAATGACCATCGACATCGCGGCCGTGCGGGAAAAATGCTCCGTCTTTCAAGTAATCTAACCGGATGGTACTTTCATTCAAATCACTCGCTCCTACATTTTTACGCCACACCATAATGTCCCACAACATATCTGCAGCCCTTTTAGCATCGTATTCCTGATGTTTCAGCGCTCTGTTCAAATATTTGTCGTCCTTCAGTCTATCCAAATCTACCTGGTTGAATTCACCTGGAGGTATGGGTATTCCTTCTTTTAAACGCTCCTCAAATAATGCACGAACATCAGCAGGGGTACCCATAATGTCTTAAAGCTCGCGAAGCACTAATAATCTGATTTAATCAATTACAAAATGGGTTTTGATAAGAAAATCTTTACAAAATTACCGTGGTGAGGCCAGCGAGAAACGTTTTATTTTTTTATGAAACAGTGACAGTGACAGTGACACTCACTAAACTGACATAATGTATTGAAAGTAAATCGCAGATGTCATAATAATGATATTGACATAATGTTGTGGTTTGGTCACTTTCGATTTCAAATCTGTAGCCTTCACGTAGCCTTATATTTAGGTCTAAAGTCTAAATATCGAGTGCACTACGTGCACGTGCCACGTGCATGAGTCTGAAAAGCCTGACCGACCTAGTTTATTGTTGTTTTACGGGTATAATATTAGATTAAACATTATCTTTTTTAAATTGATGAAAATTAACAAAATGTAAATAAATAACTTCTCCTGGATTGGATATGGGCCTGCCCTATAGAGATCTCTCATTCGTTGTTTTTCTGCCATCTCCACCGAATCGTTGGTCAACCTCGTAGGACGTCTACCCACATGGTGAACTACTTAAGAATCTTTGAGCCCTAAGAACTAGCCGTCGCAGTCGATTCTGCATGTTATATACCCAACCATTTGACTCTGTGAGTTACAGCTTTCTTCGGAGGCCTTTATACTCAGGTCAGGTTACGCCTGTTTGCTGTAGCCGCAAGATATTGCTGGCATTAAGCTTTTAGCTAATCAGCATAGTATAGTATATATATATATATATATATATATATATATATATATATATTGTTAAAGTAAACACCAAATACGTTAAAATTGATATATTAATCAATATAAAAATAACATATTCACATTCTTGAAAAAACTTCTACAATACACAGGAAAAAATATAGAACAAACAAAAATCTATTTTATATACGTCAATTCTTAATGACAAATCATAAATTCATAAATTGTTAAATACAAAAGAGGTTTGTTTAACATATATATATATTATGACATGGTTAGCGACATGATACCGCCCGAAAAACAGAAGGGCGTGAGTTCCAATTCTGGGACGGGCCTACACCAATTTGTCTTTTCTAAAGTCATATGTGTGGTTAATTTATCATGGTTGCTAACGGTGAGGGAAAACATCGTGAGGAAACCCACATGGCTGAGTTGTACTTAGTCATGTGACAGTGTATTCGTACAAAACGGCGATAGGCCTGCCCCCTATCACGTGAGTACACTGTCTAAGCAAAACGTGGGTACCTTCTCTGGAAACTAGATGGCGCTTGCCATGTGAGTTCAGGAGCATTGGTACCTCTGCCAACCCCTTCGGGGATAAACGGCGTGATCGTTTATGTATGTATGTATATATATATATATAGTATCGTAAACTGTCATCTCATCAGTAGTAAGTGCTGCAGAGATGGCTGTTTTATACCACGCGATATCTAGATAAAAGGTCGCTCGTACTAACTATGCTGGGTTAACATTTGATGGTTATTAATTAAAAACATGTATATTTTAAGGAAACCTCTTGAAAATATTTTTTTATCTCGACACTTTACAACGGAGATCCTTTTTAGTAACCTTTTTTTTGGGATTTAAAGTTTTCCCTCTCGTTGAAGACCTACCTAATTTCAAAGTTCTCGAAGACCTGGTAGCGGTTACTTATAACATAACATAAACGTTCACGCCGTTTACCCCCGAAGAGGTTGACACAGGTACCCATACTTCTGAACGTCACGAGGTAGCGCCACCTTGTGTCTAGAGTAGGTACCCACGTTTTGCTTAGACGGTGTACTCACGTGATAGGGGGCAGGCCAAACGCCGTTTTGTACGAATAGACTGTCAAATGACTATTTACAACTCAGCCATGTGGGTTTCCTCACGATGTTTTCCTCACCGTTAACAACCATGATAAATTAATCACACATATTTCTTTAGAAAATACAAATTGGTGTATGCCCGACCCGGGATTGGAACACTAGTCGTTTGCACAAAACGAAATATTTATAAAAAAATCATTAAAAGGCTCTGCAAATACGACAATTATAATAATTGTTTATTTAGATAATTATCTAAATTAGTTATTTCTGAAAACACTTTTTTGTACTCTTTCATACATACATAGGCCACTTCTTTGTGATCGAAATCCTCTGGAATGGCTCGACGGATTTCAACCAAATTTGGCACAGTGGTCAAGTGAATATTGCTTAGTGTTTTAAATCATTGTTTATTGCGTAATATTGTGGTCGAACCTACCATGGAGGAATAATGACTGAAAATTATTTTCCCATTGAACATCATACATACATACATATACTCACGCCATTAGTTCCCATTGGGGTAGGCAGAGACTATTGATCGCCACTTCGCACGATTCTGACAAACCTCTCTAGCTTCGTTTACATCCATCAATCTTTTCATTCATGCTCTTTTATTCTTCATACTTCGGACGCCAGCCTTTTTGAGCACACTCTCAATTTGGTCCAAGTGTGTTCTCCGTGGTCGTCCTCTACTAACATTACCATCCACACTAGCTATATAGATCCCTTTTACCAATTTTCTATCAGCCATCCTCTCTATGTGCCCAAACCATTTCCATTTCCCATTGAAGTCTATAGAAAAAAGTAAATGGCTTCCTATTCAGACCATGGCTTAACGATTAAGACTGACTGCACAGATAGTAAAAAGACTTAGGTTTATCTAACTTGCTCAGCTCAATTAATTTCAATCGCAATTTGCATTGAAGTCCTAGTTAAGAATGTTTTTCATTGACCATTTCATTTATCGTAAATAAAATATATTACATGTATTATTTTAAAAAAAAAACACCTTTAATACTGTATTTCGAATAAAATATATTATATACAATTATTCATATTCTTAAATCTAAAAACATTTAATACTATATCAATACAGGAATGGATGAACAATTAAAGTGTTTTTTCTTCATTATAAAAGCTAACAGTGTTGGCTTAGAAAAGCACGAACCCAATTCTTTCTACAGTTGAATAACTTTGTTTATTGGGGCCATTTAAGTGTTGGGTGATACAGAGAGAGACCCATCGACAATAATCCTTTATTTAAAATCATTTCCCCAGTCAACTTACAAAGGTAATTAAATAATTTTCGATCCTGAAGTATGTAAACCCTTTTTTAGGATATATAGTTGTGATTTAAATCTTTTTGTTCATGAAAACCTCATGTGGGGATTATACCCCATCGGGGGCGTATACCCGAGGTCGCGGGTTCGAATCCCGCCTGTGTCGAAATTTTTCTTTCCTTTATTTATTCTTTATTTATTAGTATATAGTTGTAAGTTTAATTTCATATCTTTAAGTAAAAGTGGTAGTATTCTATAAGTGGTTGAGCAGATTGCATTAAAACTTCATCTTGTACATTCAGACAATGTTATTCTGTACATTTTATTATGCTAAATATATTCGGAAGCCATCTCAGAGTGAATTTATAGTCTTGAGAGTACATAGTCAGGCTGAAAGAAAAAATAACAATTATTTAATCATATCAATTTCAAAGAGGTTCTGATTATAAAATATGTTTGTGGTTAAAAGTATGGTTAATTATCAATATTGGTAGTAGTGGGTAAAAACTTTGATAAGATAATTAGCAGCTGAGTCATGTGACATTGAAAATTTACAGAGCATAGATATGCTTGCCCTCTATTTGGGTACTTCACTATGAAGGTAAAAAGTGGGTACTCCAAGCAACAGGTAAAAAATTACACATGATTTACTTTGGTAGCAGAGTAGGAAAGAGAACGACTGTTTTGGCAGAGTATACACACATGTATACATACATATAATCATGGCCAAAAATCCCTAAAAGGGATAGCCGGAGCTTCAGAGAACTCCTTAGCCACATTTAGAAGTTTCTAGGTGATAGGATGGTAGAAAAATAAAGTATAGTTGGTGATGGACGTCCAATCGTATCGCCCAAAAACCACTTAAAAAGCTTTATACCCTTAGTTGCCTCTTACGACACCTGTGGGTAGTGATACTCTAAGCCGGCACTACAGAGAATCTAGACATCAGAGTGAGTGAGTTCAAATCCTTAACTGATGCAGCAAAGATTCTTTAGTAAAGTCATATACATGATTTTAACAAGCAGATTATAGCAACATCAGAATAACATCAAAACCTATGTCCTTTCTGAATGCAAAAATGTAGATATTCAAAACTAAAAGATAAATTTAATCTGCATAAATTATCCATATTACAACTGTTGCCGGTGTATAATTGTTTTGTTTTCAATAGTTATTTTAATTTGCGTTTTTCTGTATCATCTGTATAACAATTGGTAGAAAATTTATAGGTCAAGAACTTCTCTGTATTTTTCTCTTATTTGAAATATTGTGTACCTCAAATAAATAAATAAATAGTCAAGTGTTTTTTGGGATATATAATGTGTAAAAGATAGCTGTGTAGTGTTGGTTAGATTAGCAACCCATATCTATTACTGGGTGTCATAAGAAGCAACTTAGGGATTTTGACCCTTTAATTCATTGTTGAATGATTTGTGACCAGAGACCTATCACCCACCCATCCCACTCAAGTTCCTTATGTAGCTGAAACTTTTTTAATTTCGAAGGTTTGACTACCCTTTTTTATGAATTATAGCTGTGAGTATATGTATATATGTAGAAGATGAGTATACTCAGAAGAGTTTCACATGAACAGAAGAAAAACTTACCGAAACAAACCAATATGAGTTTTTCAAAAAGACTAATCTTCCAATATAACCCATTTGTGACTCTGGTGCTATAACATGCAGATGTAAATGATGTACCGACCGGAATGGAGGCCAGTGGAAACCAAACCTAGAATCTTCTATGCTAAGGTTGTTTTTTGATAGCATGTCTTTGCCTGTTTGTACCATCTTAGTAACTGAAAAATTCAAAGAAAATTAATTTACTACTGCAGTGTCAGTTTAGATTAACACTAACCCATTTCTTCCAATAGAGGTTGAACAAAGCAACTAAGGTTATAGGGGAATTTAAGTTATTGTTGGGAGATATGCAGTATCAGTTATGTATAGGACTATTTGTATCCCATTTCTGTGGGTGTTTCAAACCTCATGTGGGGATTATTACTAATAAATAAAGAATAAATAAAGGAAAGAATAATTTCAACACAGGCGGGAAACGAACCCGTGACCTCGGGTATACACCCCCGTTGCTCTGCCAATTGAGCTACCGTGTCAATGGCTGCCAGCGCGAAATTCTTCTATTCTTCATTTCTTTTACATGTTTTAAGTAGTGTTTGCGTTTCCTACCTCCGAATTGTTACTAATTTGGAAGGCCACTTGTCTATCTTTTCAGATAGAATGCAAATGTTGAAAACGCCTTACTATCACATAATTAAAATCTTTTTATTCATGTGTTGAAATTTTTCTTTCCTTTATTTATTCTTTATTTATTAGTAAGGATATTGGGGCTTTTAATTAATTCTTGGTCTATGCAGTTGGAAACCCATCACTGACTCCCTAAATTTTGCCATCTTTTCCCCACTCAACTTACAAAAGAGGCTGATGAATTTGTAATTCTGCAACTCTAGCTAGCTATTCAAGGGATTTATAGCTGTGATTATTTGTTAATGTGGCAAGAGAGCCATTACCAAATTCTTATATGAAAATCTTTTTCCCACTCAACCACTAATTGTAGCTGAGAGATTTTCAACACTGAAGTTTTAATCAAATAATAGAGGTAACAAAACAATTTTTTACCTAGCTCTTTGTCCGCAGGAACAAGTGCCTTCACATCTTCAATGTGTCGCTTAGGTATAACTAAAATATGATAACTGCTAGCGGGTTTAATATCACGAAACACACAAATATCATTGTCTTCAAATAAGATTTCTGTGTTCTCTGACTTTGCTGCTATTTTGCAAAATATGCACAAAGAAAGTTGCGCTGTCTCTGTGGCTGTGGTTGGCGTTGTAGAGTCCATTATTAATTCTTCTAATTTATGTAATGCTATTGCAGAAAATAAATGTAGATAAACATTTAAAATACACAATTGAATAATTCACAATTTACGAGACAGGCTCGCTCATCTCATCATTATGTATTGATTTGATTGATGTTGATACGGTGATTGATATTAGATTGACATTGACAGTATAATTAAAGCCGTGTTGAGAAAAATGTTAAGAAAAATCTTAATCACTTTTCTGCTGGAGTGTACCTGGACAGAAATGTATGTGAAAGTTAATGTTTTTTATTTAGATACTTGGGCTTAATAAATTGGATGGAAATAATTATAGTCCAGAAGCACTATTTTTTGACATAACTTTCAACCGAATAGCTGCAGACATTACGGAGATATTTGAGGTTTTCAAAACCTCAAGCCATAATCCTCATCAGGGAACCTTAATAACTCCGGAACCAATGAAAGGTTCCTTCTGGGAATTGGCATAACGTGAGCACTATTTATGCACTATTTTTTGAAACCTTAACCTAGACTCTAGGTCGCACCGTTTGTTTGCTGCAAAGATGAGGATTATGGCTTGAACCTCAAGCCATAATCCTCAATAAACTTTAGCTATAATTTTTTAACCATAAGAGCACTATTTATCTGGCCTATGGCACTATTTAGCACTATTTATGCACTATTTTTTAGCATTGATCAAAATCAATTTTATGAAGTTTTAAAATTTGAGGATTATGGCTTGAGGGACACAGTATTAGTTACTTTGGACGTTTCACTTGGGTGCCAATTTTTGTGGTCTTGAAATACTTTTCCCCAATGGGCGAAATTAAAATTAGATGTTTTGGATGTATATCGGATATATGTAAATGCAGCATAACATAACACATTTAAAGATACAGGCTTGGATGAATGAATATGGTTTAATGATGTATTCTTGGCTTTCGTAAGTTAAACCGCAAAAAACTGTCACTGTCATGTCAATGTCATTGTCACAAGTGTTGCTTCAACAGCTTGCGTGCGGGTGGTTATTTTCGGAATTTTCAAAGTTACTTCTTAATATCTTAGTATTTACACTTATTGAAACTAAATTAACGCATGGTAAGTCATTCCACAGTAATGTCTTTCTATTTACCTTGAATTAGTTCAGTAATAATGTCCATTATCGTATTAGGATATGATACATATAACCCAACTTCTCTTACAAACTAAGCATCTCTGAAGACCGTTGTGGAACAGAGAACTACGTATTATAAATTTTATATCGTTTAGAGAAACGCTCTGAATTTACACTGGATTACACAGTGTTAATGATTATTAAATAGTAAAGTAAGTTCTCTGTTATGATGTTACTGCAGCTATTATAAAATGCAAAGGGTATAAATTTTTATCCATAGACATTTGTTTTCATCTGACCCTCATAAGTATACAATTTTACAGAAATATCTTTCAATTATTAAAAACAACCGTACATATATTTGTTGTTATTATTTATGCCTTTTGTTTCTGCACCACCCATTATTAATGTTAAGCACAATATCTACTCTAAAAAGGTTGGCTGGAAGAGATCACTGATTGGTGATAAGTCCGCCTGTTGTTTCTCTGTTTATTGTTTATTCATTCTGTATATGTCTGTGTATTATTTATGATATTTTTACCTTAGGACCACAGTTACTATATTGCAGCATTATTTGATTTGTAAATTATTTTATTAAATTCCCTTAAGATGTGCCCAGCAATACAGTTTGAATATATTGAAATGTATAAGTTTTGTAAGCATGGGAGAACATGAGACATTTCTATTGTACAGTCAAGAAAGGTAGCATAAAATCAGCTTTTTTAAAATATTAATGTATTCACATCAAAATTGCCAATACCAAAACTGGTTCCGCTAAGAAGTGAACAGTTATTAAAGTGAGTTATCTGGTATAAGTAAAGCTCCTTGCATACCTTGGATTAGTCCAAATGGAATGGCAACTAATGGTCTAGGAACACATTTTTTTAAAGCAAAGTAAAAGTAAAAATAAAAAATATTTCTCTTCACCGTTTTCATAATAAAACATAATTGATATAAGCAACAATATTTTGAAAAGCTGGTGCCTGAAATAGGATATTCACCTGTGGTACAGGTCATCAGGTCCTCTGCGTGAATGCTGAACAATTTTATAATTTTATATCTTTCTAAAACAATTATATGTTTTTATGTATCACTAATAAATAAAGAATAAATAAAGGAAAGAAAAATTTCGACACTGGCGGGATTCGAACCCGCGACCTCGGGTATACACCCCCGCTCTGCCAATTGAGCTACCGTGTTAATGGCTGCCAGCGCGAAATTCTTCTATCCTTTTATTTCTTTTACACGTTTAAGTAGTGTTTGCGTTTCCTACCTCAGAATTTTTACTAATTCGGAAGGCCACTTGTCTACCTTTTCAGATAGAATGTAAATGTTGAAAACGCCTAACTATCACATAATTTGAATCTTTTTGTTCATGAAAACCTCATGTGGGGATTATTACTAATAAATAAATTTCGACACATCCTTTATTTCTTTTACACGTTTTAGTAGTGTTTCAATTGGCAGAGCGACGGGGGCGTATACCCGAGGTCGCGGGTTCGATTCCCGCCTGTGTCGAAATTTTTCTTTCCTTTATTTATTAGTAATAATCCCCACATGAGGTTTTCATGAACAAAAAGATTTAAATTTTATGTATCATTTTATTAATAATGTTTTATTTTCATTTTAGGTGTAATTATGAAGAAACATTGAATGGAGTAGCGGCAGATCTTACAATTTTCCCTTTTTTTCCCAGTCTTCATAAGAAATTCCAGTTAAAATGTTCAACAAACCAACATTTGGTAGTAACACCTCCAGCTTTGGTAAGTTATGAAAATTAAATTTGGATATATTCCAGTACACTACACTACACAGGATTTGCTTAGCGTGAGTTTTATTTTGCATCATCATATTGAGAATTTTGATGTTTTTTCATTTGGAGTAAATAAAGATTATAACCAATTACTTACTATTTTGCTATGTATTGTCGGTTTTCATTAGCATTAACCGATTTCTTCCCACTGGTATTTTAAGAGGCGACTTAGGGTATTGGAGTTTTTAGTGATTATTGTGCAATGTGGCTCGAGAACCATCACCATCCCAAGTGCAGGTCCAGCCATATGGGCAAGATTGGCATGCCCACAACCTGATTGACCTATGACCTCACTCTTTTATGGTCTGCTGATAGCATGATGATACTTACACTATGGCCAAGAGATTTTTAGGTGCCTATGCCTTAAACCTTTTTAAGGGCTGGATACTCTCCTGCACCATCCATCCTTATTTTATATTTCCAGCGCTAAACTTTCGAAAATGCCTGAAAACTAACTTTTTTAAAAGTTGTGAATATATGTATGTATTTTTAATTTTAACTAAAAACATGACAACAATGACACAAACTGAGCTACAGATTGACAGGTGACTATAATATTTCATGATGGTTTCTAAGTTCATGGAAATCATCATGAAATGCTGTCTCAAAGTGTATGATAGTCTCTGCAAACCCCAATAATAACTAATGGCGTAAATAAGAGACACCATTTTATTATCTACTAGCTGTTTAGTGCTGGCTAAGACTATCACTACCCTGTTTCTTCCCATGGGTAAGAGGCGACTAATGGTATTGGGGCTTTTCAAGTGATTTTTGGGTGATATTTTCGGAGACCCATCACTATAAACTTTTACTTTACAGACTTTTCCCCACTCAACTTCCAAAAGTAATGGAAGTTGAGTGGGGATAAGTCTGGCTACCCCTTCTAGGGATTTGTAGCCGTGAGCATGTATTTATATGTACAATCTGTTAAAATCATCTTCATCAAGCCTCACTAAACCAAAATGAGGTTCTGTTGATATTAACATTTAAAACTATATTTTTGTCTCCAGGTTCCTTCAGTGCAGGAGCGTCAACATCATCAGCATTTGGTGGCTTCAAGCCGTCAACATCAGGAGCTTTTGGCGCCCCCGCGTCCTTTGGGACCGCACAGCCAGCTGCCAACAATAGTAAGTATATACTTTATGGTTTGCATGTATATATTTCTAAAGAAAAAAGTGTCTAAGAAAATAGTACTTTATAATTTTGAAACTCTTGCTGCCTCTGTTTTGGAGTTTATACCCATGAGTGTATGTAAATATGTATGCAAAATGTAGATGGCAATTAATATTTCGCCAGCCTGTTCCGGCTTTTACATATCCAATTGTAACATTAAGAGAAATAATAATTTATTACACCGCAAAATTCTCATGAATTATCACCAAAATTACTAAATGAGTATATTTTGATGCCACATCAGTTTTTGGTTAGGTTAGACTTCATTGATGCCTCATTAAATACTACCCTAACATTTATATTCCTGTTACCTTTGATGCTTTCACTAAAACTATTCATAACTAAACTTCTTCCCAGGTTTCTTCTCAACACCATCAACAGGTTTATTCGGGGGTACAGCTCAGCCGAGTACATCATCAGCTTTCGGGTCTTCAACCCCAGCTGGATTTGGGGGTTTTGGGGCCACTAATACCTCTGGGGGTCTATTTGGGGCCAACACTGCTGGGTCCACAGGACTATTTGGGTCTAATCAGCAACAGAATACATCTGCTTTTGGGGCTAAACCTGGTAAGTGAAGATTTTTGATAATTTGGATTAAAATGTTTTTGTGATGTATCAAAGATTAGATATTTTTGCTGGTGAATATAGTTAATTCAATATGAGCTTAGTAGTAAGAAAAAAGAAAAAGAGAGCTAACATTTATGTTGATTACTATAGAGTTGTCAAAGAGAATGAAGTCAAAGGGGCTTGTGAGGATCTGAGAGTGCTTTTTTCTGATAGTAAGTCAGTGAATAAAATATCCTAAATAATAAATAAAAATAATATACTCACGCTGTTAGTTCCAATGGGAGTAGGCAGTGACTATCGATCGCCACTTTGTACGATCTTAACAAGGCTCTCTAGCTTCATTTACACCCATCAATCTTTTCATACATGTCTTTTAAATTTCATACATACATACATACATATACTCACGGCTATAATTCCCTAGAAGGGGTAGAATTAGAAATTCCTCAGCATCGCCCAATGTTCCCTCAAAAGCCCCAATACCGTTAGTCGCCTCTTAAGTACACCCACCGGAAGAAATGGGGTAGTGCTATTCTAAGCCGACACTACACAGCAATAAATTTTCCTTCATAAAATAACATTTATATTGCAGGATTTAGTTTCGGCTCAACATCTACCCCTGGAGCCACCACTGGTGGGCTATTCGGTGGCTCAACAAACACGGGAGGTGGATTGTTCAATCAACAAAGCACTGTGCCTAATACTGGACTCTTTGGGGGTACATCAGGTTAGTATTGTATTATTTTACTTGGAAACCACCCCTGGGAGCCAAGTACGAGCGTTATTTTATAGTTTCTCTGTCAGTTAGAATGACGACGTGGTAGCTCAATGGGTAGAACACCGGTTATCGTGCAAACGACTAGTGTTCAAATCCCGGGCCGGGCCTACATCAATTTGTCTTTTCTAATGACATATGTGTGGTTAATTTATCATGGTTCTTGACGGTGAGGGAAAACACCCACATGGCTGAGTTGTACTTAGTCATGTGACAGTGTATTCGTACAAAACGGCGATAGGCCTGCCCCCTATCACGTGTCTACACTGTCCATGCAAAACGTGGGTACTCTGAACACCAGGTGACAATGTCACGTGATGTTCAGAAGTATTAGTACCTCTGTCAACCCCTTCGGGGATATTCGGCGTGAACGTTTATGTTATGTTATAATGAGACAAAAGCATACAATATTGAGTAAGTGCGAAAGGGATGGCTGTTTTATACCATGCATTATCTAGCTAAAAGTATGCTCATTCTAGCTATGCAGATTTGCAAAGGTAGTGATATCTTTCAAATATCTAAGGTTTCTTCAATCTCTGCTTGCTCTAGCACTCTTGAATAGTGTCAATTTCTGATTGTGAAAGAATTTTAATGATTGGTTCAGTATTTCGAAAGATTACAAGCTTTACATCTTTATATTATTAATAAAGTTTTGAAAAGTCACAGAATTTGGTGACAAATAGGTTTATGTTATGTTACAAATATTTTTTTAATTGTAAAAATTGATTGTGTGTATTCAAAAAGTATTAAGTAAATGAATAAGTAACATAACATAATAACATAACATAACGTTCACGCCGAATATCCCCGAAGGGGTTGGCAGAGGTACTAATACTTCTGAACATCACGTGACTTTGTCACCTGGTATTCAGAGTACCCATGGTTTGCATGGACAGTGTATTCACGTGATAGGGGGCAGGCCTATCACCGTTTTGTACGAATACACTGTCACATGACTAAGTACAACTCAGCCATGTGGGTTTCCTCACAATGTTTTCCCACACCGTTAACAACTTTAGAAAAGATAAATTAGTGTAGGCCCGACACAGGATTTGAACACTAGGCGTTTGCACGATAACCGAGTGTTCTACCCATTGGGCTATCACGGTTGATGAATAAGTAAGGAAGGTTAAAATTGTGTGAAGACCTAAATTATAGTAGCTACTATTTGCCTCTGCCTTTTTTAAGCTTAAGACTAAATAATTAACAGAACTGTGTAGTGTCGGCTTAGAATAGCTCTACCCCAATTCTTCTGGTGGGTGAACGTCAGAGGCGACTAACGGTATTGGGGCTTTTAAGGGATTTTTGGGCGATGCGGTTGGAGACCCATCACCAACAACCTTTATTTCACCATCTTTTCCTCAGGCAAATTCCAAAAGTGGCTGAGGAATTTCTAACCCTCTAGCTCTGGCTACCCCTTCCAGGGATTTATAGCTGTGAGTATATGTATGTGAATTACAGCAATTGTCTTATAAATGAGGGAGACATGAATTAAAAAAAAAACATTTAAAAAGAGCAGCATTCAGACAAATTGAAAACCTCTTTTTTTTGCAGTATGTTGCAAATCCCATATTAATATATAATTTTTGCCCTCAGGTGGTTTTGGTACCCAACAGCAGGCAACGGGCACAGGCCATGTGAAATACAATCCGGTGGTAGGCACAGATGTGATGGTCAAATCTGGCACATCGCAGAATATCAACACTAAGCATCATTGTATCACTTGTATGAAGGTATGTTGGGGTTAAAATTATAATTAAGATGTTAAGATAAAGAGATTGCTGTGTAGTGTCGGCTTAGAATAGCACTACCCCATTTCTTCCGGTGGGTGTACGTAAGAGGCGACTGACAGTATTGGGGCTTTTAAGGCTTTTTTGGGCGATGCGGTTGGGGACCCATCACCAACAAACTTTATTTTAACATCTTTTCCCCATGCAACTTCCAAAAGTGCCTGAGGAATTTCTGGTTCCTTAGCTCTGGCTACCCCTTCTAAGGATTTATAGCCGTGAGTATATGTATGTTACATACCGTCGTTTGCAATAGAATCCAACAATCATGTAAACAAACCAAATTGTCACGATTACTCCGTAATCACATACATTTGACGATCAATTATGAACATAGTCTGATTTCAACGAACGCACCATTGTTTTCACATTATCTTCAACACGATTTAACTTGTATTTATAAGTTTAATTTGTTAAAACATTTGCAACGTAAAAATTTCGAAGTATTTGACAAGCCGTCATCTTAGTTTTTTACTCGTCGAACTCTATAAGTCATTGAAAAGTTAGTGTTGTTCGTAATCTGAAGTTATCTTTTATTTTTAATTTAATAAATTATTTTAATTTCATATTCTTTGAATACAATAATATATTTTTTTCAAGAGCTTAATATAATTAACCAAAACGGATGTATCCTACCTAAGCCATAAAAATAATGGTAAGTTTTTAAAAATTGACAGGTGGCCATTTTGTTAGAATTGTTATTCACAGACATTCACTGTTCTGTGGGTTCGCTGTGCATTAGGGTTTTCTGTTTCCTATTTCTACGACTTTGCATTCTCATTTTGGACTTTTGTTTTGCTTTACGATTTGGCTGGACATATTTTTCTTGGAACGACGACCTTTGCACGCCATCACGGACTTTGACATAGCATACGATTGGTATTTTTTCTCAAGGAGTAATCAGGAGGTAAGAATGATTTAGATCTATTACCTACAACTAATCAGTTTTATTTTATAGTCTATGGCTTCTATATTTAATCTATTTAGTTAGTTTTATTTTAGTACCTATCCTACTGTGGGCCATAGTCCATGGCTTATTATATTTAATCTATTTAGTCAGTTTTATTTTAGTACCTATCCTACTATGGGCCATAGTCTATGACTTAAAATTAAAATAATTAGAAAAATAAATTTTATTAAAATTAAATTAGAACACTATGACATCACTATGGGCATAAACAATATGCTGTCAATGTCAGTCCGCCATATTTGTTTACATGATTGTTGGATTCTATTGCAAATTACTTTACAGTATGTATGATAAAGAGATTTTCAAATAGATACTTGTTAACGGTCCTGGCTTTGTATCATTATTAAGAGCATATAACTATTTTTTAAAGTAGTCTTACTTACTCCTTACTACAGATAGGTCTGCGAGTGAAAGTCCCGTTAAAACCAGGCCATTCGGAAACAGATGTACATAAATTTAAATGTGTTTTGCACATTGTAATTTAAATGCGGGCATTCTAGTATTAAAAACAGAATCCAATTTTATTTGTATATATATTTATACTATTGCCGTGTAGTGTCGGCTTAGAATAACACTACCCCATTTCTACCCGTAGGTAATCGTAAGAGGCGACTAAGGGTATAGGGGCTTTTTAAGTGATTTTTGGGCGATGTGGTTGGAGACCATCACCAATAACATTTATTATTACCATCTTTTCCCCAATCAACTTCCAAAAGTGGCTGAGGAATTCCTCATTCCAAAGCTCTGGCTACCCCGTTAAGGGATTTATAGCCGTGAGTATATGTATGTATGTATTTATACTCGCGTTCATCATTTATGCCATATAGTCCCGTAGGGTTAGCAGAAGTACTAGTAATGGTATAGATAGAAAAGTTACGATTCTTCAATCATTTTTCATTTATGATTAGTTTTTAAAGCTTTGTTTTTTAAACCAATATTTTTAATATACATACATACATATACTCACGGCTATGAATCCCTAGAAGGGGTAGCCAGAGCTAAGGAATTAAAAATTCCTCAGCCACTTTTGGAAGTTGCGTGGGGAAAAGACGGCAAAATAAAGGTTGTTGGTGATGGGTCTCCAGCCGCATCGCCCAAAAATCCCTTAAAAAGCCCAAATACCGTTAGTCGCCTCTTACGACACCCGTGGGTAGAAAGGGGTAGAGCGACATTCTAAGCCGGCAAATTAATTTTAATATATTAATAAATTATTTTTAATGTATTTTATTTAATCCCGTTTATTTATGCCTTTTGTTACGGCGAATTGTTCGTTTTTGTTTTTTATTATTCCGTCTAATTTGTTTTCAGGAATATGAGAACAAATCTCTAGAAGAACTTCGTCTAGAAGACTATGCGGCTGGTAGAAAGGGGCCGACTAATCAGGGAGTTTTTGGTGCGGCCAAACCACTCTTTGGAGGCAACAGTAAGTATTATTTTATATTGCTGTGTAGTGTCGGCTTAGAATAACACTACCCCATTTCTACTCATGGGTGATCGTAAGAGGCGACTAAGAGTATATTTAAAAAAAAACGTTTATTGTGACACAAAGAAATAATAACAATAAGCTGGAACATAGTTAAGATGAAATGGAATAATAACTATTATCTGATTTCACTCTTTGACACACATGTTTTGAGTTAGATATGAAAACAATTACACAGGGGTTCCTAAAAAGGCTAAGCCTGTGACTTAGGAAACCAAGTAATAACAGATTAAAATGTAGTAAATTGAATCAATCAGAAATGTATTGGAAATAGTATTAATAATAGCGAGAGAGTAATATGAGGAATTATGAGGAAACTTAATCATAATCATTATTTAATTTCTAATAAATAGAGAATAAATAAAGGATAGAAAAATTTCGACACAGGCGGGAATCGAACCCGCGACCTCGGGTATTACGCCCCAATCGCTCTTGCCAATTGAGCTACCGTGTCAATGGCTGCCAGCGCGAAATTCTTCTATCCTTTATTTCTTTAACACGTTTAAGTTCTCTATTTATTAGTAATAATCCCCACATGAGGTTTTTATGAACAAAAAGATTTAATTCATTATTTAATTTGTTATTTTTTAATAAACAGCTACCAACCAACTTTTCAACACCCCGGCCACAACTACTGCAGCCAGTGTCTTCGGTGCCACTAACACTATGGGGGGATTTGGACAGACTAGTAAGTTTTAATATTTATATTATTATTTAGAGGTTCTCGGTCCGGAGGTTGCGGGTTCGATCCCGCTGAGAGTAACATTTATGTACATACATATACTCACGGCTATAAATCCCAAGAAAGGGGTAGCCAGAGCTAAGGAATTAGAAATTCCTCAGCCACTTTTTTATAAGTATTAATTAATTTATAAGTATCTATCAAAATATAAAAGATTAAATAAAATACTTACTTCTGCATAAAACTGTTGTTTTGCGTTAGTCCCAGACTTGGGGTTGTCCCAAATCCTAGGCCAGTTCCTAAACCTCCACCTAATGAGGTGTTACCTGAAATAATAAAAATATACACATACATATACATACATATACTCACGGCTGTAAATCCCTACAAGGGGTAGCCAGAGCTGAGGAACTAGAAGTTCCTCGGCCACTTTTGGAAAGTAGAGTGGGGAAAAGATGGTAAAAATAAAGGTTGTTGGTGATGGGTCTCCAACCGCATCGCCAAAAAATCCCTTAAAAGCTCCAATACCGTTAGTCGCCTCTTACGTACACCCACTCGAAGATATGGGGTAGTGCTATTCTAAGCCGACACTACACAGCGTTTTTCTTTCCTTGATTGATTAGTAAAATAATCCTCATTTCATGCACAACAGTCTTATTAACATTTGTTTTTTTTCTAGGTACATTTGCATTCGGCGGCAACACTCAAAACACGAATACGACAAACAGTATGTTTGGTGCAAACAAACCGGCGTTTGGAACCACACCTACTACTGGTGAGTTTAAGAACATACATACATATACTCACGCCTATAAATCCCTTAACGGGGTAGCCAGAGCTTTGGAATAAGAAATTCTTCAGCCACTTTTGGAAGTCGATTGGGGAAAAGATGGTAATAATAAATGTTTTGCCGTGTAGTGTCGGCTTAGAATAACACTACCCCATTTCTACCCGTGGGTGATCGTAAGAGGCGACTAAGGGTATAAGGGCTTTTTAAGTTATTTTTGGGCGATGTGGTTGGAGACCCGTCACCAAAAACATTTATTATTACCATCTTTATTTATTATTAGTTTAAGAAAGAAAGAAAAGACTTTGTTTTTCCTTGAGGGCGCAAACAAAACCAACAAAAAAAAAATAAAACAAAAAAATATATTATTGGATCCAAACAATAAATACAATATAAAATAAAATTACAATGCACTGCCTACACACTTATGTACATACAAATATTAAAAACAGCCTTAAACAACTTATACAACAAAATGAATAAAACAAACGAAAAAAAGCACAGAACTTAGTAGAATACATTAACTCACGCTTATTTCACATAAAAGGAGCATTGAGATCAGATTAAAAAAAAAAAAAATGAAGTTGAGTGGGTAGAAGATGATACAATAAAGGATGTAGGAGGTTGGTGATGGGTCTTCAGCTACATCACACAAAAGTCACTTCAAAATGCTACTATTACTTAGAAATACTATTTCATTAAAATACTAGTGGTTCGCCCCGGCTTCGCACGGATGGTGTTAAATATTTTTACTGCTCACCCCCTACGATATTTAGCGTGATGATATATATCCTATGTCCTTGTCCTCGTTCTGAGCTACCTCTCCAACAGTTTTCAGTCAGATCGGTTCATCCGTTCACGAGTTATAAATAGTGTAACTAACACCACTTACTTTTATATATACATACATACATATACTCACGGCTATAAATCCCTAGAAAGGATAGCCAGAGCAAAGGAATTCGAAATTTCTCAGCCACGTTTGGAAAGTTGAGTGGGGAAAAGATGGTAAAATAAAGGTTGTTGGTGATGGGTCTCCAACCGCATTGCCCAAAAATCCCTTAAAAGCCCCGATACCGTTAATCGCCTCTTACGTACACCCACCGGAAGAAATGGGGTAGTGCTATTCTAAACCGACACTACACGGCAAATAATAGATATGTGGATTATTTAAGAGTATAAGATCCGCTGTGGTTCGAGTCCCATCACCAACCATCCTAGATTTAACAATCTTTTCCCTACAAAATTTTCAAAAGTAGCTAAGGGGTTTCCTATTTTGAAGTTCTGGCTACTCCATTTTGTTTGTATTGTAGTATAGTGTTGTTGTAGCTATCTGCTTGTTGTGGATAGAACGAGCTTTGCACCTTTTTGTCTGTTGTTTGATATCATTGTTGTTTTTTTCGTTACTTTATTTTCTTGTATTGTTGTATTTTAAGAGACAAATAAAAACATTTATTATTATTCGGAAAACATTTTTGTTTCTCGCCTCTCCCATGGCCGAAAATGAAAATATAAATTTTAAATGGGAGAGGCGGTACTCCCCGACAAGAGCTCAGTCGGTCGGGGTCAGGGAGTCAGGTTCAAGAACCGACGGACGATCCGAGCCGTATCGAGCAGCACCGCGCACTGCATTTGTGCTGGAACCGACACGCCACTTATTCATAAATAAAAGATGTTATTAAAGGAAAGAAAAATTTCGACACTGGCGGGGTTTGAACCCGCGACCTTCGGGTATACGCCCCCGTCGATCTGCCAACTGAATACTCCGAATTAGTTAAAATTTGGAGGTAGGAAACGCAAACACTACTTGAACGTGTAAAAAAGAAACAAAGGATAGAGAAATTTCGCGCTGGATGCCAACTGACACTGTAGCTCAGTTGGCAGATCGACGGGGGCGTATACCCGAAGGTCGCGGGTTCAAACCCCGCCAGTGTCGAAATTTTTCTTTCCTTTAATAACATCTTTTATTTATGAGTAATAATCCCCACATGAGGAATTCATGTCAAAAAACATTAAATTACGCCACTTATTATTATTATTATAACTAAAGTTTCTAATTGCATATAAAACAGACTTTTAATAGTTGATTAATTATAATTGCTTACTTTTTTTTACCTTTCAGGCACGGGTCTGTTTGGAGCGACCACAACTCAAGCCCCAGCTTTCGGATCTAACACTTCTTCATTTGGCTTCGGATCTACTGCACAGACACAGGTATTATATAATACATTATATACTAGTTAACATTAATACTAGGTTAGTATATACACTGTTGAATTATCATTGCCGTGTAGTGTCGGCTTAGAATAAGACTACCCCATTTCTACCCGTGGGTGATCGTAAGAGGCGACTAAGGGTATAGGGGCTTATGAAGTGATTTCTGGGCGATGTGGTTGGAGATCAGTCACCAAAAACATTTATTATTACCATCTTTTCCCCAATCAACTTCCAAAAGTGGCTGAGGAATTTTTCATTCCAAAGCTCTGGCTACCCCGTTAAGGGATTTATAGCCGTTAGTATGTATGTATGTATGTAATTATCATTCTTAACGTTATCCATGTACTCATTAAGGGCGTCCCGGAAAATACGGTGATTTTGGCTATTTTCAAACTGTTATCAATTCACAAGTTGATGATATTGATATGATTTGAATGAAATATATGTTATATATTACTTAATCCTCTTGAAATTTCTTGTTTTATATTTTAACAATTTGTTGTATATAAAAATGAAAAAAAATATAAAACCAAGGATCTTGCACTTTAAAGCGTTCACTTTTACGTCAAGTTAAAGTGTTAAGAAGTTTTTGTAATACTGTTATATATTTAATAATGTTTGTTTTGTTCTATAATAAAATAAAATAAAACATTTCTTTTACTCCCCCAGCAACCAAGCACAGGGATGTTCGGCTCTCAACCAGCGTTCGGCGCGAACACATCATTCGGTGGATTCGGCGCGAACACGAGCGGAATGTTCGCGAACAAACAACAGACTGCCCCGGCGTTCGGAACTAGCAGTGCCACTGGTAACATACATACATCATACATGCATACGTACACGTACACTTACTTAATGTAAATGAAGCTAGAAGAGGTTATAATTAGCTTACAAACTATAGTACGAGGGGTGATGCGCTGGCATGTAGCTGCAACCACCTCCTCATCATGGGCGAGTCCCAGCGCTCGGACAATGCTCTCAGGATTCCGTTAGTGCTAGCCTGCAGGCGCCTCAATAACGAGGTGCTCCGTTTCCTCACTATAGCGTAGAAGTCATCAATGTGAACTTCCGCAAACATGGCGGAGAGGCGCTACAGTAACGCGGCAGTTTTAACAGAATCCTGAGCCATAATCTGTATTTTAAATATATGGAAAAACATTTTATTAAAATAATATTATTCTTATTCGACATTTTCAACACAACAGACAATATTATCCTTGTAACAATATTAGCCGTGTAGTGTCGGCTTAGAATAGCACTACCCCGTTTCTACCGATGGGTGTACGTAAGAGACGACTAACGGTATTGGGGCTTTTAAGGGATTTTTGGGCGATGCGGTTGGAGACCCATCACCAACAACCTTTACTTTTACCATCTTTTCCCCACTCACATTTCCAAAAGTTGCTGAGGAATTTCTAATTCCTTAGCTCTGGCTACCCCTTCTAGGGATTTATAGCCGTGAGTATATGTTATGTTATGTTAACAATATTATTAATTAAAACAATATAATCATTGAATGTTGTGAAGAAAAAAAATCTTGAAATTATAGTTTTTAAAAATCTAGGTAGTAATATTATTAATAAAAAAAAAGATCACTAACTGTTATGACCTCCGGTGGTAGTATTAAAAATGTATTAATGAATAAAGTATGACAAATAAAATTATGAAGAGTGATTATTATGAACACAAATCGTTAGAAAGACAACGAACATGATTTAGAATTTGAATATGTACCCCAAATATCTATTTGATTTATTTTTATTTACATTATCCAAGTCTTTGAAGATATTATATGGAATAGCTAGATAATGTGATTAATTTTGTGTCATTTATCACTTTATCTAAATTGAGTAGACATTATACATAATGGCTGGAAAGTATATATAATATCCAGAGTTATTACTTTGGCTGTAACATATACATACATACTAACATTTTTGAGTCTTATTTTTGATATTTTTTCCCAGCTTTCGGTTCTACAAGTACTCCATTTGCAACAAACACATCTACAAGCGGGTCTCTGTTTAACGCAAACACGTTCAAACCGGCCGGACAAACTGGATTTGGATTTGGGGCTTCGCAACCTAATACTGGATTTGGTAAGTGTGATTGGATTATTATTTATGTACTAGCTGACCTAACAAACGTTGTTTTGCCGTTTAAATCATTTTTAGAAATTTCTAGTCTATGATATAAAATAAAATGTTAGGTGTGTACAACGCCTAATAAATAAAGGAAAGTAAAATTTCAACACCAGCGGGGATCAAACCCACGATCTCCAAGTATACGCCCCTTTGCTCTGCCAATTGAGCTATAGTGTCAATGGCTTCTAGTGCGAAAATGGAGGTGTGGGTTCAATCCATAAAAACGTGACATTCATCAGGTGACAAAGTCACGTGATGTTCAGAAGTATTAGTACCTCTGCCAACCCCTTCGGGGATAATCGGCGTGAACGTTTATGTTTATGTTTATGAGGTTTTCATAAACAAAAGACATTTTAATTATTGGACAACTCCTGTCACTTAAGAGTGTAAAAACTAGTTATAAACCTATCTCAGACCTACCGAATGTGTATGCAAAATTTCATTGAAATCCGTTTAGCAGTTTCGGCGGAGTTTGGTACAAATACTGTGACACGTAAATTTTATTATTTATATATGTATTTCAATTAAATTGATGAAATTAGTATTAAAGCAGAAACGGCATCGCACATATAAATTACTCAGAAGTGCCAGTCAGTGAGTTTATGATAATGTTCTAACCAAACCTTAAATTAAACAGAATTAAACTGGGTGAATATAGAACTAGCCAAAGCATTCAAATAAGATTATCTGTATTTGTCCACAAACTTATACCCTAAAAGTTTTTGACTAAGAATAATAAAATCATTGTCACCCTACTTCTCCTTGTTACAAATAAACACTTACGTACGACTAATTTCTGAATTGAGTATTCCAGCTGAGAACAACTTAAGTATCGTTCTGTCGCATTGAAATCTTAACAACTGAATGAGACAAAACGATACTGAAGTCGTTCTTAACTTGAATACTCAATTCAGAAATCGGGCGTTATTTGCTTCTCTTAAACGTAGGATGACCATAAACTCTAAAAAAGTTTGGATAGTAGTCAATTCGCAATTCAATATCACTGTAATGGATTATAGTCTATTGTGCAATTTTTCGAAACTGAAAAACTTTGTATTGCAGCCGCTTGCTACCTTATTCTACCTTAAACAATTTAAAACTCTAGTAAAGTTGGCCACAAATATATAAGTATATTTAATCAACTTATTTTATTTAATAGTTTTTATAGTAAGTCACTTTTTACGTACATACATACATATACTCACGGCTGTAAATCCCTAGATGGGGTAGCCAGAGCTAAGGAATCACAAATTCCTCAGCCACATTTGGAAATGTGAGTGGGGAAAAGATGGTAAAAATAATAAAAAATAATGAAAAAATAAAAATAATGGTTGTTGGTGATGGGTCTCCAACCGCATCGCCCAAAAATCCCTTAAAAGCCCCAATACCGTTAGTCGCCTCTTACGCGCACCCATCGGTAGAAATGGGTTAGTGCTATTCTAAGCCGACACTACATGGCAAAAGTCGCTTTTTATAATACCAAATATTATTTATACAGGTGCAGCCGCCCCATCATTTGCGTCGAAGCCTTCAGCCTTCCCGTCTCTTTCGACCACCACACCAATGTTCGGCCAAACCGGCGCTAATAATACTTTTGGTGCAGGTAATAACTATTGTTTCAATTATAATATTAATACAGCAAATTGTTTTTTGGATAGTATCATATTTATATTGGTAATAAATCTTTTTTCGTTAAATAAGTCCTATAAAACGTCCTAGTATATAGTCCTATATTTATAAAAGTTCACGCCGTATATATATATGTATATATATATATATATATATATATTTGTTATTATTTTATGAATTATATACATACATACATACATATACTCACGCCGTTAATTCCCATTGGGGTAGGCAGAGACTATCGATCGCCACTTCGTTCGATCCTGGCAAACCTCTCTTGCTTCGTCTACATCCATCAATCTTTTCATACAAGCTCTTTTATTCTTCATACTTCGGACGCCTGCCTTTCTGAGCACATTCTCAATTTTATCCAAGTGTGTCTTTCGTGGTCGTCCTCTACTAACATTACCTTCCACATTAGCTCTATAGATACCATTTACCAATTTCCTATCATCCATCCTCTCGATGTGCCCAAACCATCTTGATATTCCTTTTTCTATCTTACTTTCATGCTTCTTCTGCCACACCCAACATTCACTGCCATACATAAGCTTAGGATCATGCACAGCCATTCGAGCCTTTTCGGACACCGATTGACTAGACATTAAACTGTCCAGTGCTCCATTAATCGCATTACCCTTTTTCAGTCTTCTCTCGATATCTTCAACACACTTTCCATCTCTAGTAAACATACTCCCTTGTTACTTGTTCCACTCTCTTACCATTAATCTCAACCATGCATTCGGTCATATTCTTCTCTTATAAATAAAAGATGTTATTAAAGGAAAGAAAAATTTCGACACTGGCGGGGTTCGAACCCGCGACCTTCGGGTATACGCCCCCGTCGCTCTGCCAACTGAGCTACAGTGTCAGTTGGCATCCAGCGCGAAATTCCTCTATCCTTTGTTTCTTTTTTACACGTTCAAGTAGTGTTTGCGTTTCCTACCTCCGAATTTTTAACTAATTCGGACGAATTTTTAAAAAAATTTCTTTCCTTTTATAACATCTTTTATTTATAAGTAATAATCCCCACATGAGGAATTCATGTCAAAAACATTGAATCATATTCTTCTCTCTCTCAATAACCATGGTTTTGGTTTTATCCACATTCACTTTCTTTCAAATGACGCATACGCAATATTCATAATTTCTTTCAACTATTACGTCGACGATGCAAGTTGCACTTGATCGTCAGTATATAAGAGGCATTTAACAATGAATCCACTCATTCTTAGTCCATAATCACTTTCACGCAACTCTGTCAAACAGTCATCCATGAACAAATTGAAGAGCCACGGAGAAGCTAGACAACCCTGACGGATACCCCTAGCGATTCCGAACCAATCCGTGTTCTCTCCGTTTACTCTTACACATGCACTAGAATCCTCATAGAGTGATACCAAGGCACGTATAAGTTTGCTCCCCAAACCGAACTTGGATAACACCTCCCATAAACACTTTCTTACCACCCTATCATACGCCTTCTCTAAATCAATGAAGGAGCAATACACCTTTTGGTTCTTAGCTAAGAACTTTTCGGTGATGCTCCTTAGAGAGAAGATTTGATCCGTACATCCCATTCCTTTCCTAAATCCCGCTTGCACATCCCATATTTTCTCATCAGTTTCATTCATCACTCTTTCATTCAGTACCTTAGCATACAATTTACCAACAATGCTGAGTAAGCTGATGCCGCGGTAGTTTTTAGCCTCCTGGCATGACCCTTTTCCTTTATACAGAGGCAAAATCACCGCCTTGCACCAGTCTTGTGGTACTTTGCCGCTCGACCAGCCTTTTTGGAAAAGGAAGTACAACCAAGAAGCCACCAACCCTTTACCAGCCCTCAGCATTATCCTATTGTAGCGACGCGCTGTCAGTACACAATGACGCGCACTACATAGAAACGCTGACAGTGCAAGAAGAATCACATTCCACAGCAACACGAAACCAAGTAATATACGTCACACGCGTCATGAAGGCTCGCCATTCACGTACATCGCGCAATCGAAGTTTCTAAAACATTTACTATATATACAAGTTAGACCGCGGTCCCCAGGCATACCACCGCCTGGCGGAAGATCTTCCCTTTTCCTCCACATTCATACCCTGCCGCCTTCCCTATTTTCATACTTTTCATTGCTTTCATTATTTCTTCCATACTGATCTCACTTTCACTAAAGGCACCCATCGCGTCGTTCCAATCAACATTACTGCCGATTGGCCAAGAAACTGATGCATCCTCTTCTTCAAAGAGTCCCTCAAAATAGTTCTTCCAGACTCGTGTGAATTATATGTATTTTTATTATTTCAGGTAACACCTCATTAGGTGGAGGTTTAGGAACTGGCCTAGGATTTGGGACAACCCCAAGTCTGGGACTAACGCAAAACAACAGTTTTATGCAGAAGTAAGTATTTTATTTAATCTTTTATATTTTGATAGATACTTATAAATTAAGATAGGAAAATGAACATTAGTATGCTTAATTTAAATCTTTTTGTTCATGAAAACCTCATGTGGGGATTATTACTAATAAATTCCCGCCCGTGTCGAAATTTTTCTTTCCTTTATTTATTCTTTATTTATTAGTATGCTTATACAACAGAAAGGATAAATAAATAAACAAAATAGTAAAGAGTAAATTGGCGAGAGGTACATATAGAGCCAATATGTATGGTAATGTCAAAAGAGGACTACCACAGAGGAAAAGTTTTGATCAAATAGAGGATGTGCTAAAAAACCAGGTATCCGAAGTGTGAAGAATGAAATTGCCAGTATCGTACAAAGTGGCCAGCTATACTATCCCATAGAAACAGCTGGCGTGAGTATATGAGATGCTGTTATTAATGAAAATATGGTTTGTAGCAGCATCAGCCAAATGAATTGTTACATATAGCATGATATTCAAAATTCACAAAATAAGATTGCACCCTATTTAACACTACAAATGATAACTTTTCTTACAATATCAACCTCAGTTCTTTCTTCTTGAGAATCCGTTCCCTGAGTGATTTTGACTCCATTGGTTGATTTTTCTCACTTAATTATATTAAACAATATTTTTTTTACCAACAGCAATACACTAGGCTCTTCAGCAACGGGCAACGTGCACGAACAAATATTAGCATTGGTCGCAAGACCTTATGGTGATTCGGCGCTTTATAAGGATATCACGGGCGATAGTGGTAAGAATTAACATTCATACTGTTACGTACCGGGTTCTTAATTTGATAAATACCAGTCACACTTTCGTGCAATTATATTTATTGACCAATAACGCACTTTACACAACACAACAAACACTATCGATAATTAACTATCGATACTCGCACTAATTAACAACACTAATTTACTCCGTTATAGTAACACTGTCCACACCGTTAAGCTTATTTCCGTAATCCGTATATCACTGCACTGTCGTATTTAATTTCTTCGCTCTAGTATTTCGCTTGTTCTCGCTTTAGTTCTTCGCACTCGAATGACTCCGTAGCACGCGTCGCTCTTTATATATGCCAAATCTCAAATACGCGAATATTACAGAAAGTTCTAGTACCACATTCTCGAAAAGTCGATATTCGAGAAACATCTAGTAATTCCTTTTTTTACTTATTAAAATACTAGTAACGCCATCTGTTATCTAGTAGTGGCAAACCCTATCTCCTACTTGCGAACAGATGTCGTAACATTACCCCCTCCTTACATTAATACTCGTCCCGAGTATTATTGCTTCCATGGTACTTCGCAAGTCGATCGATGTGAACTATTTTCGAAGCCCCTCTAGGTTGGCGTTGAATTCTGTACGTTACATCGTTTATTCTAGTGACTACCTTGTACGGTCCTTCCCACCTATTTTGTAACTTAGGGGACTTCCCTTTCTGGCGAGTTGGATTGTGTAACCAGACGAGCATACCCTCTTCGAAACGCGGCGTGTTAGCTTTACGGTCATATCTGGTTTTCATCTTTTCACTAGCATGTAAACCATTTTCACGCACTAGGGAATGTACATCTTGCATTCTTTCCCTCAGCGGGCAACTTAATCTCAAATGGCCCCTTTTCCCGCAGCCATAACAAATCGGTCCAGTACTCCTTCCGACGGGTGCTTTAATGACCTTGACGTCCTCATTTGCTTCCGCAATCTCACGAAGTCGATGAGTTTGGCGCGTATCCTGGCGGCAAGCTTCAACTTCTAGAGCGTTCGCCAAGGCATCCTTGAGAGACGTGTGGTGTTGAAGTCTCACCGCTGTTCTCACTTCGATATCTCTGATGCCGTCGACGAATGCTTGCACCAGGTTCATTTCCACCGTCTCCGGATCTACACTGGGATAGGCCTTGCGGACGAGCTTCTCGATTTCAAGGGCCCACTGCTGAAGTCCCTCTCCGGAACGCTGGACCCTATCACGCAGCTGAGCGCGGAACACGTGCTCCAGGTGTCGCTCTCCATAGCGAGACTCCAACGCATCCAGCAGGTCCTTGAAACCACCACTCGGAGTCGGCAGCGCCTCTATTACTGACAGTGCTTGACCTCGGAGCGCCACCGTCAGTGCAGTCAAACACTGTTCATCAGTCCAACCATTGGCAGCCGCAACAGTCTGGAACTGATGTCTATACGCCGACCAGGATGTTGTTCCGTCGTAGGGAGGAACCTTCACACGAGGACCATGGACAGCTACTACATTCTCACCGGAGACAACCTTGACCGGTCGTGATTCAAGCTGCAGAACCCTTTTCTCCATTCCGCGGAAGTCGGTCTTCATGTCATCGATATCTTTCTCAATAGTGGTTACCTGCTCCTTCATCTGCTCTACGTCTTTTTCCACAGTAACCACCCGACCACTGACTTCATTGACCGCAGTGAGAACTTGTGAGAACTTAGTTTGCTGTTCCTCGCGCAACTCACGAACTTCTTGTTTAACACCCTGTACCTCCGAATGTATGTTTTTCAACATTTCAACTATCATCGCCAAGTCAGTATTAGTTGCGGCCGCCGGCGCCGTTGATGTAGACGGCGCGTTAGTCACCGCGGACGTCTCCTCTGGAATGTCACTCCGAGGGTTCGTGACCGATGACCTCATTTCCGACAGCTGTTCACCCTCTGCGGCTTTCTGAGCGCGTGTCTTCACACCCTCTCTTCCGTCTTCCTTCGGCATAACTGGCATCTTCAAATCCACTTCTGTCACCAATTGTTACGTACCGGGTTCTTAATTTGATAAATACCAGTCACACTTTCGTGCAATTATATTTATTGACCAATAACGCACTTTACACAACACAACAAACACTATCGATAATTAACTATCGATACTCGCACTAATTAACAACACTAATTTACTCCGTTATAGTAACACTGTCCACACCGTTAAGCTTATTTCCGTAATCCGTATATCACTGCACTGTCGTATTTAATTTCTTCGCTCTAGTATTTCGCTTGTTCTCGCTTTAGTTCTTCGCACTCGAATGACTCCGTAGCACGCGTCGCTCTTTATATATGCCAAATCTCAAATACGCGAATATTACAGAAAGTTCTAGTACCACATTCTCGAAAAGTCGATATTCGAGAAACATCTAGTAATTCCTTTTTTTACTTATTAAAATACTAGTAACGCCATCTGTTATCTAGTAGTGGCAAACCCTATCTCCTACTTGCGAACAGATGTCGTAACAATACTTATATACACTATTGCTGTGTAGTGCCGGCTTAGAATAGCACTACCCCATTTCTTCCGGTGGGTGTTCATAAAAGGCGACTAACGGTATTGGGGCTAATAAGGGATTTTTGCCACTTTTGGAAGTTAAGTGCGTAAAAGAAGGTAAAATAAAGCTTATTGGTGATGGGTCTCAAACAGCATCGTCCAAAAACCACTTAGTCGCCTCTTACAACACTCGTGGGTAGAAAGGGGTAGTGACATTCTAAGCCGACACTACACGGTAATTTTCAAATGAACCTCATTTTTTTTTATTAAACATACACACATAAACTCAGGGGAAACGTGCACGAACAAATATTAGCGTTGGTTGCAAGTACGTATGGAGATTCGGCGCTTTATAAGGATATCACGGGTGATAGTGGTGAGAATACTTTAATTTACAAAACAATACACTATCTTGGCGCGCTTGGTCACTTGATACCATAGCTCAGTTGGCAGAGCGATGGGGGCGTATACCCGGATGTCGTGGATTCGAGTCCAGCTGGTGTCGAAATTTTTTAATTTGCTGAGTTCATTAGTAATATACCCCTCATGCCCCCGTAGCATGAGGCGTGTGAGAGCGAGTATCTCGCGTGAGAAGTGAGAAACTGACAGATTGTTCATACAACATCTGTCAGTACCTCACTTCTCACGTGACATCTACGCTCTCACACGCCTCATGCAATGCCTAGTGCGTGAATCATTGGAAATTCTAATGTAATGTGTTTTTCTTGTAATAAATGTCTTATCTTATCTATCTATCTTATCATGCTACCTATAATGAGGTTTTCATGCAAAACAAAACCTAATATTTTAATTATTCCCCAGGTAAAACCACAGACGAGGCCCTAAAACCAACAAATCCAAGCGCAGTGAAAGCCGCCCTAGACAACTCAGCTTACAGAGTGAGCTCGCCAAATGGAGGACGACTACTGGTTCTGCCTAGATGTCCGATAACCTCTAATGATAAGGTAATTATTATAAACTCATGGCTATTAATTCCTAGAAGGGGTAGCAAGAGACACAGAATTAACAATTCCTCAGCCACTTTTGGAAGTTGAGTGGGGAAAGGATGTTGGTGGAGGATTCAACCGCATCATCCAAAAAATCAATTAGTCGCCTCTTACGAACACCGAACAAAAAAATGAAGCACTAATACTTCTGAACATTACGTGACATTTTAGTGTTCAGACTACCCATTTTTTACCTGTATTATGACTGAAATGAAATAACTAATAACTTTTATAATTGTTTCAGAAATCGCTATTCGATGGTTTAGAAGAATGTGATGCGTCGTTAGAAGACAAACTTAGTTTGAAGCCAAGTCGAAAGAGATTGGTCCTTCGACAACAACCTCGGACTGAAAATACTGATAATATTGAGAATAATCATAACAGGCATGTATATTTGCTGTGTAGTGTCGGCTTTGCTGTGTAGTGTCGGCTTAGAATAGCACTACCCCATTTCTGCCGGTGGGTGTACGTAAAGGGCGACTAACGGTGTTGGGGCTGTTAAGGGATTTTTGGGCGATGCTGTTGGAGACCCATCACCAAAAACCTTTATTTTACCATCTATTCCCCACTCAACTTTCCAAAAGTGGCCGAGAAATTTCTAGTTCCTTAGCTCTTCTAGGGATTTACAGCCGTGAGTATATGTATGTAGGTATGTATAGTATATATTAGCGAAGAAACTTAGTTAAAATCCGAGTAAAAATACATTAAAAATATTGGTCCTTGGAAAATATTTACAATGGCATATTATTATATTCATGTACTATATTTAATTTATCTTTAACCATTTAACATCAAAAATGCCAATATGACATAAATAAAGAGAAACACGCCTTTACAAAAAACAGCAGCAAACTAACAAAATAATAAAGAATGGCTTTGGTTTAGAGTGTGGTCTGTTCACTATAAGCAGATGGCTCCAATTTTCTTCAAGATTTTAGAATAGAATAGAATAACTCTTTATTGCACATCAAACACAAATTTACAAAAATAATTATAAAAAAAATTGTCTTTTTACACATACAACAAAAAAAAACAATATAATAATACAGTGAAAAGAAGTTAAAAAAGAAGAACTAATTAAATAAGACACAATGGTTACGAGCTCGTTATAACCACTTAAAGCGGATAGCTCCGGTATAATAATATGATCAAACAGTTTACAGTGAGGTACAATTGGCGGTCTTATCGCTAAAAGCGATCTGTTCCTTTTTATACAATTTAGATTTTACCATACAATTGAATAATATCAGTTCGAATTAGCACTGATTCATACTTTTAAATATTCATTTCTCTTTTTCCACCCAAAACAGATCTATGGAAGACCCAACATCGCCAACAAACACGGAACAACGCAACAAACAAACGGAAAATAGAAGTGAGCTAAGCACACAGACAGACAGACGAGCCAGCGTGGATTATCAAGAGCAATTACGAGGGGTTAATACTGGTAAGTGAAAAAAAAAGTTTTGAAAACATGCTGCAACACACACAGTGCTGTGTAGCGTCGATTTAGAATAACACTACCTCATTTGTGCCAATGGATGATCGTCAAAGACAACTAAGGGTATTGGGGCTTTTCTAGTGATTTTTGGGCGATGCGGTTAGAGACACATCACTCAAAAACCTTTGTTTTATATTCACCCCACACAACCCAAAAAAGTGGCTGAGGAATTTCTTATTCCGAAGCTCTGGGTGCCCCTTCTAGGGATTTATAGCCGTGAGTATATGTATGTATGTTGTCAAAACTGTAAGAGACGCAACATCACCTACTAACAAACGAACAGACAATAAAAGTGAGCTAAGCACACAGATAGACAGGCAAATCAGCGTGGATTATTATCAGATTATATGATTAACATACATACATACATATACTCACGGCTATAAATCCCCAAAAGGGGTAGCCAGAGCTGAGAAATTAGAAATATCTCAGCCACTTTTGGAAGTTGAGTGGGGAAAAGATGGTAGAATAAAGGTTGTTGGTGATGGGTCTCCAACTGCATCGCCCAAAAATCCCTTAAAAAGCCCCAATACCGTTAGTCGCCTCTTACGTACACCCACCGGAAGAAATGGGGTAGTGCTATTCTAAGCCGACACTACACAGCTTTTATTATATGATTAAGTAAGAAAAAATTTTTTTTTTTAGAGTTAGATGTATGTGTAAAGAATAAAAGACCATGTGTGAGAAGAATAATGAATGTAAGGGAAGCAAGAATGATTTGTCACGATTGTGATAAGTGCTAGGTTTCTGCCTAGCCCAAAGGGGATAATGGGCGTGTGTATGAGTGTGCGTTTAATGGATTTAAGTCCACATAAACTCTTAAATAATAAGACATAAACGTTCACGCCGTTTATCCCCGAAGGGGTTGGCAGAGGTACCAATACTTCTGAACTCACATGGCAGCGCCATCTAGTGTCCAGAGAAGGTACCCACGTTTTGCTTAGACAGTGTACTCACGTGATAGGGGGCAGGCCTATCGCCGTTTTGTACGAATACACTGTCACATGACTAAGTACAACTCAACCATGTGGGTTTCCTCACGATGTTTTCCCTCACCGTTAACAACCATGATAAATTAACCACACATATGGCTTTAGAAAAGACAAATTGGTGTAGGCCCGACCCAGGATTGGAACTCACGCCCTTCTGTTTTCGGGCGGGTGTTCTACCCACTGGACAATCATGTCGTAAACTCATAAACTCTTAAATAAAAACCAAACTGAGCAGAGAAAAAATACTTGATTTATTATTTCAAAAAATCATAATTTTTATATAAAAACATATTTTTATCTTATTATTTCAGATTTGGAAGATAGTTCAGAGAAACACAACAGCTGGTGAGTATTTATTTATTTACATACATACATACATACATATTCTCACGCCGTTAGTTCCCATAATTATTTAGTATTTATTTAGTTTCGTGTTATTAATTAAGAATAAAATAATTTACTCCTTATATACGTGGACGTCCTGTCTTACCAAGAGATCACGGAGCTGGCATTGAATATGACTGGAGAATGTTACACCGACAAGAACGTCACTCTTTAAGTTTATGATGATGATAAAATACAAACACTTAATATCGTGTGTGTGTGTCTGTGTGTGTGTGTTAATATTTGCCGTGTACTTCCCCTACCCCTTTCTAACTACGGGTGTCGTAAGAAGCGACTAAGGGTATAGGGCTATTTAAGTGTTTTTAAGCGATGCGTTTGTATACTCATCACCAACGATACTTTATTTCTACCATCTTGTCCCCTATCAACTTCCAAATATGGCTGAGGAGTTTCTAACTCTAAAGCTCTGGCTACCCCTTTTGGGATTTATGGCCGTGAGCATATGTATTTAAACACTTGATAATTAAAATATTTTTTTCAGGTTGGGTTCCTCCAAACTGCCATGGAATGACTCGAGAGAAAAACCAATTGATAACCAACCCACTCCAAGAATATACCCTGATTTAGGTAACTACATTTTCTATTGCTTCCTTTTACTTAAAAATACTTTAGCAAATTGATTTTCATATAATAGTTTATTTTTCTTTAGACATTGTTTTGCTGTGTAGTGTCGGCTTAGAATAGTAGCATTACCCCGTTTCTTCCAGTGGGTGTACGTATTAGGCGACTAACGGTATTTGGCTTTTAAGGGATTAGTTTCTAATTCCCTAGCTCTGGCTACCCCTTTTAGGGATTTATAGCCGTGAGTATATGTATGTATGTATGTTTATAAATAAAAAAATAAAATATGTTCCTTTCAAAAACCAGATGTTACAGTATAAGTTTCTGCTGGGGCCTTCTATTAAGTAATAGTAAAAGTAATTAAGTAAGTTTCCTGCTCACCTTCCATAAGTGACCGATGTGTTTTTAAATTTTCAAGCACTGGCCACACCTGTTTATAATTTATTGCTAAAAGAATACGTATATTAATCCTGTGTAAATTACTATCATTGTAAGGTTGTAGTTATCGGTTAAATGAAACACTGACTGCTGGATCAAGACTGAATATATTTTTCTTTGGTAATAACATTATGAATAAGAATATACATGCTTACATACTAATCCATCGTCCATTCATATACTCACGGCTATAAATCCCTTAATGGGGTAGCCAGAGCTTTGAAATGAGAAATTCCTTAGCCACTTTTAGAAGTTGATTGGGGAAAAGATAATAAATGTTTTTGGTGACGGGTCTCCAACCAAATCGCCCAAAAATCACTTAAGAACCCCCATACCTTTAGTCGCCTCTTACGATCACCCACGGGTAGAAATGGGGTAGTGTTATTCTAAGCCGACAATACTTCTACTACCGTATATATATTTGTCTCTACACTACACCATAGTTTAATAATTTTGTCGTGTTTCTTTCAGACAAAGAACGGCCAGATCAGCTGTCGGATAGACGAGCTAGTTGGTAAGTAATAAATTCTAATGACAAACTCAAACTTTCACGCCGAATATCCCCGAAGGGTTTGGCATAGGTACCTATACTTCTGAACATCACGTGACAGCGCCACCTAGTGTCCAAAGTAGGTACCCACGTTTTGCTTGGACAGTGTACTCACGTGATAGGGGGCAGGCCTATCGCCGTTCTAGTAATATATTGAGTTCTCATTGTAATCAAATTGAAACACATATGATAGGAGGCAGGCCTGTCACTGCTCTGAATGAGAAAAAAAAAGAAAAGAAAGATTTTTATTTGTTGATGACTTACAAAAAATACACAAAACATATACAGAAATTACAAAAAAAGTACAAAATTGATTTTAAAAAGTTACATAAAACAAACAAATAAAACAAAAATTGGTTTCCTTTTCATGTTACGGCTTACGTCAGCAACAAAAGAGCACCTGACCCAGCATTTTGTTGTGAGTTATATTATAACCCACAAAACAGATTTTCAGCCAGTACTCTTTGTAACAAGTGATGTCTCGGAAACTTCACACTGTACTAATCAGTCTATGCAAACTATACAATAAAATACAACCAATATATATGTATATTGATAATGATCATACTGTCACATAACTTAAGTGGTTTAGATTGCGGTTCATAAACTACCCCAATTTGAGCTTATGGCTCCAGCGTTTGTATGTATGTATGTTTTGCAATAACGTAACATTACATTAACCTTTAGTTCCAAACACATCAGCATCAGCTGTGTAGTATCGGCTTAGAATAGCACTACCCCATTTCTTCCGGTGGGTGTACGTAAGAGGCGACTAACGGTATTGGGGCTTTTTAAGGGATTTTTGGGCGAAGCGGTTGGAGACCCATCACCAACAACCTTTATTCTACCATCTTTTCCCCACTCAACTTCCAAAAGTGGCTGAGAAATTTGTAATTTCTCAGCTCTGGCTACCCCTTTTAGGGATTTATAGCCGTGAGTATATGTATGTATGTATGTACATCAGTATCAGTTCACACAGAATATTACATTAAGATGTTGCATTGTACATTTAATTGAGTACCATTTAATACATTAACTTCAACGTTTTCTGGCTACAATTTGATCCAAAAATAAACCGGCTCGAAGGACCATATAATTTTAGTTCCGTAAGAACTTTTGTGTCCAATCATCTAATCTTTATAACTATTTTAATTATTATCATAATCAACCGTGATAGCCCAGTGGGTAGAACACTCGGCTATCGTGCAAACGACTAGTGTTCAAATCCTGGGTCGGGCCTACATCAATTTGTCTTTTCTAAAGACATATGTGTGGTTAATTTATCATGGTTGTTAACGGTGAGGGAGTTGTACTTAGTCATGTGACAGTGTATTCGTACTAAACGGCGATAGGCCTGCCCCCTATCACGTGAGTACACTGTCCATGCAAAACGTGGGTACTCTGAACACCAGGTGACAAAGTATTAGTACCTCTGCCAACCCCTTCGGGGATATTCGGTGTGAACGTTTATGTTATGTTATGTTTATGTTATATCATAATCATAATTCAACATAAAACCCATCTTCAACTAAACAGGTTAACAACAAAACCACTGAATCGTAAGAAGTCAGCGCCTGAACAAATTGACGCGCAAGATTCTTTACGAGAACTTTTACCGAGAGCTGACACCAGGACTATACATGATAAGGAGAATATTGATCATTTGTCAGGTAAATTAATTCATATACTTACTTAAAATTACGCCCGTTGTTCCCGTTAAGGTAGGCAGAGACTATCGATCGCCACTTAGTATGATCCTGACATATCTCCCTTATTTCGGACTTTCGCCTTCGTAAGAACCTTCTCGATTCGACATACATATACTCACGCCATTATAGGGGTAGGCAGATTAGGCATATTAAAGTATTTAGATTGATGGATGTAAACGAAGCTAGAGAGGTTTGCGAGGATCGTACAAAGTGGCGATCCATAGTCTCTGCCTACCCCAATGGAAGATTAATATATTCGCTTCTCATTATAATAAGTAATATTTTTTTATATTTTAATTGTTTATTGTAGTATACGTGATAAATAAAATATCCATCATTCGCAAGGTACATTAATATATTCGCTTCTTATTATAATGAGCAATATGTTTTTTTTATATTTTAATTGTTCACTTAGTAAGTGCAGGATAAACTGACTTGTGAGTTTAGAGAAAGATAAAGGATATGCACCGCGTTACAAAAATTCAAATGTAGCTGATAAGCAACTAATTAAAATGTTCTGTTAATGTTTTACTAATTATTACCATATTCATTTACATAAAGGTTAACTGGAAGAGATCGCTTTTAGTCATAAGGCCACCAACTGTATACAGAGAGTGTAAAAAGTGATGACTAATGTGCAAATAATGTTTTATCTCCTCTCTTCTATAAATAAAGTATTACTTCCTAGTATTTAAATTTTAACAATCTCATATCCTCATATAACAAAACATAGGTAATCGTTTCCAATTCTGCCCACACCGCCGGGGAATGTCCGAGTGCTCACGATGTGAGAAGATTGCGCACCAAATACAAGGAGTATACGGTTATTATAGTATAATTGTAGATTTTAAAAATTGTATTTTTATAACGCCATCTAGTAATTGTAGTGTTTGAAATTAATTAGAAGTAAATAACTTTATAATATTTATAACATACATACATACATATACTCACGGCTATAAATCCCTAAAAGGGGTAGCCAGAGCTGGGAAATAATAAATTCCTCAGCTACTTTTGGAAGTTGAGTGGGGAAAAGATGGTAGAATAAAGGTTGTTGGTGACGGGTCTCCAACCGCATCGCCCAAAATCCCTTAAAAACCCCCAAGTCCGTTAGTCGCCTCTTACGGACACCCACCGGAAGAAATGGGGTAGTGCTATTCTAAGCCGACACTACACAGCTCTTTCACTACACAGCTATTTATAAATATATATTTATAAGGGTATAGGGGCTTCTTAAGTGATTTTTGGGCGATATGGTAGGAGACCCGTCACCAAAAGCATTTATTTATTATTACCATCTCTTCCCCAATCAACTTCCAAAAGTGGCTGAGAAATTTCTCATACCAAAACTCTGGCTACCCCGTTTAGGGATTTATAGCCGTGAGTATATGTACTTTATGTTTCAGATAGGTATTTTATGAATAATTAATTATCATTATTATTGTGTAGTGCCCTTACCATCAGTTTTAAGTATGTTTAAGTAAATCAGTCGTATGTTAAAATCAATAGGTTGTATTCTATAAAATGTAATTGTAATTAAATGTATATTTGTTTTAGTTTCGATGCAATTTGTGTAGTTGATGAAATATTCTAGTTGGATTTAATGTCGTTATTTATAAATAAATTCATACGGAAATATTTCAAAGCAACAGTTAGCCCCTACAAAATCACAATATAAAATTGTGATAAGTTAACTCAACGATATTTTAATACTATAATATACACTCATAAATACCATCCAAGACTACAATACAATAATTCATACCTATCATATAAATTTTGATATCAACGGGATTTGAACCCCATATCCTTAACGAAAACTACCGAATATATATGTATGTACACAATTTACCGTCCGTAATTAATTTTAAAGGTTTCATACCTGAAGATATAAATATATAATATTCTTAGTACGGATATATTAAGGAAGTCTTGAAGAGATCGCTTTTATTGATAAGACCGCCCATTGTACTTCTTTGTAAAATAGTATTATTTGTAGGTATTTATTTATAGGATGTACATTAAAAATATTAATATTGTATTCCCCTCCCCTTTTAGTGTCAGAAGAAGAAAACGTCTCACCCCGCGATGCCCCGCCCCACCCTACGGGGGTGAAATTGACTCGGCCAGGATACTACACTATACCTTCGTTAGATGATATGATTAGTAAGTATCCGTCTTTGATAATATGTTTTTATTAAAGAGTAAATGGTCAAATGACAGTAATTTAAGCCTCAACATTAAGTTCATGCCTCTTTGAAATAAAGCTTATAAAGAAATAACGAGTGTCTTGATCTTCAAAACGCTTATGTTTTGGACACCTTAAATGAGTATAATATTAACAAAATACACTGATGATGTCCTCCCACTTTGTTCCCACTGTGGTTTGAGACTGTCTCAAATAATTGAACTAATTGATATGCTACATTGAGCAACTAAAAATGATAGTTTCTTTTATTTCTGTTGAATTTTATTTCTTTTATAGATTTCATACATACATACATACATATACTCACGGCTATAAATCCCTAGAAGGGGTAGCCAGAGCTAAGGAATTAGAAAATCCTCAGTCACTTTTGGAAAGTTTGAGGGGAGAAGATGGTAAAATAAAGGTTGCTGGTGATGGGTCTCCAACCGCATCGCCCAAAAATCACTTATAAAGCCCCTATACCCTTAGTCGCCTCTTACGATCGCCCACGGGTAGAAATAGGGTAGTGTTATTCTAAGCCGACACTACACGACAATATTTCAATGTGTACAAATATTTACTCTGTGTACAGTACAGTTTATCTTAGTTAACTTTTTAACCATGCTGTTGTTATATGTATTTTGGGCTTTATTCTAAAACCTATTGTTTGTTAGTAAACATAACATAACATAAACGTTCACGCCGAATATCCCCGAAGGGGTTGGCAGAGGTACTAATACTTCTGAACATCACGTGACTTTGTCACCTGCTGTTCAGAGTACCCAGTTGTTTTTGTTGTTTTGTTTGTTAGTATGTGTGTTAATTTTGAGTAGAACCTGTTTAAAACATGTATGAGTTAAAATGTATAAATGAAATAAGATATAAAGGTATTATTAACATTATGTACCTTTTTTCAGGTAACATGTGCTAAGTAGATAATACTCTAGATACAAATACTACATACATACATACATATACTCACGGCTATAAATCCCTAGAAGGGGTAGCCAGAGCTAAGGAATGAGAAATTCCTCAGCCACCTTTGGAAAGTTGAGTGGGGAAAAGATGGTAAAATAAAGGTTGCTGGTGATGGGTCTCCAACCGCATCGCCCAAAAATCCCTTAAAAGCCCCAATACCGTTAGTCGCCTCTTACGTACACCCACCGGAAGAAATAGGGTAGTGCTATTCTAAGCCACCACTACACAGCTAGTTACAGTTAGCTACACACTATACTAATTAATTATATTCTTCGTTCCAGGCTACATAAGAGCCGACGGTCGTTGCGTGGTCCCGCATTTAACTATCGGTCGCAAGAATTACGGTAACGTGTACTACGATTGTGAGATCGATGTCACCGGATTGGATTTGGATAATTTGGGTGAGTGACTTTAAAAAATAAAAGAAATGATATTTAAAATTTTGGTTGCATAGAATTGTATTGGCTGGGTCCAAATTGGCTCATTATGACTAGGCTATATTTGGTGAATAGTGAAAATTTTCGATACAGTTATTATTTACAAATAAATGATTTTTGATTCAAATGAATTAAGATTAAACCCTAAAATTATCTGAAAAAAAAAGTATTCTAAATGTTAAATGAGGTCATCACCTAGGTTTGTTTCAAATTTAAATCTGTCTAGTAATTTAGGCGCCAATTAGCTACAAACACACAAACATCTAAACGTTCACATTTTTAATATTAATCTGAGTGCACTAGCTTCTCGGTCCTGATGAGCATAAATGATTGTTTCTTAGTCTATGATGTTTATATGTGTATTATATCATATTAAATATTTCATCTATTTTGTGTAATTAAATTCAATTAACAGTGTAAATACAAACTGTCAACTGGTTTCCCAAAATACAGGCTTGCCTAGTTTGGGAACCCCTGTTCAATTCTGTACTGTACATATGCCTTATCAAATAAACATTTTTTATTTTTTATTTTATTTATTTTTATTGAGTTAACATCTCATAATATAGGTTCTACTTAGTTTGGGGCTAACTTGATCCGTGTATAATACTCTAAACACCAGGTGACAATGTCAAGTAATGTTCAGAAGTATTAGCACCTCTGCCAACCCCTTCGGGGATATACGGCGGAACTTTTGAGTTGAGTTACAAATCGCTCCAAGAAAGTAATATTAAGCATATATTCTTCAAATAGCCAATTATAATTACAAAATTAATCTACCATTTAAAAATATTTTCCAGTCCACTTCCTAAACAAAGAGGTGGTAATCTACCCGCAAGACAGTGATAAGCCCCCGATAGGAGAAGAGTTAAACAGACGCGCGATAGTCACGTTGGACCGGGTCTGGCCGAGAGATAAGACCGAGAAGAAATTGGTTACGGATCCTACTAGGTAAGGTTTATATATACATACATATACTCACGGCCATACATCCCTAAAACGCCGGAGCTTCAGAGCTGAAAACTCCTCAGCCGCATTTGGAAGTTGATAGGGGTGTGGAAACCAGCTAACTTATAATTTGTATCTATGCTTAGCTCGAGAAACATTTACATACCGCGATGTAGGATATGAGTGAGACGCTGCTATGTGCGAGTGAGTCCGCTGTAGTGTGCGCTCTAACATTACTCCCACAGGGGATAAGATGGCAGAAATTAAGTGTCATTGGTGATGGGTCTCCAACCGCATCGCCCAAAAGCCACATACCCTTAGTCGCCTCTAAAGACACCCGTGGTCAGTAAGGGGTAGTGCTGTTCTAAGCAGACACTAAACAAAGAGGTGGTAATCTATCCGCAAGACAGTGATAAGCCCCCGATAGGAGAGGAGTTGAACAGACGCGCTATAGTCACGTTGGACCGGGTCTGGCCGAGAGATAAGACCGAGAAGAAATTGGTTACGGATCCTACTAGGTAAGGTTTATATAACATACATATAATCAGCCACTATTGGAAGTTAAGTTAAGTTTTAAATAATAAATGGCGGATGAAACAATTTTTTTAAATGAAAACGTTATCCCTTTAAGAGAAACAATTTTATAGCCGTGTAGTGTCGGTTTAAAATAGTACTACCCCTTTTCTTCCGGTGAGTGTACGTAAGAGGCGGCTAACGGTATTGGGGCTTTTAAGGGATTTTTGGGCGATGCGGTTGGAGACCCATCACCAACAACCTTTATGTTTACTATCTTTTCCCCACTCAAATTTCTAAAAGTGGCTGAGGAATTTCTAATTCTGTAGCTCTGGTTACCCCTTCCTGGGATTTAAATCCGTGAGTATATGTATGTATGTATGTAGAAACAATTTTCTTTTTAGTCAGGCCCCAGACTACTTAACTCTTTGTAATCCCAAAGAAATAGGACAGGTACTCATTGTTTTAAACATCACTTTTCACCCTTCCCCTGATATTCATATCACTTAAATTGAATAATATGTATAAAATGTCTCTATCTGTGATGTACAATAAAGAGTTTTCTATTCTATTCTATACTTTATCACAAAATTAACAATAACAGTGATAGCCCAGTGGGTAGAACACTCGGTTATCGTGTAAACGACTAGTGTTCAAATCCTGGGTCGGGCCTACACCAATTTGTCTTTTCTAAAGACATATGTGTGGTTAATTTATCATGGTTGTTAACGATGAGGGAAAACATCGCGAGGAAACCCACATGGCTGAGTTGTACTTAGTCATGTGACAGTGTATTCGTACAAAACGGCGATAGGCCTGCCCCCTATCACGTGAGTACACTGTCCATGCAAAACGTGGGTACTCTGAACACCAGGTGACAAAGTCACGTGATGTTCAGAAGTATTAGTACCTCTGCCAACCCCTTCGGGGATATTCGGCGTGAACGTTTATGTTTATGTTATGTTAAAATTAACAATATATATCTATTCCAGACTAATGAAGATGGATTACGAAGGAAAGTTGCGGCGCGTGTGTGACAAACACGACACCAAATTCATCGAGTATCGACCTCTTACTGGCAGCTGGGTTTTTAGAGTGAGTGAGAATTATTTAATTTAGGAAAATATAGTAGAGATTAAACCGAAATATAAAGATTTTTTCATTAGTATAAACTTATGTCATGTCATGATCCAATGAACATATTGCAAAAGCAATAAAAAAAATATCAGTACTTTTTTATTTATGTTGTGTTTTAATAGTGACTCAGAATAATTATCTTGTAGCGCCATCTAATGTCACTAAGAATGAACTATAAAATGTATGAAAATAGATAAAATAATTTATTACCCGGAACTTATAGTAGTTATAAAAAAATAATATTCAAACTTTTTCAGAAGTTGAGACTTAATTGAAAAACAAATATCTAAACATCCCTCCCATTTCATCCCTCGTTACGACAAATTTGTACCTCTTGTGTACACAGGTCATTTTTAATAGTAAAAGAAAATGAATTGTATACATCAATGTAAATATATCGAAGTACACAAAATACTAAAGGATTTTTGTTAATGAACATACATACTTATACTCACGGCTATTAATCCTTTGAAGAGGTAGCCAGAGCCAAGGAATTAGAAATTTCTTAGCTACTTTTGGAAGTTGCGTTGGAAAAAATGGTGAACTAAAGGTGATGGGTCTCCAACAGCATCAGCCAAAAAATCCCTTAAAAGCCCCAACACCGTTAGTCGCCTCTTACGTAAAAATTTGGTTGGTTCTATTCTAAGCCGACACTACACAGCTGTTTTGTTAATGAATGATTTCCAAAACAGGTGGAACACTTCAGCAAATACGGTTTAACCGATTCGGATGATGAAGACGATATAACTCCCGAGGTACTGAAGAGGCAATTGGTCAATAATAACTTGCAAATGAACGCCGCACCGGGTGAGATATTAGCAAATAAGTTATATATATAGACTGTATACTGTTGTATGTTGCATACATACATACATATAACCACGGCTATAAATCCCTAGAAGGGGTAGCCAGAGCTAAGGAATTAGAAATTCCTCAGCCACTTTTGGAAGTTTAGTGAGGAAAAGATGGTAAAATAAAGGTGTTGGTGATGGGTCTCCAAACGCATCGCCCAAAAATCCATTCATTATAAGCACCGATACCCTTAGTCGCCTCTTACCTACACCCATGGAAAGAAATGGGGTAGAGACATTCTAAGCCGACACTACACAGCAATTTAGCAAATAAGTTGTTTATAGAGAGACCGTATATCGTTGTAGGGTATAAGTGTATTTTTTTATAAAAGTATACATACATACATCCATCCTACCGTCCCTCAGCAGGGACAGGAGGGAAGGGCCTTGAGCAGATTTCTCCATCTAGGTTGAATCTTGGGCAGCGGCTGCGAGAGCCTCATTCTCCACAGTAAAAGTATACATACATATATAGAACTCATACGTCTATTTATATAAATGTATTACATATACCTATATATATTCAAGGCCATAAATCCCAAAATAGGTAGCCAGAGCTTCAGAGCCAGAAACTCCTCAGCCACTAATGGAAGTTAAGTGGGGAAAAGATGGTAAAATATAGGTGATGGGTCTCCAATCACATCGCAAAAACCCTACTTAAAAAAGGCCCATACTCAGTCGTCACGACTCGAGTCGAAATGTCTTCAAACTGTATAGCAAGCACGAGCGCTATTTTATCGACACGATAACGGTTAGAATGAGATGGCAGTATACGACACTAAGTAAGTGCGTAAGAGATGGCTGCTTTATCCCACGCGATAACTAGTTTAAATACGGCTCGTGCTTGCCCTTCTGTTTGCAATTAATGTGTGAAAGAGATTGTAAAACAAGTAGATACAATTTAATAAATTAAGTATAAATAAAGGAAAGAAGCCATTGACACTGTAGCTCAATTGGCAGAGCGACGGGTGTCGAAATTTTCTTATCCACATACATACATACAAATACTCACGGCTATAAATCCCTTAACGGGGTAGCCAGAGCTTTGGAATGAGAAACTCCTCAGCCACTTTTGGAAGTTGATTGAGGGAAGAGATGGTAATAATAAATGTTTTTGGTGACGGGTCTCCAACCGCATCGCCCAAAAATCACCTTAAAAGCACCTATACCCTTAGTCGCCTCTTACGATCACCCACGGGTAGAAATGGGGGTAGTGTTATTCTAAGCCGACACTACACGGCTAATTCTATATATAATATCTAATATAATCTATAATATCTCCACAAGAGTTTTTTATGAACAAAAACATTCAAATTATATACAATTTGTTGTCACACAAGACACAACATAGCAATTACTAATTTTTCATTATTATTTCTCCACAGCTCCTCAACTAGTACGTCCCCCTTTAGGACTAGGGGGGTCGGCAGGGGAAGACAGTTTGCTAACAATGCAGCAATGCACGCAAACCATCTTTAATAATAATAGCAAACGTAAGTTTCTTTTAATCAGTTTTATTACGCTACGGATTTACCATTGCGGTACTCATAGAAAATAGCATTCATCTATTCACGGCCATAAATCTCAAAAAGGGGTAGCCAGAGCTTGAAACTACTTAGCCACATTTGGAAATTGGTAGGGGACAAGATGGTAGAAATAAAGTATTTTTGGTGATGGGTCTCCAACCGCATCGCCCAAAAACCACATATGAAAAACCACACACGTGCGTAGAAAGGGGTAGTGACATTCTATGCCGGCACTACACAGACTATTCTAAGCCGAATATAAATATTGTAATAGTAAATAGCTTTTATTTTTTTTATACTATGTACTCAACTTATATTGTCAGAAAGATAGAAAAAGGAATGTTGAGATGGTTTGGGCACATAGAGAGGATGGATGACAGTAAAGTGGTGAAAGAGATCTATATCCAATGTGGAAGGTAATGTTAGTAGAGGACGACCTCGGAGGACACATTTGGATCAAATAGATAATGTGTTCAAAAAGGCAGGTGTCCGCAGTATGAAGAATAAAAGAGCATGTATGAAAAGATTGATGGATGTGAATGAAGCTAGAGAGGTTTGCCAGGGTCGTACAAAGTGGCGATCAATAGTCTCTGCCTACCCCAATGGGAACTAATTGGGTATTCAACTTAATGGTATGGAATGTATGGTATCTATAATTATAGTAAGGTGTTCGTTTTTTTTATTACAGTGTTTAGATATTTTTTTACATACATACCTATACTCACGGCTGTAATTCCCTAGAAGGGGTAGCCAGAGCCAAGGAATTATAAATTACTCAGCCACTTTTGAAAGTTGCGTGGAGAAAAGATGGTGAAATAAAGGTTTTTGGTGATGGGTCTCCAACCGCATCGCCCAAAAATCCCTTAAAAGCCCCAATACCGTTAGAATAGATAAATTTTTGTGCTACCAAATCACTATTTAATCTGTAATACATATTTTTAATAAACCCATTTTTTCATCTATTACAGTATTCGATATGGAAGCTCATGATGACACCACGGAAGCGCAAACCTTGTATCCGGAATCACAGCTCAGTGGTATAAATATATTTTATAAATAATTACATACATACATACATACATACATATACTCACGGCTCTAAATCCCTTAATGGGGTAGCCAGAGCTTTTGGAAGTTGATTGGGGAAAAGATAGTAATAATAAATGCTTTTGGTGACGCGTCTCCAACCACATCGCTCAAAAATCACTTAAAAAGCCCCTACACCCTTAATCGCCTCTTACGATCACCCACGGGTAGAACGGGGGTAGTGTTATTCTAAGCCGACACTACACGGCAAACCACAGATATAAGTATATGTAGTAAATCCGTTGTTATAAACAATTGAGAAGCTTTTAATTTAATTTATGATGTTTACTGACAAACTGTGGTCTCAAAAGCAGAATGTCACACATTCGAATTGTGGGGTATCATTAAAAAACTTTTTTTTTAAGACAAGTACTCCTAAATAAGAATAAGAGAGCATGTATGAAAAGAATAATGAATGTAAGGGCAGCAAGAGAGATTTGTCAAGATCGTGCCAAGTAGCGATTGATAGTCGCCTACCCCAATGGGAAAAATTGGCGTGAGTATAAGTAAGTAGATACACGCCCCTAAAATGTTCATCCACCTACATATAACTGCATACTTAAACTACATTTTCATAAATCCATAACATAACATATACTCACGGCTATAAATCCCTAGAAGGGGTAGCCAGAGCTAAAGAATTAGAAATTCCTCAGCCACTTTTGGAAATTGAATGGGGAAAAGATGATAAAGTAAAGGTTGTTGGTGATGGGTCTCCAGCCGCATCGCCCAAAAATCCCTTAAAAGCCCCAATACCGTTAGTCGCCTCTTACGTACACCCATCGGTAGAAACGGGGTAGTGCTATTCTAAGCCGACACTACACGGCATGGTATTTTCATAAATCCCTTATAACCAAACATTCCAAAACCCCGTATATTTGTTTAAAAAAATGTTTTGTTTCCAGCATACGGTGTAAAAAGTCCAACGAGTGAGCTAGCCCGTCTTGAAAACCGACACAGCCATAACGTACAACTAATGAAAGCATCTTTGTATGCTGATACAGGTATGCATGTGATTTTATTAGTTACAACATACATACATACATATACTCACGGCTATAAATCCCTTGACGGGGTAGCCAGAGCTTTGGAATGAGATATGCCTCAGCTACGTTTGTAAGTTGATTGGGGAAAAGATGGTAATAATAAATAAATGTTTTTGGTGACGGGTCTCGACCACATCGCCCAAAAATCACTGTAGCCCACAGGTAGAAATGGGGTAGTGTTATTCTAAGCCGACACTGCACTTAGTTACAAGAATAATAAAAAACACTAGTTTTTTTATATACATACTATGATAGAAATCATGGTTTTTTGAACTAGATGAAATTTTGTGAATCATGGTTTAAAAGTATGACAGTACAGGCTTAATATCGTCACAGCCATAATGTGCAGCTAATGAAAGCATACTTGTATGCTGATACAGGTATGTGACGTAAATAGATTAAAATTTTGTAAAAAGCGCATTTTTCTACGCGTCCTAGAAACATGGTCCTTCGAGCAAGATTGATTGTGTTAATTTTAATTTTATAAGTATGGTGTTTGGTAGTAATTGAAAGTATCTAAACTAACCTTACACAAAATTCTATGCATTTTTATAATTACTGACTATTGAACCAAAATAAGATGTGCTTTAAGCTTTTGAGAAAGATATAAAATTCAGCATTTAATTGTTACATTCCCTCAAGTTGATTCCCTTTTTAAGTTCAATTATTTTTGCATAATAAATCTGATTTAAATTGTGCAGTTTATTGCCATTTTTTTCTGTTCAAATAGTTCAGTTTTTTTTTTAAATATTATTTTATTAAGGTCATCTAATCTATCTCAATTTTATTAATTGATTCTTTCTTAATATATATAAATATATTGTTTAATTTATTAACCCCCCCCCCCATTTTCAGATATGGACGACGCAATGTCAGTATCGACGGGCGACCAATTAGTGCCCCAACCGCAATCGATAGTATCTCTGCCGATCCCCGCACCTATCACGGGGGGTGAGGAACAGGATTTTATGATGCCTGTCGAGGAAGTTGAGGGTAGGTTAAAAATGTTTTATATTTTAGTTGGAGTTAGTAAAATTCTGCCTGAAGTTAAAAAGAAAAATTTGTGTAATTAGGAGGCCATGTTAATAATATTCAATTAACTGGAAATTAATGAAAATTCTATGACTTGAAAACATATCTTTTGAACATCAATTCGGTATGCAAAGTTTTACTAAAGCGATGCTGGTTACGAAACCATTTCGAGATATTATCTTTTTAACGGTATTTTCTTAAAATTAAATTAAACGAAGCTAAGATGACAGTTATTTTATCAAAAAACTGTAACAGTATTTGACCTTCAAAGTTATTTCAAATACATTTGTTTTTGCAGTGGTGTGCAGTATACGAATTTATAGTTTGACTTTATACTTAGAATGAGAAGTTATTTGATACCGCGATGTAGGATGTGAGAGAGATGCGGCTAGTGTGCGAGTGAGTCCGCCGTAGTGTACTTGTAGAATTAGATATCGTTAAATTATAAATTAACATTTTTAACCACCAAGTTGCTTGAATTTCTTATACATATGCTGAGTTGGTGCCTTTTTGTTCCATATTTTCATCTATTTTCTGTTGTAAATTTATTTTTACTGTTTATCTCATTGTGTGTTAAATAAACAACTTTTTCTTTGTCTTCTTTATTATTTCTACGTGCCATTCCAAGCTGTATAAAAACGGACTAGCTTCGTTATCAAAAACTAACTAAATATTTAACGTTTCAGTCCCAGAACAAAGTATGCCACCGTTAATAGTCCAACCTCACACGGTCGTATTGAAACATCACAGACAAGTGCCGCCGAGCAAACTAACTATTGCAGGTATGTTTATATTGCTTATTGGGAAAGACAAAATATATATTTGAAAATAAAATAAAAGTTTAAATAAACAGGGTCATTTTGCACAGAATCAGATAAAGAAATTACAATTTAATGACTGGTGATCAAGAATACTAATTTGATCATGTATTTAATACTATATAAATTACATTTAAGACTAATGACCAGTGGTCGGAGTAGGTATATTGATTTTAGATACTTGCGTCATGATATCATAACATGGACATGCATTTCTTCCGGAATGTACCGGGGTTTCCAAAAATTTGGTAAATAGAGTAATAAAATAAAAAACTATATGTAAGCAAACAAAATTATTTATTGTTAATACAAATAATCATTATTACAGTTTTATTAAAAATAATTATTTTTAATACTCATCGGTTACAAGTTCTACATTTTGATTTTCTGTCTCTATACAATTAAAATAATTAACTATATTTTTATCAATATTTTCTAATTTTAAGCTATTTCTTTTAACATCTAAGATCCATTTGTAAGTGGAAAATTATCGTTCAACATCTGTAGATGTCAATGGAGCGAATTTGAAATAAATTTTCTGATTATTTGCTACGCTTTTTTCAATACTCTCGCTGTATTCTCTAATTGTATCTAAATCTGGATTTCGTTCCATAACTGATTCTATTTTATTTTTTATCATAATAATCCGGAAACTCGGAGGCGTATCCATATTTACATATACGTTTGTTGTCAGTGACCTTAATTCAATATACCTACTCCGACCACTGCTAATGACTGATTCGCAAAATTTTGATCATTTAATCAAAACTTGATTAAATTACAATATTTCATCAAATCAGAAACGTAATTTTGGTAAGTACGTACTTAAATACCGTTTGAGATGCTTTTATCGTTGAATTCTCAGATGTGAAACCGGCCGTAAGAAACAATAATACATAGTCAATACATACCATAAGGCAAAAAAACGTTAAATTGACTGACTATTATAAAAAAACCTGTAAATTTTGGTGAAAAATCATCGCCAAATGCATTATCAAATTATTGGTTTTGGAGTAATATATTAAATGACTTTAAAACTGCATATACAATTCTATTGTTTTCTATCTATATAAGTTTTATTATATTTCCATTTCATTAGCAACTAATCCATCGATTTTCTTTCAAATCTCAGGCCAAGCCGACTACCGTTGTATCGCCGACACGTTGGTAGCACGTGGCCGCCACTTCCGAGCACAAGTGGCACCTAGAAACACACTGGTGTATTTAACTACGAGACAGAATAGCAATCTGCCTAAAAGTGAGTAATAATGTTGGTTAAAAATACTAAATATTGAAAGGAAAGAAAGAGGGAAACGTATTTTTTTAACAAAAAATAAATAAACTTAAAATATGCTAGAAATTTTAAAACTCAACCATTTAAAAAAGTATTTAAAAAATCAGAGAAATAGACTACCGTTATATCGCCGACACGTTGGTAGCACGTGGCCGCCACTTCCGAGCACAAGTGGCACCTAGAAACACGCTGGTGTATTTAACTACGTGACAGAAATAGCATAGAATAGTCATCTACCTAAAAATGAGTATGGATTTTGGATAGATTTCTGTTTTTTTTTTAAATAAAAGAGGGAAATTTATATGTTTACGTAAAAAAGATAATGAGGTTAAATAAGATTAAAAATTCACAAAAATCCACAACACAAAAAGGAGTTGGCAGTAATTATTAGAATTTCATAGTTTTTTAATAACGCCTATTCAATAAAAATAGCTGCTTTTTTCACGTTTTCAGACTTTATCTCATAATGAAATGTTGCCTTCTCTTCGTAGAATATTTATTGACTATCATTATTGTAGTAGTCATTCTTATTTTTAGTACTATTTTAACTAAATTATAGTTATAAATAAAAGATGTTATTAAAGGAAAGAAAAATTTCGACACTGGCGGGGTTCGAACCCGCGACCTTCGGGTATACGCCCCCGTCGCTCTGCCAACTGAGCTACAGTGTCAGTTGGCATCCAGCGCGAAATTTCTCTATCCTTTGTTTCTTTTTTACACATTCAAGTAGTGTAGTAGGGTTCGAACCCCGCCAGTGTCGAAATTTTTCTTTCCTTTAATAACATCTTTTATTTATGAGTAATAATCCCCACATGAGGAATTCATGTCAAAAAACATTAAATTAAATTATAGTTGTTTTTTTGTTTTGTTAATATTTTATGTTTATAATGTACCTTGTGGTTCTTTGAGGCAATAAATTTATTTATTTCATTATATATTTCTAATTAAACTAACACAATTTATATTTACAGGTGGAGAACTCCCAGACCTAGGCCAATACGTATCGGGACGCGGCGAAGACGATTGGAGCGAACAACTCGTTAGCACTTTGCGATTGGCTGACGATAAGGCTTTGATGGTAATAATATACATACATACATATACTCTCGGCTGTAAATCTTCATGTAGTACACTTATTTTTATGACAATGTAGGTAGGTATGAACTAATTGACTCATAGGCGATAGGATGCCATTTTCATTTGGGACAAGTTATATACAGGTTGTCTTTTTGCTCACGCATTGTTGGTCGCAGTTCTATCATAACCAATGTAGCATATTTAAATGCCCTGTGTAATAAAATTAAAGGTAGATATATTCTTATTTATTATTTTTAAGGCACACGTTATTCACGTAGCTGTGTAGTGTTGGCTTAGAATAGCACTACCCCATTTCTTCCGTTGGGTGTACGTAAGAGGCGACTAACGGTATTGGGGCTTTTAACGGATTTTTGGGCGATGCGGTTGGAGACCCATCACCAACTACTACCTTTATTCTACCATCTTTTCCTTACTCAACTTCCAAAAGTGGCTGAGGAGTTACTAATTTATCAGCTCTGGCTACGCCTTTTAGGGATTTATAGCCGTGAGTATATGTATGTACGTTATCTACATCGGCTACGGAACAAAAAAAACTCAGCTACTTTTGGAAGTCAAATGGTGAAATGTTTTTGGCGATGGGTCCCCAACTTACATATACATAGATACAAATACTCACACTTGAATACCAAAAAAAACGGTAGCCTGAGCTTAAGAATGAGAAATTCTACAGCCACTTTTGAAAGTAGTTTTGGGAGATAGTAAATATATACTGTTGTTTAGTTAAAGTATTCTTTATATAAATCCCAACTAACCCCGTTTATGTTAAATCCTTTATTTATTTTAGAAAATCGGACAGAATTAGGGTGGATTGGGTGATACGGATATGGCCCTTTTACAAAAGTTCCATTAGGGAGCTACGTGTGGAAACCCATTATGTAATCCAAATCTAACCATCTTTATCTTTACAGGCCGTCCTATCCGACCATTTAGAAGCCCATCTAGACTTCTCCGACATAACGGAAGTCCCCTCCCACGCCCCTTCCGTTTCCGTGAAAACGGACCCTCGTTTCCGTCGCGCGTTGTTAGACAAACACGTTAGCGTTTCGCAACGAAACCGGTTGCGTCCAAACCCGTTTGGCGTCGACGGAAACTATTGGCACGAGGTGTGGACGTTGTGCGATGCGTTGTGGGGGGCTGATTTGGATAATGGAGGTAAGTTATATATAATAATTACATATTTTTAGCATTAAAGTACAAAACACAACCTTTAACATTAGTTGCGTGGCAACGTAATAGAAACCTTGAAATAGAGGCAATTTTTACATAATTTCATAAAGAATTGGGTAGAAAAAAAGACAGTATCGATAAATAATTTTTGCTTATTAGTGTCTTGAAAAACGAAAAATTCTTTACAAATCTTTTTTTTTTGCGTAATTAACATATATTTAAGTTTGTTTCACGTGGCATGAAACTAAACTAACTTACTAACTGAAGCAACTAAAAGTGTAGTATGATAAGTAAGTATCTAAATAATGAGGTATGGGGTGAGGCATGAGGTGTGGATGTTTTGCGATGCGTTGTGGGGGGCCGATTTGGATAATGGAGGTAAATTATATATAAAAAGTACATATTTATAGTTAGGGTAAAAAAACGCCTTTCTTAGGCATTTTAATTTCATGTTACATCCAAAAATGATTGTTATCTGTGTTTTTGCGGTATCAGCGTGTAGTTTCGGCTTAGAATAACACTACCCCATTTCTGCCGGTGGGTGTACGTAAGAGGCGACTAACGGTATTGGGGCTTTTAAGGGATTTTCGGGCGATGCGGTTGGAGACCCATCACCAACATCTTTCGACTTTCCAAAAGTGGCTGACGAACTCCTAGTTCCTTAGCTCTGGCTACCCCTTCTAGGGGTTTATAGCCGTGAGTATATGTATGTAGCATATTACGTCGATATTACATTATAGGAAGATAATTGTAGCAACTAAAAGTGTAATATGATAGTAAAGTCTAAACTACATTGAAATTTCCGTTCCGTGCCACGGCAAACAAGTTGACTTCATTAAGAGATTTCGTTAAGGCGATAAGACCGCCAATTGTACTTCTTTCAATCGATGACGTCCGTGGCCAAGTGGATAGGTGACTAGCTTCTCGGTCCAGAGGTTGAGGGTTCGAACCCCGCTACATTTATGTGATGAGCATAAATTATTGTTTCTTAGTCTTGATCCCATGTCACTCCGTATTTGGACGACGCTAGACTATTGAAAATGCAGTCACGTAGGAAACTACATCTTGCGACGCTGTTGTTCGGTGTAGTAAAGTTTGAAACTCCAAGATATTTATTTAATAAATTTCAATGGTCCAGGAGTAACTACCATTTTAAAAGCAGAGCTATCTTACCAATGCACCGCACGGCAGCGTTTCGAGGCAGTTTCAGGTTTGCGGCGTCTAAGTGCTGGAATGACCTTCCCCCACCTATCCAAAATGCTCCCAGTAAGTACACTTTTAAGCGAAAGCTTAAAAATTACTTGCTGGTTAAGCAAAATCCTTCGTTTATTCCAGCACGTCCTTGTTAACAATTATTTATTTATTACCAAATCTGTACTCGTATTTTATTAAATTTTCTTTGTTTATTTATTTTTTCCTTTTATTAAGTAAGTACTACAACATATTGATAATTAAAGTTTACTATAACTATTATTTATTTATTAATCTTTATTAACATAACTGTTTTTACAGCTTGTCTGCAGGTGGAGTCTCTTATGTATTTATATTTATGTATTATGTATGAATATTTTTAGTATATAATTATACGTGTAGTTTTTATATAATAATTTAGTAACGCGGTACTTTCTACTGCTATTATTTATTTATACGAGTATGTTATAAGTTCTCTTTTTCATTATGACATTGTGACGTATTTTCTTTTATATATTTTTATTTTGGGGCTGACTGAAAATCAGTGTTGTGAGGTATTCATTTACTTCACAACGATAATGCTGAGGCAGCTTCCAAATTCGTTGCTACTACGCAGGTTATACGGCTATAGTTTTTTCTTGTATATCTTGGAATTAGTGTGTATGATATTGTCTTTTTATTATTATTTTTCTGTGTGTTTGTATATACTTATTTTTGTGCTGTGTTTTCCTTTGTACGTGTGTAGCAGCGAATAAATGTTTTTCTTTCTTTCTTTCTTTCTTTCTTCTATTATTATATTATTATGTGTATTATATCATATAAAGTATATCAATGAGTTAGTATCCCATAATACAAGTCTTACTTAGTTTGGGGCTAGTTTGATCTGTGTATGATATGTCCGTATATATTTGTGATATATACGATGGCAACCGTGATAGCCCAGTGGGTAGAACACTCGGTTATCGTTCAAACGACTAGTGTTCAAATCCTGGGTCGGGCCTACACCAATTTTTCTTTTCTAAAGACATATGTGTGGTTAATTTATCATGGTTGTTAACGGTGAGGGAAAAAATCGTGAGGAAACCCACATGGCTGAGTTGTACTTAGTCATGTGACAGTGTATTCGTAACGGCGATAGGCCTGCCCCCTATCACGTGAGTATATATATATATATATATATATATATATATATATATATATATACATATTCACAAATATGTTCCTAAAATATTTTTTCTTTTCAGGAGTCCCCGGCGACGACGAGCAATCGATAGTAGACAGACACCGCGCGTTGATAAGCTGGTTGACGGCAGCAGTCAGCGATATGACCGACTCGGACTTGGCCAGTAGCCGTCCTTGTGATGATTTGGATCGTGAGTACTGATATGTAATAAATAAAGGAAAGAAAAATTTCGACACAGCCGGAAATCGAACCCGCGATTTCTTTCCTTTATTTATTTTTTATTTATTAGTAATAATCCCCACATGAGGTTTTCATAAACAAAAACATTTAAAGTACTGATACGTTTTTATTTATATAGGACACAAACATTATCCTAACTAATATTATAAATCGGGAAGTGAGTTTGTTTGTTCCACTTTCACGCCCTAACTACTAAACCGATTGCTTTGAAATTTTGCAGACGTATAGTTGGATGTCCAGATTAAATAATATGGTACTTTTTATCCCGGCAAAAATTATGTTGGCGGAAAACTAGTTATCTATAATTTATAATCTAGTGATAATAACAATTCTTTATTCTTAAAGATTCTCAATCACCATGCTATTCCAATACATGTGTTTTATATTTTTATTATATTCATCGCTTTATTAGTATTTATTAAAACATTATAATTAAAGTTAAGAGAAGTGTAATTAGTGTAGCTAGAGATGTTTGCCAGGATCGTACGAAGTAGCAATTGATAATCTCTGCTTACTCGGATGATATCTAATGGCGTGAGTATATGTATGTATGTAAATTAATTATATATAATTATAATATATTATAACAATACTTCATTCGCAAAGAAAATCATTCACAGCAAAACTACATTCTAGAAACAAGCTTATTAATAATTTTCGCGTTATTATATTACTATTTATTAAATTATCATAAACTAAGAGGCGTATTATTACTAATAATAACAATCTAAATGAAAGATTAATGTAATAGAATGGTAATAATATCAAACATACGAAAAAAAAGAAAACGGAATAATAGTAATTGTTCTGTATGTGTGTACCTATGCACGTACATCTCAATTTGTTTAGATACATACATACATACATATTACATATACTCACGGCAATATATCCCTAGAAGGGATAGCCAGAGCTAAGGAATTAAAAATTCCTCAGCCACTTTTGGAAATGTTAGTGGGGAAAAGATGGTGAAATAAAGGTTGTTGGTGATGGGTCTCCAACCGCATCGCCCAAAAATCCCTTAAAAGCCCCAATACCGTTAGTCGCCTCTTACGTACACTCATCGGTAGAAATGGGGTAGTGCTATTCTAAGCCGACACTACATAGCAAATCACATTTCCTAATATTGTTAAATATTTTCCATACAGCAACGGACCACCACAGCTGGCAAATTTGGATTCTACTGGTCGGCGGCAGAGTGGTGGAGGCTTGCAAAGTAGCTAGAGACAGCGGGGATCTTCATATGGCTATGATTATTGCGCAGGCTTCAAGTGAGTATTTATAAATTAAAAAAAAAATAACGTTTCTTGACCAGATAGAAAACGTTCTTATAAAGGCGGGGGTCCGAAGTGAGAAGAATAAAAGAGCATGTATGAGAAGAATAATGAATGTAAGGGAAGCAAGAGAGGTTTGTCAAGATCGTACTAAGTGGCGATCGATTGTGTCTGCCTACCCCAACGGGAATAATGGGCGTGAGTATAAGTAAGTAAAAAAAATATCAAAAAGTGTTAAAACATAAATAAAAAAAACCCTCTCTTTTAAATTTATATCATGGATATTGACGGTGAGGGAAACATCACGAAGAGACCCACATGTCTAAGTTAATTATGTCACGTGATGTTCAGAAGTATTAGTACCTCTGCCACCCCTATTGATACTACTGGTCAGTGGTAGAGTGATGGAAGCTTGTAAAGTAGCTAGAGACAGTGGGGATCTTTATATGGCTATGATTATTGCGCAGGAATAAGTAAGCGTTTCCTACCTCTTAGTGTTAGATAGACAAGTGCCCTTCTGAATTTTGTACAAGTTCGCAGGTAGGGAACGCTGACACTACTTTAAAAGTGTTAAAAGAAACAAAGGAAAGAAGAATTTTGCACTAGTAGCTACTTGACGCTATAGCTCAATTGGCAGAGCAACGGGTGCGTATACCCGAAGGTCGCGGGTTCGATCTCCGCTAGTGTCGAAATTTTTCTTTGCTTTGTTTATCCTATTATTATTATAAATGTGAAAGTTTAGATGTTTGGATTTTAGTGTGTTGGAGATAAAAAGGCTTCTCAATTACAGAATGTATAAAAATGAAATTGAGCAGAATGCTAGATAATGACCCAAATTATAACACATACTTTTTATCCCGGAAAAATTAGAAAGTATTAGTAATAATCCCCGCATAAGTTTCACAGTCCACTTAAGGCATTCGCAACAAGATTTAAATGAAATTTGAGATAAACCTAGGTAATGTCCGCCTATGTGTACATTGACTGTTTTGTATTTTTTAAATACTGTTTGTGTGTTGTGTATTTGTATGCAATAAAGTGTTTATTATTAATGACCCCACGTAATATATAGGATACTTATTTTTCCGGAAAAAATGCGGATTAAATCAATTTTCATCTAGCATTAACAATCAATTATAAAAATCCTAATACAAAATGGCGGCACTAAGTTTGCTGTGCGGAGAACAGTGCGATATGTTGGCTGATTTACACTGGACTAGAACGCTATTGGCTACTTATACGTGAGTGTGTTGTAAATAAATACATTCATACATACATACTTATACTCACGGCTACTAATCCCTAAATGGGGTAGCCAGAGCTAAGGAATGAGAAATTCCTCAGTCACCTTTGGAAAGTTGAGTGGGGAAAAGATGGTAAAAAAAAGGTTTTTGGTGATGGGTCTCCAACCGCATCGCCCAAAAATCTCTTAAAAGCCCCAATACCGATAGTCGCCTCTTACGTTCACCCACCGGAAGAAATGGGGTAGTGCTATTCTACACAGCAAACACTACTTGTGAACATCACGTTACATAATTAACTTAGACGTGTGAGTTTCCTCGTAATGTTTTCCTCACCATTAACTATTATCAATAAACCATGCATTTGACTTATTCGTGCATCACTCTGCTGTGTAGTGTCGGCTATGAATAACACTACCCCATTTCTCCCGGTGGGTGTTCGTAAGAGGCGACTAACGGTATTGGAGCGGTGATGATCTCACCATAGTGGGTGATGATGAGATTATGTTGTATGGCACTGTCACGTGATTACAACTTAGATATGTGGGATTCCTCACGATTTTTTTCCTCATCGTTACATAGATCATATTTATGACTTTAGAAAAGTCACATTCGTTTAAACCCTATTTAGGATTTGAACCCAAGTTTCTATGCATCAGAAGCATTGCTCTTCCCACAGAGCTACTAAGGTTGTCAATCGAACATATAGTCAAAAAAGCTTAAAAAATATATAATATATCAATTGAAATAATCATAATTTCTGTCACAGTTACCTCTGCCCCCAAATTCCAACTCTTCAACAAGTCATCACCAAATACGAGAGCATGTTCAAACCAACTGACAGTGATGAGATTGGTGATGATCTCACCACAGTGGGTGATGAAGAAACTATGATGTATCACACTCTCTCGTGATTACAACTTAGATATGTGGGTTTCCTCAAGATGTTTTCCCTCATCTCTAACCATGTTAAAGAAAACACATTTATGACTTCAGGAAAGGCACATTCATTTAAACCCTATTTAGGATTTGAACCCAAGTTTCTTTGCTTCAGAGCCGACTCTGGGATTCTAAAGCATGAAAACCTTCTTCAGTTTGTGTTTTCTTGAAATTACAAATTATAGTACGCCCAATTCAGCATTTGAACCCACACCTATTTGAATCAAAAGCTATACTCTTCCCCATTTAAGTGATAAATTTGTAACTTAAATATCAATCTTTAATTCCTAAAAAAATAAAACAAATTTTTTTTTTTCTCCCAGTTACCTCTGCCCCCAAATTCCGACTCTACAACAAGTCATCACCAAATACGAGAGCATGTTCAAACCAACCGACGGTGATGAGATCGGTGATGATCTCACCATAGTGGGTGATGAAGAAACGATGATGATGTACCCGGTGCCGGAGTATCAGAAGAATTATGGGTATAGTTTGGAAGTGGTGAGTTTTTGTTAGTTTATTTACATACATACATACATATACTCACGGCTATAAATCCCATGAAGGGGTAGCCAGAGCTAGGTAATTAGAAATTCTTCAGCTACTTATGGAAGTTGCGTGGGGAAAAGATGGTAGAACAAAGGATGTTGGTGATGGGTCTCCATCCGCATCGCCCAAAGATCCCTTAAAAGCCCTAATACCGTTAGTCGCCTCTTACGTACCCACCGGAAGAAATGGGGTAGTGCTATTCTAATCCGACACTACACAGCATTAGTTTATTTGTAGGCTTGTTTGTTTGTAGGTGATTGGTATCGAGTAAGCGAGAAATTATTTTTACATCAGAGTTACCCGGTTTTAATTCTTCATACGAGGGCTGCTATTTATGTATCCGGAACTGGCCACTTACAGAACAATAATTTAAAAAGTAATTACATCATTTAAAAATAGAACTCTTTAGCTTTAGAATACATTTATTTTTATGTGACTGTCAATTGTTTTCACATCGTAGCGTCATTTTGAAAATTGCGTGTCTTCACCACCATGGATTTAACTCGTGAACATTTTCGTGCCATGATTTTTTACGATTTTCGGCGTGGTCTAACTCAAAAACAGTGCATCGATCAGCTTACTTCGACTTTTGGGGATGAAGCACCCTCAAAGACCACTGTGTATCACTGGTTTAGCGAGTTTAATCGTGGACGATCTAAGCTTACTGATGAAATTAAAGAAGGTCGCCCTAAAACGGTCGTTGTACCTCAAAACATCGATGCTGTCCGGGAACTAATAACTCAAGATCGTCATGTTACATATCGTGAGATAGAGGCATCTCTGGGCATTAGTATGACGAGCATACATAAGATACTTCATGAACATTTAGCTGTAAAAAAAATTTGCTCCCGTTGGATTCCGCACAACTTGAGTATTGATCAAAAACAGGCTCGTGTCGATTGGTGCAAAGAAATGTTAAAAAAATACAACCGTGGTGCGTCAAAAGCTGTTTATAATATCTACACAGGTGACGAATCTTGGATCTACGCTTACGACCCCGAAACTAAGCAGCAGTCCACGGTGTGGGTGTTCCAAGATGAGCCGAACCCAACAAAAGTTATTCGTGCAAAAAGCACATTGAAGCAAATGGTCGCTTGTTTTTTTGGTATAAATGGCCATGTAGCTACAGTGCCTTTAGAGAATCGTAAAACTGTTAATTCGGAGTGGTATACGACCATTTGTTTGCCGGAAGTCTTTGAACAAATAAGAAAGACTAACCGACAACGTAGAATCATTCTGCATCACGACAATGCTAGCTGTCACAGGTCGGCCGTCACAACTCAGTTTTTAGAAGCTCAAAAGATCGAATTGACAGGTCATCCGCCGTACAGCCCTGATTTGGCACCCAATGATTTTTATTTATTTCCAAATGTGAAGAAAAAATTACGTGGTCAACGTTTTTCGAGCCGCGAAGAGGCAGTCGATGCGTTCAAAATGCACGTTTTGGAGATACCTCAGTCTGAGTGGAAAAAGTGCTATGAAAATTGGTTTCAACGCATGCAAAAGTGTATAGATCTGAGCGGCGAATATTTTGAGAAGCAATAAAACCATATTAATTGATATATGTTTGTTTCTTTTTTTTATTCCGGATACATAAATAGCAGCCCTCGTAGTACACAGAAATTAGTACATTATCATAGATCAATTATAACACAGATGTGTGACATTCATAGTAATTGGCTTTTTAAATCTAATCTTCCTAGTCTTAAATCTTTATTTTTGTGTTCTTATTACCTAGTTATATTATATTGCATATGAGGATGATGATGAAATAAAGGATGTAGGAGACCCATCACCAACAACCTTTATTTTACCATCTTTTCCCCACTCAGCTTTCCAAAATTGGCTGAGGAATTTCGAATTCCTTAGCTCTAGCTACCCCTTCTAGGGATTTATAGCCGTGAGTATATGTATGTATGTATGGCTTTTTAAATCTGGTCTTATCAAGTGTTACTAACGAGTGAAACAAAAGATGCGAAACAGCAATCAAATAAAAGAGATAGTTATAATTTTAGTCACATTTGGAAGTTGATAGGGGACAAGATGGTAGAAATAAATAATTATACACGTTTATAAAATACTGAGAGGATAACTGCAAATATTTTATTTTGTATGGAATTTCATTTTTATCATTTGCTTTGTCCTTGTACATAAATACATACATACATATACTCACGGCGATAAATCCCTTAACGGGTTAGCCTGAGCTTTGGAATGAGAAATTCCTCAGCCTCTTTTGGAAGTTGATTGGGGAAAAGATGGTAATAATAAATGTTTTTGGTGACGGGTCTCCAACCACATCGCCCAAAAATCACTTAATAAGCCCCTATACCCTTAGTCGCCTCTTACGATCACCCACAGGTAGAGATGGGGTAGTGTTATTCTAAGCCGACACTACACGGTGTCTTTTCTCTTCTCTATTCAATCATGTTATTTCCAGAACGGCAAACCCCGTCGCATTTTAGATCTTCGCTACGAGTTAATTCGAGCCCGCGCTTTCAACACGCGACCGAAGATACAGCCTGCCTCCTACACTGCCGACCCATTGGATTATAGTTTGGCGTAAGTATAATTTTGTTTATAGAATAGATTAGAATAGAATAACTCGTTATTGCACATCAAACACAAATTTACAAAAATAATAATATGATCAAACAGTTTACAGTGAGGTACAATTGGCGGTCTTATCGCTAAAAGCGATCTCTTCCATACAACCTTAGGAAGGTGAGATCGATAAATTAATTATTTGGGTAGATGCACAAAACAAGGCCAAAAAAAACATAATAATCTATTAAGTTTACTTAAAACTAACTTATTTAATTTACATAACAATATAAATATTAATCATACAAAATAGTATAGATATTTAACGAATATGAACACATACATTTATAACTACATACTTTTATAAGCAATACAAATACCTTAATAAAATACACAAATACGTTTTAGAAATATAATTAATATATATAGTTTAAAAGTTTATACACTTAACTACTGGTGAATACTTACATACTTTTTCTCACAGCTATCAATCCCTACAAGGGGTAGCCAAACCCTCGAAATAAGAAATTTCTCAGCCACTTTTAAAAGTGTGGTGTGAAAGATGATATTGTAAGAAAGATAGAAAAAGGAATGTTGAGATGGTTTGGGCACATAGAGAGGATGGATGATAGTAAATTGGTAAAAGGGATCTATAGAGCTAGTGTGGTGGTAATGTTAGTAGAGGACGACCACGGAGAACACACTTGGACCAAATTGAGAGTGTGCTCAAAAAGGCTGGCGTCCGAAGTATGAAGAATAAAAGAGCATGTATGAAAAGATTGATGGATGTAAACGAAGCTAGAGAGGTTTGTCAGGATCGTACGAAGTGGCGATCGATAGTCTCTGCCTACCCCAATGAGAATTAATGGCGTGAGAATTAATGTATGTATGTATGTTTTAAAATTGGATTTATTTTATAGTGAATGTTGTTTGTAATGGGTCTCTAACTGCATCGCCGAACCATCCTTAAAAATGTCCAATACCCTGAGTCGTCTTTAAAGACATCTAAGAGAAGAAATGGGTTACATCTAATTTCCTTTTAGATCTCTAAATATTGACAAACTTTTTTGTAGCTCTTTTGAATCTTTATAGTGCCGCCGAATATAGCTATAGCTTGGCTAACATGATAAAAAACAGCATTAATTATACGAATACATATATTTATCATAAATAATATCTTAACGGTGAGGGAAAACATCGTGAGGAAACCCACATGGCTGAGTTGTACTTAGTCATGTGACAGTGTATTCGTACAAAACGGCGATAGGCCTGCCCCCTATCACGTGAGTACACTGTCCATGCAAAACGCGGGTACTCTGAACACCAGGTGACTTTGTCACCTGGTGTTCAGAAGTATTAGTACCTCTGCTAACCATTTCGGGGATATTCGGCGTGAACGTTTATGTTATGTTATGTAATGTCTTCAACTTGCCTAAGCAACTAAGTCTTGACCTTATTAATTTTAAACAAAACAAAATGAAAAGTGCATTAAAAAATACTTCATTGAGGGTAAATATGTGAACCCATCGCCCTCCACCTCTAAATAAATAAGATATTTTTTATTTTCATTGATTAACTTATTACATTTTAGTCCAGTAAAATATTAAAATCTTATATTAGACTCCCCAGTGGCCACAATCTAGTTTATAAGTATAGATTAATACCCCTCTGTATTATAATTATAAATGTTAAAACCTTTAAAATAAATAGTTTCAAATAAAATCATTTTTTTTCGTTCCCAGTTTCTTTGTAAGCGGTTGGCTAGGCGTAACAACACCATCTATTTGTAAATAATTTGCCAGTCCATTATCATACAAAAACATGTATTTGATATGACTTGAATTTATTGACCTCTCCATTCAAAGGTGGTCTGGTAGAGATCGCTTTTGTTATTTAATTGTGTTATGTAAATGTTTCTCCTTTTTGATGTGCAATAAAGAGTTTTCTATTTTATTCTATATATATATACATACATACATATACTCACGGCTATAAATCCCAAGAAGGGGTAGGCAGAGCTAAGGAATTAGAAATTCCTCAGCCACTTTTGGAAATTTGAGTGGGGAAAAGATAGTAAAAATAAAGTAATCTATATACGTAATTTAAATAGTTGTGATGTGTGCATTTAAAGTAACACTATTCCTACGAGCTACTAAGGGTAAGGTTGCTGTGTAGTGTCGGCTTAGAATAGCACTACCCCATTTCTTCCGGTGGGTGTACGTAAGAGGCGACTAACGGTATTGGGGCTTTTAAGGGATTTTTGGGCGATGCGGTTGGAGACCCATCACCAACAACCTTTATTTTGCCATCTTTTCCCCACTCAACTTTCCAAACGTGGCTGAGGAATTTCGAATTCCTTAGCTCTGACTACCCCTTCTAGGGATTTATACCCGTGAGTATATGTATGTATGTATGTATGTACTAAGGGTATTAAGGCCTTTAAGTGATTTTTGACCGATGCAGATGGAGACCCATTACCTTTATTTTACAATCGTTTCCCCACTGATCTTCCAAAAGTGGCTGATTATTTCTTCATTCTGTATTATTGCTACCCCTTCTAGCGACTTATAGCCGTGATTATACATATATTTATTATTATATTTACCTAAAATAAATATATCTTCACCCCCAGATTCTTCGTAAGCGGCTGGCTAGGCGTAACAACACCATCTATTTGTGAATCATTTGCGAGCCAATTAGAAGCCAACGGTGATTGGGGAGCTGCCATTTCTGTGTTGTGCTGTCTACCCCATGCGGGAATGTGAGTATGAGTATATTTATTGGATTAAGTATTTAAGTTGCACATACAAAGTTTTAAAAGTATTTTACAAGAGGAAAAAAGAAAAATCTTGATGGTTCAGTGGAAAGTGCAGCGCTTCTTGTGCATTGTTTTCTTAATTTATCAATTAATCCTTTATTATTAACTCTTTGCTGTGTAGTGTCGGCTTAAAATAGCACTACCCCTATTCTTCCGGTGGGTGTACGTAAGAGGCGACTAAGGGTATTTGGGGCTTATCATGGGATTTTTGGGCGATGCGGTTGGAGACCCATCACCAACAACCTTTATTTTACCATCTTTTCCCCACGCGACTTCCAAAAGTGGCTGAGGAATTTCTAATTCGTTAGCTCTGGCTACCCCCTTCTAGGAATTTATGACCGTAGGTATATGTATGTATGTATTAACTCTTGAAGTCATATTTTCGGTTGTTTTATCTAGATTGTTAAAGGCGAGGGAAAAAATTGCTAACCTTATTAGTACTTCTGCTACCAAAAAGTCGAGTTTTTTATTTATATATATATAAAATGCCTACTAGAAATATAAGAAAATGTGTTTGCCGTGTAGTGTCGGCTTAGAATAATACTACCCCATTCCTACTCGTGGGTGATCGTAAGAAGCGACTAAGGGTATAGGGGATTTTTAGGTGATTTTGGGAGATGTGGTTGGAGACCCGTCACCAAAAACGTTTATTATTATCATCTTTTCCCCAATCAACTTCCAAAAGTGGCTGAGGAATTTCTCATTCCAAAGCTCTGGCTACCCCGTTAAGGGATTTATAGCCGTGAGTATATGTATGTATGTGTTACAGAGTTTTTTTTCGTTTTCTTCTCTTTACAAAACTTCTATTGAAGCGGGGGTAAATTCAATGAAATTTCAGTTGAAATGAAGTTGAGTAAAATATTTTTGTTTTAACATTCATATACTCACGCCTATCTACCGATCGCCACGATCGATCTTCGTACGATCCTGACAAACCTCTCTAGCTTCATTTGCATCCATCAATCTTTTCATACATGCTTTTAAATTCTTCATACTTTAGATATTTTTGAGACTTGTTAAGTGTTTTTTTTATATATTTTTCAGTCGCAGCCACCTAATCCTTAACACATTATCCCGCCACGCGACTAGCGGCCCCATACAAGATATGGCACAGAAATGGCTTCAAAAAACACCAATGCCACGTACGTGGCTGCCACGCGCGCAAGCTTATAGGGCTAAATATGAGGTAGGTAACACTTTTGTGGAAACAGCAAAGATATACTGGCCAGTACACCCTGCTGTGTACCCTTATAATTTGTATCTATGCTTAACTCGAAAAACACTTTCATACCGCGATGTAGGATATGAGTGAGACGCTGCTATGTGCGAGTGAGTCCGCAGTAGTGTGCGCTCTAACATGACTCCCACACTTTTAGATACATATACTCACGGCTATAAATCCTTAAAGGGTAGCCAGAGTTTCGGAGTAAGAAATTTTTTTGGCCTCTTTTGGAAGTTGAGTGGGGAAAAAAATGTAAAATTAGAATTATTGATGATGGGTATCAATCCGCCGCCCACACAGTATTTATATGTGTATTGTGGTTTATTATTTATTTATAGCTGTGTAGTGTCGGCTTAGAATAGCACTACCCCATTTCTACCGGTGGGTGTACGTAAGAGGCGACTAACGGACTTGGGGCTTTTAAGGGATTTTTGGGCGATGCGGTTGGAGACCCATCACCAACAACCTTTATTTTTACCACCTTTTCCCCACGCAACTTCCAAAAGTGGCTGAGGAATTTCTAATTTCTCAGCTCTGGCTACCTCTTTTACGGATTTATAGCCGTGAGTATATGTATGCATGTGTTTTATTAACTATATGTGTTGATGAGATGTTATAAGATTGTTTATAAATAAATATATTTTTTAGTGTTACCATAGGATTAAATCAATTAACATAGGATCCTTTTGATCTGGAAAAAAATACTATAGAATAATTTAATAAGTTAAACTTTCATTAATACCTTCTTCTTTTGTGGGTGGCATCTCCTATCAGAGGTCGGCTATCATTGTGGCCATTTCGACCCGTAGAGAACAATTCGATGGAACTTATTATTACCATTCGGGTTATAGTAATTATATGTTTTTTTAAATGTTTTTATTCATGAAAACCTCATGTGGGGATTACTTATAAATAAAGGAAAGAATAATTTCGACACAGGCGGGAATCGAACCCGCGACCTCGGGTATACGCTCCCGTCGCTCTGCCAATTGAGCTACCGTGTCAATGGCTGCCAGCGCGAATTAACAAATGAATCTTTTACACTTACAAAAAAAAAAAATTACAAAAAATAATGGACGTAGGGAACGCAAACACTACTTAAACGTGTAAAAGAAGAATAGAAGAATTTCGCGCTGGCAGCCATTGACACGGTAGCTCAATTGGCAGAGCGACTATTCTTTATTTATGTGTTTTTTGTATGATTTCAGCACAAATCAAAACTGCAACTAGAACATTTAGTAGCTGCCGAAGAATGGAGCACCGCACATAAAGTATTGGTGGATGAAGTATTGCCCACTGTCGTTTTGGCGGGTTAGTATTGAAAAATACTTTATTAGTAAATAAAATATGATAATGATTATAAATTATTTACACATGAGAATTTGAAGTTTTGGATATTCTCTAAATCTTTCTGCCTATTGTCTTGCCGTGTAGTGCCGGCTTAGAATGTCTCTACCCCTTTCTACCCACGGGTGTCGTAAGATGCGACTAAGGGTATTGGGGCTTTTTAATAGATTTTTGGGCGATGCGGTTGGAGACCTGTGGGAGTCATGTTAGAGCGCACACTACTGCGGACTCACTCGCACATAGCAGCGTCTCACTCATATCCTACATCGCGGAGTGTAAATGTTTTTCGAGTTAAGCATAGATACAAATTATAAGTTGGTACACAGCAGGGTGTACTGGCCAGTATATCTTTGCTGTTTCCACAGACCCATTACCAAAATCTTTATTTTTACCATCTTTTCCCCACTCAACTTCCAAAAGTGGCTGAGGAATTTATAATTCCTTAGCTCTGGCTACCCCTTTTAGGGAAATATAGCCGTGAGTATATCTATGCTTTCTGTCTATATGTGCTATTAAGGGAATAGAGTACCGGTTCCTGTTCTGAGAACCGAGATTTTCGGTACCGGTCGTCGGTGGTACCGGGATTTCCCGGAATTTTCGGTTTTTGATAAAAATGTGGCGTGAGTATGTTATGTATGATGTATGCAAAGTTTGTAATTCTAATTGTTTGTTTGCAAGGGCTTATTTTCGGAGATGCTGAACCAATTCCCGGGATTTTCGGTACCGGGATTTTCGGTACCGGGATTTTCGGTACCGGGATTTTCGGTACCGGGATATTCGGTACCGGGATTTCCCAGTTCTATACCCTGGTGCTATTGATAAACCATATGTCTAAATAGCACCTATGACTTTTGATGTTAGTTAATCTATAATTCTAACCTATGCATTAAGTCTTTGAGAAGAATTTGATGAAAGATACATAGAAAGATAAATTTAGATATTTTCTTGAATTTATTATTGTTTAGTAGATTTGTATTCTTTATCGAGTATACATACACTTGTAAACATAATCAACAGATAATAATAAGGGTGAAATCATTTATAACACCTCAAACTTCTCATGATGATAACAAAATTGCTAAATGAGCATCAAATGTGCCAGACATACTAGAAGTCTTAGAGATAATAATACATTTTCAATTCAAAAGCACAGATTGTCAAAAATAAATACATCTTTTATGGAGTTAGGTGTAAAATTTTATAATAAAATACCCGATGACATTTTGAATCTAACAGAAAAGAAATTCAAAGTAATTATAAAACGCAGTCGTCATTTAAAAGCTTATTACAGTTTAAATGGTTATATGATAGATGAAACTGCTTGGTGTCACCAGGGCTCTATTCAGGATGTTTCCAGACATACACCAATATTGTAATATGACTAAGAAAAGATGTGTGTTGCTGAGTTTCTTACGGGTTCTTCTCGCAACAATACACCTTCCGAATCCGAAGTAGAGTCAGTAGAGTAAGATTTTACTTATACGTAAGTTTGTGACGTTCAAAAAATAGAGAACAATTCTTTTTATTTTGAAATTAATATTTTTTATATTTTTTATCTTTTATGTCAGATTTTTTATCTTTGTCAGATTGATGCCACTCAGGTTTTGGTTAGGTTAGAATTTTCTTGATGTCACTTTGAATACTTACCATAGCAAAATTGCAATATTACTCATTCATTATGCAATTATTTCCTCCTTATCCATACATACATACATACATATACTCACGGCTATAAATCCCTTAACGGGGTAGCCAGAGCTTTGGAATGAAAAATTCGTCAGCCACTTTTGGAAGTTGATTGGGGAAAAGATGGTAATAATGAATGTTTTTGGTGACGGGTCTCCAACCACATCGCCCAAAAATCACTTAATAAGCCCCTACACCCTTAGTCGCCTCTTACGATCACCCACGGGTAGAAATGGGGTAGTGTTATTCTAAGCCGACACTACACGGCGTAGTGTCCTTATCCACTCAACTAATATTAAATATCTAAATCCTAGATGACCTCGACAGCATAGCAGAAGTGATGGAAAAGATGAACGAGGCAGCGAAAAGGAATGAAATCCACGGATGGGCCACAGGAGGTCAAGCGCTTTACTGTTATATGAAAGTTTGCAATGAGGTAATCTTTAAGTGAATTATTTTCCTACATACATACTCACTACCAAAAATCCCAATAACTCTTTGTCTAATACATACATACATATATTCACGGCTATAAATCCCTAGAAGGGGTAGCCAGACCTAAGGAATTAGAAATTCCTCAGCCACTTTTGGGAAGATGAGTGGGGAAAAGATGGTAAAATAAAGGTTGTTGGTGATGGGTCTCCAACCGCATCACCCAAAAATCCCTTAAAAGCCCCAATACCGTTAGTCGCCTCTTACGTACACCCACCGGAAGAAATGGGGTAGTGCTATTCTAAGCCGACACTACACAGCTTTTTTTCAACTTTCCTTTATTTATTAGAAATAATCCCCACATGAGGTTTTCATGAACAAAATCATTCTAATTAAACAACTGATATCTTTGTATTTCTAAAAACGGTTCAACAAACTAATTGCAACATACATAATACATAGCTTTTTTAATATTTCCCAGGTTCGCTCTATAGTGGGTGCATCCGATCAAGACCGCGCTGACATACAAACGAGACTCGAAGCGATGCGACCTAATATTGTTAACGCTGCCAAAGCCTTGCAGGGATTGAGGGATGAGTATGTATTTTCTGTAAATTTTATTGTAAATTACATACATACATATACTACTATACTAGAAGGGGTAGCCAGAGCTAAGGAACTAGAAATTCCTCAGCCAGTTTTGAAAGTTGTGTGGGGAAAAGATGGTAAAATAAAGGTTGTTAGTGATGGGTCTCCAACCGCATCGCCCAAAAACCCCTTAAAAGCCCCAATGCCGTTAGTCGCCTCTTACGTACACCCACCGGCAGAAATGGGGTAGTGTTATTCTAAGCCAAAATAATACTTATTCTAAGTCAACTATTTAAAAAGTTACACATATACAATGTATTTAATTATGCACATATACTTTGTTTTTACTTATAAATTTTATTTAAATACTAGCTTTTTGCCCGCGACTTCGTCCGCGTGGACTACATTTTTTGCATCCGCTTTACATCCAAAACATCTAAACACTATCACAACTTCTGTTTTTTCATATTTATATTCCCGCGGGCGTTGTAAAGAATATAAAGGACATTGAGGCTTTTTAAGTGATTGTTGGGCGATGCAGTTGGTAACCCATCACTAACAACCCTTATTTAACTATCTTTTCCCTAATCTATTTCCAAAAGTGGATGAAGAATTACTATCTCTGAAGCTATGGCTACCCTTTTATGAGATTTATGCCCGTTAATATATACTCATTAATGATGGATAGATGAATTTCATAAATTCAATCGCACCATGTATTATGTTTCTAGATGAATAAATTACAAAAATCTCTATATTAACTTTCATTTGTTGTTTCACAAAAGCCTTTTTAATTGTTCAGAAAAATATGTAATATACTTTCAATTATCTTTATTCATACATATTCGCATAGTTGAATGTGAAAAAGAAGGATTAGTGCATCCTTAATTATTCTAACCTAACACAAAAGCAAAAAAGTCTGAAAAAGACTTTAATCGCCCGGGATTCGAACCTGGGTCTTTCGTACTTAATGAATACCAATCGGTAACCGCAACGCCACGCAGACATTTGTGTAAGTCTCAAATTTGTGATATCCTATATATCTAGTAGTCATACTATTGACAAACTATTAATGAAGAGTCCGATAAAGTCGTTCGATGAAAAAATTAATCGTGTAAATATGGGGAGCAATAAGTTGGTGATGTGAGAGAGATTGCAATCATCGGCCAATAGATGGCGGTACTGAATTAAAATTGAGATATTTATTTACTATTATTTACAAACTATGCATTCTGAGGCTTAAACAGAATATTAATTTATGCGTAAGTAAAGTATAATATATCTATGAGAATATTAGTTAAAAATAGTTAAATAAACAAAAGTTATAAACATATTCTCAAACCTACCAAATGAATACGCAAAATTCATACAATATGCTTTCAATAATCTTTATTCATACATATTCGCATAGTTGAATGTGAAAAAGAAGGATTAGTGCATCCTATTATTCTAACCTAACACAAAAGCAAAAAAAATACGCAAAAAGACTTTGACCACCCGGGATTCGAACCTGGATCTTTCGTACATGGTGTTTACCAAATGGTATACTGCTACGCCACGCAGTCATTCGTGTAAGTCTCAAATTTGTGATATCCTATATATCTAGTAGTCATACTATTGACAAACAATTAAATGGACAATTATTTTGATGAAAATGGATGAAACCCTTATTTTTTCCAAAAAGACTATTAATGGAGAGTCCGATAAAGTCGGTCGATGAAAAAATTAATCGTGTAAATATGGGGAACCATATAAAAGTTATATTTTTTATGCTCCTGTGGGAACCCTTGCGAAATCCGGGATAAATTATATCCTATATGTTGGCCAGGTGTATAACCTACATTCATGCCAAATTTGATCAAGATCGGTCCGGTAGAATTAACGTGATGAACGGACAGACAGACAGACATTTTTTTCAAAAATAGCAAATTTGGCTTCAGTATCGAAAATAAAACATATTCGACCGGTTTTTATTTTTTTTTCTTCAATGTACAGTTTTGACCTCGTTACAGTCTTATTACAGTATATAGATGTCTTATAAGAGTCTTAGACACAAAGAACAAAATAATACTTATTCTAAGTCAACCATTTAATAAGTTACACATATACAATGTATTTACATACATACATACATATACTCACGGCTATAAATCTCTAAAAGGGGTAGCAATAGCTGAGAAATTAGAAATTCCTCAGCCACTTTTGGAAGCTGAGTGGGGAAAAAATGGTAGAATAAAGGTTGTTGTTGATGTGTTTCCAACCGCATCGCCTAAAAATTCCTTAAAAAGCCCCAATGCCGTTAGTCGCCTCTTACGTACACCCACCGGAAGAAATGGGGTAGTGCTATTCTAAGCCGACACTACACAGCTTTTACAATTGTAGCTACAATGTATTTAATTATGCACATATACATTGTTTTTAATTATAAATTGTAGTTAAATATGTCTTATAAGAGTCTTAGACACAAAGAATATTTGTATGATATTTCCATATTTATATGTATTATTTTAAAACTTTAAACACCAATTTACTGTGGCAATTCGGTGTGCACATTTTTTTTATACTAAATTAATTAAATATTTTTATACGATAGCAAACACAAAAATAACTGTCGCACATGCATGAATTTAAAATGACATTGAAGGTCATACACTAATACAGTTTTTGATAAAATAAAGGACATAAATTACAGCTTTAGTTGATTTAATTTCAAAAAAACTTTTTTGATTACATAATATTTCGAAATGGTTTTGTGATCAGCATCACTTTTGTAAAATGTTGCAAACCGAATTCGTGCCGCCATTGGGGCATGGCATGTCGCTCGTTATGTTTAATTTATTGTGTTACTTCCTTCTGTATCCCCTTAACGAGAATAACTGTTCCTCCTTTCTTTTCTTAAGTTGTGTTTCCATTGAGGCTACTCTGATTTGTCTTGGACGCGCGTATATATGTATTATTTGTTAGTGTAGCACTCCGATACACGCGTATATATGTATTATTTGTTAGTGTAGCACTCCGATACACGCGTATATATGTATTATTTGTTACTGTAGCACTCCGATACACGCGTATATATGTATTATTTGTTACTGTAGCACTCCGATACACGCGTATATATGTATTATTTGTTACTGTAGCACTCCGATCCACGCGGCCACCCGCGCCACCATAGCCACCCGCGCGGCCAACACTCTGTCGGACGCACGTATATATGTATTATTTGTTACTGTAGCACTCCGATCCACGCGGCCACCCGCGCCACCATAGCCACCCGCGCGGCCAACACTCTGTCGGACGCACGTATATATGTATTATTTGTTATTGTAGCACTCCGATCCACGCGGCCACCCGCGCCACCATAGCCACCCGCGCGGCCAACACTCTGTCGGACGCACGTATATATGTATTATTTGTTACTGTAGCACTCTGATCCACGCGGCCACCCGCGCCACCATAGCCACCCGCGCGGCCAACACTCTGTCGGACGCACGTATATATGTATTATTTGTTACTGTAGCACTCCGATACACGCGTATATATGTATTATTTGTTACTGTAGCACTCCGATCCACGCGGCCACCCGCGCCACCATAGCCACCCGCGCGGCCAACACTCTGTCGGACGCACGTATATATGTATTATTTGTTATTGTAGCACTCCGATACACGCGTATATACGTATTATTTGTTAGTGTAGCACACCGACACACGCGTATATATGTATTATTTGTTACTGTAGCACTCCGATCCACGCGGCCACCCGCGCCACCATAGCCACCCGCGCGGCCAACACTCTGTCGGACGCACGTATATATGTATTATTTGTTACTGTAGCACTCCGATCCACGCGGCCACCCGCGCCACCATAGCCACCCGCGCGGCCAACACTCTGTCGGACGCACGTATATATGTATTATTTGTTATTGTAGCACTCCGATCCACGCGGCCACCCGCGCCACCATAGCCACCCGCGCGGCCAACACTCTGTCGGACGCACGTATATATGTATTATTTGTTACTGTAGCACTCCGATACACGCGTATATATGTATTATTTGTTACTGTAGCACTCCGATCCACGCGGCCACCCGCGCCACCATAGCCACCCGCGCGGCCAACACTCTGTCGGACGCACGTATATATGTATTATTTGTTACTGTAGCACTCCGATCCACGCGGCCACCCGCGCCACCATAGCCACCCGCGCGGCCAACACTCTGTCGGACGCACGTATATATGTATTATTTGTTATTGTAGCACTCCGATCCACGCGGCCACCCGCGCCACCATAGCCACCCGCGCGGCCAACACTCTGTCGGACGCACGTATATATGTATTATTTGTTAGTGTAGCTTACCGACACACGCGTATATATGTATTATTTGTTACTGTAGCACTCCGATCCACGCGGCCACCCGCGCCACCATAGCCACCCGCGCGGCCAACACTCTGTCGGACGCACGTATATATGTATTATTTGTTACTGTAGCACTCCGATCCACGCGGCCACCCGCGCCACCATAGCCACCCGCGCGGCCAACACTCTGTCGGACGCACGTATATATGTATTATTTGTTATTGTAGCACTCCGATCCACGCGGCCACCCGCGCCACCATAGCCACCCGCGCGGCCAACACTCTGTCGGACGCACGTATATATGTATTATTTGTTATTGTAGCACTCCGATCCACGCGGCCACCCGCGCCACCATAGCCACCCGCGCGGCCAACACTCTGTCGGACGCACGTATATATGTATTATTTGTTAGTGTAGCACACCGACACACGCGTATATATGTATTATTTGTTACTGTAGCACTCCGATCCACGCGGCCACCCGCGCCACCATAGCCACCCGCGCGGCCAACACTCTGTCGGACGCACGTATATATGTATTATTTGTTACTGTAGCACTCCGATCCACGCGGCCACCCGCGCCACCATAGCCACCCGCGCGGCCAACACTCTGTCGGACGCACGTATATATGTATTATTTGTTACTGTAGCACTCCGATACACGCGTATATATGTATTATTTGTTAGTGTAGCACACCGACACACGCGTATATATGTATTATTTGTTACTGTAGCACTCCGATCCACGTGGCCACCCGCGCCACCATAGCCACCCGCGCGGCCAACACTCTGTCGGACGCACGTATATATGTATTATTTGTTACTGTAGCACTCCGATCCACGCGGCCACCCGCGCCACCATAGCCACCCGCGCGGCCAACACTCTGTCGGACGCACGTATATATGTATTATTTGTTACTGTAGCACTCCGATCCACGCGGCCACCCGCGCCACCATAGCCACCCGCGCGGCCAACACTCTGTCGGACGCACGTATATATGTATTATTTGTTACTGTAGCACTCCGATACACGCGTATATATGTATTATTTGTTACTGTAGCACTCCGATCCACGCGGCCACCCGCGCCACCATAGCCACCCGCGCGGCCAACACTCTGTCGGACGCACGTATATATGTATTATTTGTTATTGTAGCACTCCGATACACGCGTATATATGTATTATTTGTTAGTGTAGCACACCGACACACGCGTATATATGTATTATTTGTTACTGTAGCACTCCGATCCACGCGGCCACCCGCGCCACCATAGCCACCCGCGCGGCCAACACTCTGTCGGACGCACGTATATATGTATTATTTGTTACTGTAGCACTCCGATCCACGCGGCCACCCGCGCCACCATAGCCACCCGCGCGGCCAACACTCTGTCGGACGCACGTATATATGTATTATTTGTTATTGTAGCACTCCGATCCACGCGGCCACCCGCGCCACCATAGCCACCCGCGCGGCCAACACTCTGTCGGACGCACGTATATATGTATTATTTGTTACTGTAGCACTCCGATACACGCGTATATATGTATTATTTGTTACTGTAGCACTCCGATCCACGCGGCCACCCGCGCCACCATAGCCACCCGCGCGGCCAACACTCTGTCGGACGCACGTATATATGTATTATTTGTTACTGTAGCACTCCGATACACGCGTATATATGTATTATTTGTTAGTGTAGCTTACCGACACACGCGTATATATGTATTATTTGTTACTGTAGCACTCCGATCCACGCGGCCACCCGCGCCACCATAGCCACCCGCGCGGCCAACACTCTGTCGGACGCACGTATATATGTATTATTTGTTACTGTAGCACTCCGATCCACGCGGCCACCCGCGCCACCATAGCCACCCGCGCGGCCAACACTCTGTCGGACGCACGTATATATGTATTATTTGTTATTGTAGCACTCCGATCCACGCGGCCACCCGCGCCACCATAGCCACCCGCGCGGCCAACACTCTGTCGGACGCACGTATATATGTATTATTTGTTAGTGTAGCACACCGACACACGCGTATATATGTATTATTTGTTACTGTAGCACTCCGATCCACGCGGCCACCCGCGCCACCATAGCCACCCGCGCGGCCAACACTCTGTCGGACGCACGTATATATGTATTATTTGTTACTGTAGCACTCCGATCCACGCGGCCACCCGCGCCACCATAGCCACCCGCGCGGCCAACACTCTGTCGGACGCACGTATATATGTATTATTTGTTACTGTAGCACTCCGATACACGCGTATATATGTATTATTTGTTAGTGTAGCACACCGACACACGCGTATATATGTATTATTTGTTACTGTAGCACTCCGATCCACGTGGCCACCCGCGCCACCATAGCCACCCGCGCGGCCAACACTCTGTCGGACGCACGTATATATGTATTATTTGTTACTGTAGCACTCCGATCCACGCGGCCACCCGCGCCACCATAGCCACCCGCGCGGCCAACACTCTGTCGGACGCACGTATATATGTATTATTTGTTATTGTAGCACTCTGATCCACGCGGCCACCCGCGCCACCATAGCCACCCGCGCGGCCAACACTGTCGGACGCACGTATATATGTATTATTTGTTACTGTAGCACTCCGATCCACGCGGCCACCCGCGCCACCATAGCCACCCGCGCGGCCAACACTCTGTCGGACGCACGTATATATGTATTATTTGTTACTGTAGCACTCCGATCCACGCGGCCACCCGCGCCACCATAGCCACCCGCGCGGCCAACACTCTGTCGGACGCACGTATATATGTATTATTTGTTACTGTAGCACTCCGATCCACGCGGCCACCCGCGCCACCATAGCCACCCGCGCGGCCAACACTCTGTCGGACGCACGTATATATGTATTATTTGTTACTGTAGCACTCCGATCCACGCGGCCACCCGCGCCACCATAGCCACCCGCGCGGCCAACACTCTGTCGGACGCACGTATATATGTATTATTTGTTATTGTAGCACTCCGATCCACGCGGCCACCCGCGCCACCATAGCCACCCGCGCGGCCAACACTCTGTCGGACGCACGTATATATGTATTATTTGTTACTGTAGCACTCCGATCCACGCGGCCACCCGCGCCACCATAGCCACCCGCGCGGCCAACACTCTGTCGGACGCACGTATATATGTATTATTTGTTATTGTAGCACTCCGATCCACGCGGCCACCCGCGCCACCATAGCCACCCGCGCGGCCAACACTCTGTCGGACGCACGTATATATGTATTATTTGTTACTGTAGCACTCCGATCCACGCGGCCACCCGCGCCACCATAGCCACCCGCGCGGCCAACACTCTGTCGGACGCACGTATATATGTATTATTTGTTACTGTAGCACTCCGATCCACGCGGCCACCCGCGCCACCATAGCCACCCGCGCGGCCAACACTCTGTCGGACGCACGTATATATGTATTATTTGTTATTGTAGCACTCCGATCCACGCGGCCACCCGCGCCACCATAGCCACCCGCGCGGCCAACACTCTGTCGGACGCACGTATATATGTATTATTTGTTATTGTAGCACTCCGATCCACGCGGCCACCCGCGCCACCATAGCCACCCGCGCGGCCAACACTCTGTCGGACGCACGTATATATGTATTATTTGTTACTGTAGCACTCCGATCCACGCGGCCACCCGCGCCACCATAGCCACCCGCGCGGCCAACACTCTGTCGGACGCACGTATATATGTATTATTTGTTATTGTAGCACTCCGATCCACGCGGCCACCCGCGCCACCATAGCCACCCGCGCGGCCAACACTCTGTCGGACGCACGTATATATGTATTATTTGTTAGTGTAGCTTACCGACACACGCGTATATATGTATTATTTGTTACTGTAGCACTCCGATCCACGCGGCCACCCGCGCCACCATAGCCACCCGCGCGGCCAACACTCTGTCGGACGCACGTATATATGTATTATTTGTTACTGTAGCACTCCGATCCACGCGGCCACCCGCGCCACCATAGCCACCCGCGCGGCCAACACTCTGTCGGACGCACGTATATATGTATTATTTGTTATTGTAGCACTCCGATCCACGCGGCCACCCGCGCCACCATAGCCACCCGCGCGGCCAACACTCTGTCGGACGCACGTATATATGTATTATTTGTTATTGTAGCACTCCGATCCACGCGGCCACCCGCGCCACCATAGCCACCCGCGCGGCCAACACTCTGTCGGACGCACGTATATATGTATTATTTGTTAGTGTAGCACACCGACACACGCGTATATATGTATTATTTGTTACTGTAGCACTCCGATCCACGCTGCCACCCGCGCCACCATAGCCACCCGCGCGGCCAACACTCTGTCGGACGCACGTATATATGTATTATTTGTTACTGTAGCACTCCGATCCACGCGGCCACCCGCGCCACCATAGCCACCCGCGCGGCCAACACTCTGTCGGACGCACGTATATATGTATTATTTGTTACTGTAGCACTCCGATACACGCGTATATATGTATTATTTGTTAGTGTAGCACACCGACACACGCGTATATATGTATTATTTGTTACTGTAGCACTCCGATCCACGTGGCCACCCGCGCCACCATAGCCACCCGCGCGGCCAACACTCTGTCGGACGCACGTATATATGTATTATTTGTTACTGTAGCACTCCGATCCACGCGGCCACCCGCGCCACCATAGCCACCCGCGCGGCCAACACTCTGTCGGACGCACGTATATATGTATTATTTGTTATTGTAGCACTCTGATCCACGCGGCCACCCGCGCCACCATAGCCACCCGCGCGGCCAACACTCTGTCGGACGCACGTATATATGTATTATTTGTTACTGTAGCACTCCGATCCACGCGGCCACCCGCGCCACCATAGCCACCCGCGCGGCCAACACTCTGTCGGACGCACGTATATATGTATTATTTGTTATTGTAGCACTCCGATCCACGCGGCCACCCGCGCCACCATAGCCACCCGCGCGGCCAACACTCTGTCGGACGCACGTATATATGTATTATTTGTTACTGTAGCACTCCGATCCACGCGGCCACCCGCGCCACCATAGCCACCCGCGCGGCCAACACTCTGTCGGACGCACGTATATATGTATTATTTGTTACTGTAGCACTCCGATCCACGCGGCCACCCGCGCCACCATAGCCACCCGCGCGGCCAACACTCTGTCGGACGCACGTATATATGTATTATTTGTTATTGTAGCACTCCGATCCACGCGGCCACCCGCGCCACCATAGCCACCCGCGCGGCCAACACTCTGTCGGACGCACGTATATATGTATTATTTGTTACTGTAGCACTCCGATCCACGCGGCCACCCGCGCCACCATAGCCACCCGCGCGGCCAACACTCTGTCGGACGCACGTATATATGTATTATTTGTTATTGTAGCACTCCGATCCACGCGGCCACCCGCGCCACCATAGCCACCCGCGCGGCCAACACTCTGTCGGACGCACGTATATATGTATTATTTGTTATTGTAGCACTCCGATCCACGCGGCCACCCGCGCCACCATAGCCACCCGCACGGCCAACACTCTGTCGGACGCACGTATATATGTATTATTTGTTATTGTAGCACTCCGATCCACGCGGCCACCCGCGCCACCATAGCCACCCGCGCGGCCAACACTCTGTCGGACGCACGTATATATGTATTATTTGTTATTGTAGCACTCCGATCCACGCGGCCACCCGCGCCACCATAGCCACCCGCGCGGCCAACACTCTGTCGGACGCACGTATATATGTATTATTTGTTATTGTAGCACTCCGATCCACGCGGCCACCCGCGCCACCATAGCCACCCGCGCGGCCAACACTCTGTCGGACGCACGTATATATGTATTATTTGTTATTGTAGCACTCCGATCCACGCGGCCACCCGCGCCACCATAGCCACCCGCGCGGCCAACACTCTGTCGGACGCGGACTGGCTGCGGCCCGCGCTCCTGCCGCCCGACTGCGCGCATCACATCGTCGCCACGGTAACTATTTTTTCTAATATTGGACCTTCAATTTGATAATTATATGAATAAATACTACATTTACGTGAAAAATTTAGAGACATTAAGGTCGAGTTTGTTACGAAGGCAATAGTCATCTAGCCTGCTAATGTCCCATTGTAATAGAGAAGCATCCTCAGAATTTTTGACTGCTTTGAATATTTTTTTGTCATCTGTAATCAATAGGTATTTGGAATTAAAACAACGTAATACGATATATTTAATGAAAATAACAAATAGCAAAGGGCCTAATAGTGAGCCTTGAGGGACACCATTTATTTTCACCAATGAGGAAGTATAGACGTTTAGAACCACTGCCTGCGATCTGTTTCGAACGTATGACATTTTTGATTCGTGGGAACGCAAAAATGATGCTATTGGTTGGTTTTGCGATCTCACGAAGGCGTTTAATTGTGAAGATCATGAAATCCTTTTTATGAAATTAGAACATTATGGCATACCAGATGACGCACTTAAATTAAAAAGCTTTTCGGATCGGGTACAGAAAGTGCAAATCAATAATACAATATCACCTGGAACTCATGCTAAAATGGGTGTTGCGCAGGGTTCTATTTTGGGTCCATTTTTATTTTTGGTTTATTTTAATGATTTGCCGTTCATGGCCGAGATAGTGTTATTTGCTGATGATACTTCTTTAGTATTTGACGTTTAAAGAAATAATCAGAATATTGACGAGGAACACGGTTTCACAGATTCAAACATGGTTTGCTTCCAACAATCTTGTACTGAATGGCTAAATAACGAAAATTTTAAATAATAGTATTTTCGGATGACACAGTTTTCTTAGAGATAACTCTGGAATCCAAGCTCCAATGGGGACCCCACATTAGCTCACCAGCTGGCAGGCTAAGTAATGCTGCATATGCCGTTAGGAAAGTAAGACATTTGACAGATGTATAGTCATAAATAAAAGATGTTATTAAAGGAAAGAAAAATTTCGTTTTCTTTCCTTTAATAACATCTTTTATTTATGAGTAATAATCCCCACATGAGGAATTCATGTCAAAAAACATTAAATTATGTGATAGTTAGGCGTTTCCAACATTTGCATTCTATCTGAAAAGGTAGACAAGTGGCCGTCCGAATTAGTTAAAATTCGGAGGTAGGAAACGCAAACACTACTTGAACGTGTAAAAAAGAAACAAAGGATAGAGAAATTTCGCGCTGGATGCCAACTGACACTGTAGCTCAGTTGGCAGAGCGACGGGGGCGTATACCCGAAGGTCGCGGGTTCGAACCCCGCCAGTGTCGAAATTTTTCTTTCCTTTAATAACATCTTTTATTTATGAGTAATAATCCCCACATGAGGAATTCATGTCAAAAAACATTAAATTATGTGATAGTTAGGCGTTTCCAACATTTGCATTCTATCTGAAAAGGTAGACAAGTGGCCGTCCGAATTAGTTAAAATTCGGAGGTAGGAAACGCAAACACTACTTGAACGTGTAAAAAAGAAACAAAGGATAGAGAAATTTCGCGCTGGATGCCAACTGACACTGTAGCTCAGTTGGCAGAGCGACGGGGGCGTATACCCGAAGGTCGCGGGTTCGAACCCCGCCAGTGTCGAAATTTTTCTTTCCTTTAATAACATCTTTTATTTATGAGTAATAATCCCCACATGAGGAATTCATGTCAAAAAACATTAAATTATGTGATAGTTAGGCGTTTCCAACATTTGCATTCTATCTGAAAAGGTAGACAAGTGGCCGTCCGAATTAGTTAAAATTCGGAGGTAGGAAACGCAAACACTACTTGAACGTGTAAAAAAGAAACAAAGGATAGAGAAATTTCGCGCTGGATGCCAACTGACACTGTAGCTCAGTTGGCAGAGCGACGGGGGCGTATACCCGAAGGTCGCGGGTTCGAACCCCGCCAGTGTCGAAATTTTTCTTTCCTTTAATAACATCTTTTATTTATGAGTAATAATCCCCACATGAGGAATTCATGTCAAAAAACATTAAAAGATGTATAGTCAGCTCGATTAGTTTATTACAGCTATTTTAATAGTGTAATGTCTTACGGTATTTTACTCTCGGGCAGAGCAGCTGATGTTGGTTCCATATTTATAGTTTGACATCACGGGTTGCCTGAGGGAATTGCTTAAAAACATAAATATAATGACGCTGCCATGTCAATATAATTATGAAAATATTCTGCTTGTAAGAAAAAAATCAGGTCTCTCTTGTGAAAAATAGTGACAGACATTTTCGAAATGTGAGAAACAACAAAAATTTTAATACCTAAACAGATTGTCAAAAGTAAATATATCTATCATGGGGTTATGCGTCAAAATGTATAATAAAATACCTGCGGACATTTTAAATTTATCATAAGATCATAACCAAATTCAAAGCAGTAGTTAAAAGAAATCTTAGTTCGAAAGCCTATTAGATATAAGGTCTTAATTTTTAAGTTTCTAGGATTTTGCCTGAAAACCAGCGTACGATATGGTTCCATGTCGTACATTATGCTGTTTTTTTTATTGTTTACCAAATAAATTATTTTTCTTTCTTTCTTTCTTTTTTATTATAATATTAACGATAAAGGTGTTACTTGCAGCTCAGCACAGAATTAGCAGAGGAGGCGTCTCGCGCATGCGCCAATTCGGTCCGGAACTCTCCGTACACGTCCCGGACATTGGCCGGACAGAGTTGATCAAATAAATGATTCTTTAGCGAAAATAATGGTTTCTTTGGTTTAAATTGTGTTAAGTTGAATCCATATTAAAATCCAGTTAAATTTTGGAGAAGTATTGTTAACAAATTAATGTTTTTCTACTACTGAACTCTCTGTTCGTTGGTGATCAGAGCTGATTAATTGTTTGAGACAACGAGTTGCATCATTAGACATTTGTTTAAAGGATATTAGAAATTCGTAAATACCGTAATTTGATTAAAGTATGAATAAAATATGAAAATGCTTACTAAGATTAATTTGTAACTAAAAAAACATATTATAAAATTGATTTCAATGAAATATGAATCACTTACTATGATTCATTTGAAACATAAAAATAAATGATTTAAGATTTTTTATAATTAGCGTAATTCATTCAACGCAATATGTCAGATTTTGATGAACTTCACAATACAATTTTATATTTTTCTACTACTGCATATGTTCAAACGTTCAAAGATTTCTGTTATTGTAAAACGAATTCACATCCCGGTGAAGTGTTTCTAGGAAATGTATTAATTAAAAACTGTGTTAGTGTAAGTTAATAGTTTTATTAGACGTTTCGTCTGAATATGGAAAGGACATAGAGGACTTCACATAGAGAAGATACTAAGAATGTTAATCGTGTGGTTCAGTGTATTTCTTCCACTGACTCACAGCACACACAGCTCAAGACTCAAACGTTCACACTGAATATCCCCGAAGGGGTTGGCAGAGGTACTTATACTTCTGAACATCACGTGACATTGTGACCTGGTGTTCAGAGTACCCACGTTCTGCTTGGACAGTGTACTCACAGACTTAAGCGTAACAAGTGAATTAGTCAGAACATTGAATCGACCATAATTAGGCTTTGTTGTGCATGAAACCTTATGTGAGGATTATTTTACTAATCAATTATGGAAAGAAAAATTTCGACATCAGCAGGACTTGAACCTGCGACATCTCGGTCTACGCCCCGGTCGCTTTGCCAACTGAGCTGTGGTGCCAAGTAACAACTGTTGCGATATTTATCTTATCTTACCTCTTAGCACCTTACTGGTGTCAGTTTCCTCTACCTCGAAATTTTCATACATATACTCATGGCTATAAATCCCTTGAAGGGGTAGCCAGAGCTAACGAATTAGAAATTCCTCAGCCACTTTTGGAAGTTGCGTAGGGAAAAGATGGTAAAATAAAGATTGTTGGTGATGGGTCTCCAACCGCATCGCCCAAAAATCCCTTAAAAAGCCCCAATACCGTTAGTTGCCTCTTACGTACACCCACCGGAAGAAAAGGGGTAGTGATATTCTAAGCCGACACTTCACAGCAAAGCCGACACTACACAGCAATTTCAATCGAAATTTTCACAAAATCGGAAAGAAAGGAATAAGCAAGGAAAGACAAATTTCGCAACAGTGCAGTGGTTTCATTGGCACCATAGTTCAGTTGGCAGAGCGTATGGGATGTCGCGGGTTCAAGTCCTGCTCGTGTCGAGATTTTTCCTTCCTTAATTGATTAATTGACCACTCAGGCTGTAGGTACAACGTATTTAGCCAATTCAGTTTTAGCGGAATTTATTCAGCATTTTTTTTCTACGTTTGTATTCCGCTCTATTTACACAAGTCCTCTATGGGATAGGGCAAATGAAGCAATGCTTAAATCTGTAAAGTCAGTTTTCCATTCAGACGAAACTTAGTATGTAAGTAGGTACATTCGAGCACAGATGAAGTTGTCGTTTTGTGTTTTGGGTGATAAATGATTTTTAATATAAGTAGGTACTTTTAATATATTTGTGATGTTTCCTCTGTGGCCGCCTGTACTTTTGTGGACGATTTTTGTACGCCGTGTTATTTATTAAATAAATTTGTTGTAAAGTTGAGTACCTATTGGAAACTATAGTTTTCTGTGACGGAAATCGTCCATTTATATTTTTTTAATCTGGAGTATTATACCGTTTTATTTTTCCAAAGCAATCGTAAGTTCTATGTTTTTTTTTTCAAACTTTGATTTCACTTAATCGAAAAAAATATAATATGATAAACTTAATTACTTTTTACTGACATTCTTAAATACAAATTTGATTACAAATATTGTACCTTTAATATGTTTAAGTATTATAATTTCTGTATGTGACCCATGTTTTATTAGGAAAGCAAAATTTTTCTTTATTCTAGTAACACCTTGGTACTATAGAGCCTTAAAGCAATAAATCCCGCATTGTTAAATTGTAAAAAAATAATAATTAATCCATTCCAAATGACTATGTGTTATTACCAAATGTTGGCTAAAATAATAAAAAACTAAACTGAGTTTAGTTTCTGAGAAGTTTTTTTAATAATGTGTTATTGGTTAAGAATATTGGAAGTGAAATAAACTATTTGTCACTAAAACCAGATTTTGATGTATTATAAATCAATCCTTGGTAGGTCTTTACCTAATCTAAATAAACCAAAATTGTTTACAATGCAAAGAGGCGTCAGATACATACATACATACACTCACGGCTATAAATCCCTTGAAGGGGTAGCCAGAACTAAGGAATTAGAAATTCCTCAGCCCCTTGGAAGTTCAGTCGGGAAAACATGGTAAAATAAAGGTGGTTGGTGATTGGTCTCCAACCGCATCGCCCAAAAATCCCATGCTAAGCCCCAAATACCCTTAGTCGCCTCTTACGTACACCCACGGGAAGAAATGGGGTAGTGCTATTCCCGACACTACACAGCATGTGTCGATAGTCTCTATCCACCCCAATGAGAACTAATGGTGAGCGAGTATTTTATCTACACATATAAAATTTAGTAATGGTGTGAGAAAACGTAAGGAATCGAAGTTATCTGGCAAAGTATTGCTGCGATAGGCCTGCTCCTTATCACGTCATACATACATATACTCACGGCTATAAATTCCTTGAAGTGGTAGCCAGAGCTAGGGAATTAGAAATTCCTTAGCAACTTTTGGAAGTCGCTTGGGGAAAAGATTTTAATAGAAATGTTTACGTAATCAGTTTAGTAAATACATTAGTCCCGTTGGGGTAGGCTAAGACTATCGATCGCCATTATGTACGATCCTGGGATGCCTCGCGAGCTTAATTGACATTCATTAATCTTTTGTCTGTCTTTTTAAGCACATTTTCTATTTGACCTAAATATGTCCTCTGTGCAGTGCCGGCTTAGAATAGTACTACCCCATTTCTTCCGGTGGGTGTACGTAAGAGGCGACTAACGGTATTGGGGCTTTGAGGGATTTTTGGGCGATGCAGTTAGCGTTTATTTTTACCTTCTTTTCGGCACTTAACTTCCAAAAGTGGCTGAGGAATTTATAATTCCTTAGCTCTGGCTACCCCTTTTAGGGAAATATAGCCGTGAGTATATGTATGTATGTCCTTCGTGGTTGTCTTTTTTTACATCAATAGTAAAATGTTGAAAAAACATTTTTGTTGAATGATACGACGTGATAGCTCAGTGGGTGGAACACCACTTATCGTGCAGACGACTTGTGCTCTAATCCCGGGTCGGGCCTATACCGATTCACTTATAATATACACTATCCAAGCAAAACGTAGGTACTCTGAACACTCGGTGACAATGTCACGTAGTGTTCAGAAGTATTAGCACCTCTACAATCCCCTTCGGGGATATTCGGCGTGAACGTTTGAGTTTTGTATTAAATTTAACCATGATAGATCTGTTCATACCAAAGAGTTGAGGTCTATTATTCCATTTTAGATGATTTAATTCAATTCATTTATTTGCATTCTTGAATAATAATTATTATTATTATTTCTTAGTGCCTGATTTTATTATTCTATATTTATTTTATACATAGCATTGCTATAAATCACTAGAAAAGGCAGCCAGAACTAAGAAATTAGAAATACTTCAGCCACTTTTGCAGGTAAAGAGGGGAAAAGATGGTAAAATAAAGGTTGTTAGTGATGGGTCTGCAACCGTATCGTACAAAAATTCATTAAAAAGCCTAAATACCCTTAGCCGCTTCTTACTATCACTATCACCCATGGAAAGAAATGAGGTAGTGCTATTCTAAGCCGACACTACACGGCAAAATATACTGTAAATCTCAATAAAGTTGTTTTATACCTTACCTTACCAATGCAATTTTTAGAAAGGAATACAAAAAAGGGGACAAGTGCGAGTTGAACTCGCGTGAAGAGGGTTCCGTATGATGTTGATATTGAGTGATTTACCATGTTATTTTAATATCATGGACTTCTTATAGATTTTCCTATAATCTATAAGGAGAAAACTAATTTCTGTATTTTTTTCAAAATTTCAGGTTCAGTAGTTTCGGAGATAAGGGGAAGGTGGAATGGTCAATTTTCGTCTATTTTCTTGAATAACTTGGAAACTTTTTATTTTAAAATTACAAAAAAAAACACATAGGATCTTCTCAACACGACCTTTCATTTGACATGCCACACGATGCAGTTTTAAGTTTGTTTTTTAATTTTCCCCTTCCCCTCCAAAAATGACCCCCCATATACAGATTTCATCTGTTCACGTCACACCTCTGTGTTTGGGTCACAGGAATTGATAGGTGTACTAAATTTCAACTTAATCGGTCTAATAGATTCGGAGATAATTGACTGTAAGCGACGGACGGACAGACACACGAGTGATCCTTTAAGGGTTCCGTTTTTGTATTCAGACGTACGGAACCCTAAAAACAAATTGTTTTATCATGATGCTTATATATACAGTACAATCGGCTTGCAAATAAATTAAGAAGCAATAAAACAACTAATTAAAATTGCGGAAACACTAAGGGTACTTATCTTTGTTTTGAAACGCAATATACACTGAGCCCGCCAGACCGCCGAAATTTTTCGACATTTTGTCGGTGGTCTAGTTACCATACATAGGTTAAGAGCTTATTCCATTTGTCTGAATGAAGACGTCTGAGAGCCACAGAATCTGAATTCAGACTAGTGGAATTACGTTCAGAAGGCTAGGCTTCTGAAAAGTAGACAAATTTGTGTAGTGGAATTACAAGCGTCTGCGGCAGTAACTTCGAACGACGTCTGAATTCAGAAACGACAAAGTGTAATGGAATAAACTCTTTAACCATGATTCTTTCAGCACAGGCCGCCGCTGGGTTGTGAAGTGTCGGCGGCCCGGCGGGCTTAGTGTGTTTTGCGCTTCACTCCAAAAGAGTTTGGCTCTCAAGACTGTAATTACTTTGCCCAAAGTCGCTAGGATGACAAAAAACGTTGAGAAACTCACAGGATTTACAGACTCAAACGTTCACGCCATAAATCCCCGAAGGCGTGGGCAGGGGTAATAATACTTCTGAACATTCACGTTTATAGTACCCACGTTTTGCTTGGACAGTGTACTCATGTGATGGAGGGAAGGATTATCGCCGTTTTGTACGCATACACTGTCACATGACAAAGTACAACTTAGCCATGTGGGTTTCCTCACGATGTTTTCCCTCACCGTAACTAAACATGATAAGTGAACCACACATATGACTTTACAAAAGACAAATTGGTGTAGGCCCGACTTGGGATTTGAACCATCATCGTCTCACGATAAGCGGTGTTCTAACCACTGAGCTATCACGGTTGCAACAACACAATCAAATCTAACCTCTTAATAATATTTAATGAAACATGGATCATTAAATATTAATTACGTTGTTGGTTTTGTACAATTACGTTGTTGGTGCTAATGAAATTAGAAATTAGTTTATTTATCATGCACTAAAGTGAGCGAACAAAAATGAATAGCATTACATTTGGCTATAGATTTCTTCTTGTAGTCGGTAATGTTTTTTCTTTACATTTATTTAAATGGGCAAATGATCGGTGAAAAGGATAAAAAGAGAGATTTAATCTGCGAAGCCGCGTAGTGCCGGCTTAGAATGTCACTACCCCTTTCTACCCACGGTGTCGTAAGAGGGATCTAGGGGTATGGGAATAGCACTACTTCATTACTTCCGGTGGGTGAACGTAAGAGGTGACTTACTGTATTGGGGCTTTTAAGGGATTTTTGGGCGATGCGGTTGAAGACCTATCACCTTCGATCATATATACCAAAGATGCCGCACTCCATACAAATTCAACGCACAAAAGTGGACCTCGAGAACGACAAAACTGTTTGACAATTAAGTATTTATTTTTCTACAATTATCGACCTTACCGCAATTTCTTAAGATCTATTATTTATTGCAAGATCTAGCACGCGACTGTCAGTGAAACACTGCTGACCATATAAAAAAATACTGTTTGGCGGTGCCATTTTTTGTGCTTTTGGTGTATCTTTGGTAGATATGATCGAAGCCTTACCAACAACCTTTATTTTACCATTTTCCCCACCCAATTTTCCAAAAGTGGCTCAGCCATTATAATTCCATAGCTTTGGCTACCCCTTCTAGCTTCTAGGCATGAGTATTATGTATGTAAATTTATTTATGTTTTATATCCAGGCTTATGTGACATCTACGCAACTGTCAATGTCACCACAGAGACAAACGAGACGACCATAGAGCCTCAGACGTATGTCTGGGTGGATGACAGCTCTGGACACCACCTGGCCACTGTGACCACTCCTGCGACACCGGAGGATGTAGAGATACCTTACTATGAGCCGGCTAAGCAGAATTTGTTTCATTTGTTTACGAGGTAAATTAAATTAATTAATCAATTAAGGAAAGAAAAAAAATTTGACACCGGTCGTTTCGGTCGCTTTGCCAATTGAGCTCGTGGGTTCGAGTCGTAATGGTGTCAAAAAAAATCCTTTCCTTAATTGATTAGTAATGCGGTTTGCCCTGAAAAAAAAAACAACTAGTTAAATTAAATTGATGTTAGGAACTAACAGTACAAATAATCAACATGATGAGCACTACTTAATAAATGAAATATTAGACTTTATCGGGACCTAAAAGGCTTAGCAGTTATTTCGCTCACTCTAAAGCCAAGTCTAATGAGAGTAATAGAAAATAAAAACACGCGAGCAGTTAAAATAAAATGCACCAAAATTTTTGTTATTAAATTACGATGAAGCGTTTTGAAGATTTTCTTTTATATATCAATCTGAAATTACTCAGCTATTTTTGGCAGTTCAGCTCGAGCAGAGAAAAGGTGGTAAAATAAAGGATGTTTGGCGATAAGTATCTAGCCTCTTCGGCCGTCAATCACTATAGAGATCCAAATTCTTAAACAGATACTCGCGGTAAGAAATGGGTTGGTGTCATTCAAAGCTTACTACACAGCTTATAGCGTGTTTAACATTTTATACATTGTTATAGAATAATATACTAGTGAATATTTAAATCTCAAAAACAGATGCATCTTATTATTTATGAAATTTCTATCATTCTTCAATTATAAATTTAATTTTAGTTTAAGGTAACTGAGCTCCACTAACAAGTGTTTTGTACACTTAAAAACATTCGAACCTTATTGTAAAACAATACATGAATCAAAGTTTTTTTTCGAATACTAATAATTATATTTATCCTTATAAAATCCACAGAGAAAACAGGACCCACAGCCATCCACTCCTCCCGCACGCAGACCAGTTCCTAGCAGACAGCCGATACAACCATCACAGGAAAACTGTGATGATAATACACGGGTACCATGCCGGAGCCATGATTAATATCAGCAACGTTGTAGTGCCGGGTTTGTAGCGTTTTTATTTAATATACTTACATACACTCACGGCAAAAGATCTCAAAAAGGGGCAGCCAGAGCTTAAGAGCTAGAAACTCCTCAGCCACATTTGGAAGTTGATAGGGTACAAGATGGTAAAATTAAGTATCGTTGGTAATGGGTCTCCAACCGCATCGCCAAGATCACTTAAAAAAGCCCCATACCATTAGTCGCCCCTTACACGGCTGTAAATCTGTTATCAATTTATCATACACACTACGACAGCCGTGGCCTAGTGGATAGGTGACTAGCTTCTCAGTCCGGAGGTTGCAGCTTCGGTCCCCGCTGAGAGCAACATTTATGTGATGAGCATAAATTATTGTTTCTTAGTCTTAGGGGTTATTTATATGTGTATTATACCTCGGTGTCGGCTTAGAATTAGCCGTGTAGTGTCGGCTTAGAATAACACTACCCCATTTCTACCCGTGGGTGATCGTAAGAAGCGACTAGGGGTATAGGGGCTTTTTAAGTGATTTTTGGGCGATGTGGGTGGAGACCCGTCACCAAAAACGTTTATTATTATCATCTTTTCCCCAATCAACTTCCAAAAGTGGCTGAGCAATTTATCATTCCAAAGCTCTGGCTACCTCGCTAAGGGATTTATAGCCGTGAGTATATGTATGTATGTGTGTATTATACCTATATAACAATAACTATATCGTTGGGTTAGTTTCCCATGTCTTACTTAGTTTGGATTGGAGCTAACTTGATCTGTGTATAATTTGTCCGTATATATTTGCTGTGTAGTGTCGGCTTAGAATAGTACTGCCCCATTTCTTCCGGTGGGTGTACGTAAGAGGCGACTAAAGGTATTGGGGCTTTTAAGTGATTTTTGGGCGATGCGGTTCGAGACCCATCGCCAAAAACCTTTATTTTACCATCTTTTCCCCACTCAACTTTCAAAAAATGGTTGAAGAATTTCTAATTCCTTAGCTCTGGCTAACCGATTTATAGCCGTGAGTATATGTATGTATGTATATTTATTTATTTAATATGTCATCTATATTTTTAGCAATACTCCAAGGTATGGACGTAAACATCATCGTAGTAGACTGGTCGGCAGCGCTGGGGCCTAAAGATCAAGTAGTACAAAACATCAACATCATGAGTACCGGTAAATAAATTAATACTAGTGGGTAACCCTGGCGCGACGTCGCGTCCAATAAAATGAGTTTATTTTGAAATTTTCCGACCAATCACAGCGCAGCTCTTTTGAATTTCTAAAGAATTTTTCTGATTGGCCGGTTTGAAAAAATTCCGACCAATCACAGCGCATCTCTGATCGACTAAAGTTTGCGCGCGCTTATGACACTCAAGCAAAGTTTATGGGCCAAAATCGAAACTTTGAAATTCTGTAACAATTAACTTAGTCCAGTTACATCAGATGTCTGAATTTTTTGCACACCACGGCCGCAAACTGTACAAAACGATACCTGAACCAAATTTCTAGCTTAACTCAACGCGTCACAGGCTTCCGGGCAAGAAAGAGGCTTACAGAAATAATATATAAAGAAGATGTATGAAGAGACTGATGATTGTAGACGAAACTAGAGAGGTTTGCTAGGATCGTACATAGTCGCAATCGATAGCCTCTGCCCATCCGAATAGGAACTAACGTCGTGAATATAAAATATATGAATATTTTTTTTTTATCTTATGATGATTATGATCTTAAGGGATTTCTCTGGCTTAACAGCTATTGAAAATGCACTAAATATAGTTTATTTAATAACTGCAATATAAAAATAAAACATATATACATACATACATATACTCAAGGCTATAAATCCCTAAAAGGGGTAGCCAGAGCTAAGAAATTAGAAATTCCTCAGCCACTTTTGGAAGTTGAGTGGGGAAAGATGGTAAAACCGCATCGCCCAAAAATCCTTTAAAAGCCCCAATACCGTTAGTCGCCTCTTACGTACACCCACCGGAAGAAATGGGGTAGTGCTATTCTAAGCCGACACTACACAGCTTACATCGTTCTACATCTACTATACAAATACTATCAATACTACATCTACAAATAATACATCGTTCAATTAAGCACAAATGCATGAAAAATCTTTTATTTTTTATATATATATGTACTGCCAGTGGTGCCTTACGGTTCAATATACATTACTTTTAGTTAAGTAGTGCGGTAACATTTCAAAAATTAGAATATTTTAAATCCGAATTTCAACATTTAGAAAACGGTTCACAAAACTTACGTATCACAGATGCTTTATTTTCCACAACTTCATTAGTACATAAATCTCACATAAATACATTTTCTAGAAGTATCATAGACATTTGTTAGGTTAGGTTAGATTAAGTAAAAAACGAGCAAGCGAAGCGCAGCGGAGCGATCACCTTAAATGCCTGATGCATGCCTACTTGCATGGATGCACCCATGCTTGCATGCATGCCTGCTTGCTTGCTTGCATGCATACTTGCTTGTTTGCAGCTAGCTTGCATGATTGCTGCATGTAAGGAACGGAGGGCGGGGTATACTACCTACATAAAATATACTGCAAAAGCATTCATAGCAGTAGGTATCATTCAATACATCTGTATTTTAAATGTATGGAAAATGATTTTATGGAATAGTGATTATTCGAAAAAGCAATTCTGTGGAATTATGGTACATTTAAATAAAAAAAAAAAGTCAATCGATAATCTGGAATGTATGAATATGGTATTCGAAATTTCGGTGAATCAATATCATGCCAATTAAAAAAAAGTTGATTAGTTTTCAGTACAATCATATTCTGTTTTAAAAGTTTCGGATATACAGTATATAACCATGTATGTAGTGCTGGCTTAGAATAGCACTACCCTATTTCTAATTACAATCCCTTCTGAAGGCCACTTCCAAGAGAGGCTAAAGTATTTTATGACACGCTTATATTCGCTTCACCTTTATGTACCTATATGTGTAATTGACTCCTTAGGACTCGATTTTGACCCACTTAAAACAGATCGATTTTATTCAAACTTTATACACTTATCAAGAATCAGCGACAATATAATCATTTTATAGGTCTTTCTCATTATCTTAACAAGGTTGGCATGGGACCGTTGGATGCCAATAAAAGGAGCGAAGCGAGCAATTGCCTGACTCTCAGATATTACTTATCGTTGAACGATTTATTCTACAAATATCTCAACACGCGTTGCTAAGTGACAAATAAAAGACGTGTGTTTCCTTCAATCATATATTATAGACTAAAATCCTAAACTACCTTAACATATAAATATAAATCTAACTCTGACAACTACTAACGTACATTACACCTCCGCCCTTATTTACAAATACAACATGTTCACATGAACTTATTAACCTAAATAAAAACCTAATAAAAAGAAAAGAATAATTACAAACTAAAACAAAACAACTTAAATGACAAATTATATTTACAAAGAAAATAATAATTACAAACTAAAACAAAACAACTTATGTACAACAAATAATATTTACACCTGAGCAGTATTGCTAAAACCATAACGATCAGGTGCTTTACGTTGCCGTAACGGGTAACGACGTACATCCTGACTAGTATTTGTTTCCGAGTCAATCGGCACACTGGGCACACACATAGGATTTGGAGTCAAATCGACGATAGCGGTTTCGTTAGGTTCTGTGTTTGTTGCAGACGAATCCCTTACTCTACTCTCTTCCGAGATAATTAATCTATTTTCCCTCTCCGCACCACTGGTTATAGGAAAACTTAAAGGAATTTGTGATAAATGTGATGACTGATTGACTAATTTATCACTTACAATAGAATTTGACTTAGGAACCCTTTCTCTTAATTGATCGATGTGCCGATGGATTTCCGTTCCCAAAGTAGTTGTCACGCTATAATCCGTACTACCTAGCTGTTTACTAATAGTACCTGCCGACCATTTGTCTAAACCCCTATAGTCACGATACCACACCGCGTCCCCCGGCTCCAGTGCACGCTGCGCGCCCCCCGCATCCGCCTCCATGCGAGCCTGCCGCGACCTAACTCGCGCTTCGCGCTCAGGTTTAATGTTATCTAACCGCATACGCAGCTTGCGACCTAATAAAATTTTAGCAGGACTTTCACCGGTTGTGGTATGCTCCGTATTTCTATAAGCTAACAAAAACCTACATAATGCCGTATGTATATCCATATTTTGTTTCACCCCCTTCTGAATGGCCCGTTTACACTGTTTAACAGCGTTTTCTGCAGCCCCGTTAGAAGCTGGGTGGTAAGGCGCCGAAAAAATATGCTCTATGCCGTTATGTTTTAAAAAATTACGTAATTCTGAACTGGAAAAGGGAGGCCCGTTGTCACTAACAACTTGCTTAGGTAAACCAAACTTAGCCCAGATATCTCTTAAAACTGCTATCACTGCTAGTGCGGTTGTCCTTTTCATTTCAACCGCTTCGATCCACTTTGAACATGAATCTATCATAACTAAAAAACTCTTACCGTAGATAGGTCCCAGAAAATCGAGATGTAAACGCGACCAGGGGGGGGACGGCCACGGCCAGGACTGCGGCGCGTGTCCCGGCGGCACGTCGGCCACGACGGCGCACACCTCGCACTCGCGGCACGCCGCCTCCACCGCTTCGTCTACACCGGGCCACCACACGTAACTCCGCGCTAGACATTTAGTTTTAACTATTCCCATATGTGGGTCATGTAACTCTAATAACACCTTTGCTCTACATGAAGATGGAATGACTACCCGGTGACCCCACATTATGCAACCTAACTCTACGTATAACTCGTTCTTTCTATTGAAATATGGTTTTAATTCTTTAATATCTACATCTGTCGGCCATCCGTCCGATATGTAGCTTAAGACCCGGCTCAAAATGGGATCGTTCTGAGTATCTTTCTTGAGTTTTGAATAGTCTAGTAACATGGCATCGGTCGCAAAATGTAAATATGTTTGTTCTGGTAAATTATTCTCCTCCCGAATTCCCTCATCCTTTTGCGACTTAATTAAACGAGATAAGACATCAGCCGTGTTCTTATCCGTTTTAACATACTCTATATTAAAATTATATGCTGATAATTTAATAGCCCATCGTTGTAACCGACTCGCTGCCGTCGCTGGTACCCCTATATTTGAACCAAAAATACTGACAAGAGGCTTATGATCAGTACGTAGAACAAAGCGCCTGCCATATAGGTATTGGTGAAATTTTTCAACCGCAAACACTATAGCTAATGCTTCTTTATGAATTTGGCTATAGTGTATTTCATGTGCATTAAGTGATCGCGACGCATATGCTATCACGCGCTCCGAACCTGCGCTCTGGCCACTATCGGCGCGCTGCGCCAACACCGCGCCCAGCCCCCGGGAGGTCGCGTCCACTGTCAGCACTGTCTCCTGACTCATATCAAAATGTGCTAATGTCTTAGTACCGCATAAAAACTTTTTGACTGACTCGAAAGCTGAATTTTGATTTACTCCCCAAGTCCAAGGAGTTCCTTTTTTTAAAAGGTTGTATAAAGGTGATAATGTAGAACTTAAATTTTTTATGAATTTCCCATAGAAATTAACCATTCCTAAAAATGATTTAAGTTCCGACACATTCCTAGGGTGGGGCATATCAACCATTGCCCTTATTTTCTCCGGGTCTACCCGGATACCGTTTGCGTTTATTATAAATCCTAAATATTTAACTTCTCTCTGTAAAAATTCGCATTTACTTTTTTTAACTTTAAGCCCGTTTTTACCTAATATATCCAAAACTGCGTTAATGGATTTTAAATGACTATCCCAGTCCTTATTCATTACCAATATATCGTCATAAAAGACCAGTACATTTGGCAACTTTGCAAACATGTCAACCATCAACTTTTGAAATATTCCCGGGCTCGACGACAAACCGTACACTAATCTATTATATTTAAAAAGCCCTTTATGCGTATTTATCACAGTATATTGCCTTGAATCCTCGTCTAATTCACACTGATTGTATGCTTGTGAGAGATCTATCTTTGTATACCATTGATTACCACTCATATTGCTAAATAAGTCTTCTATCTTTGGGACCGGAAACCTATCCATCGATAATACTTTATTAAGGGTTACCTTGTAATCCGCACATATCCTAAGTCCCCCGTCTGCTCTGTTTACCACTACGAGCGGAGTGGCCCAGTCGGAATGGGTAACAGGTTCGATAACGCCCGCGCGCAGCATCGCGTCGAGCTCCGCATCCACCCGCTCACGCAACGCGTAAGGCAGCGGTCGCGCCCGGAAAAAAATAGGATTCGCGCCCTCGCGCACCTTTAGCTTGGCTCGACCTCCCGTGTATTTACCCAGTGTTCCGTCAAACAGCGATTCATGCCTGGAAATTACATCGTTTATAATCTTTATGTGTTCTGCACTACACTCTGGCATATGATTTAATTCTAATTTGGCACTCGGCACATATACCGGAATATTTAATTCAGCTAACCACTGCCGACCCAACAAACTAGTAGTGCCTCTGTCTATGACATACAAATCTAACTGTTTACTGACTCCATTATAATAAACAATGACTTCTAAATAGCCTAAAGGTTTTATGGTCGACCCATCATACAATTTTAAAGTTAACTTACAGGGTTTTATTGGTAATTGATTAAATAATTCATCGTACACTTTTTTACTAACACAAGATAATGCTGATCCGGTGTCAACCTCCATATTCAACAAACAATTGTTAACTTTAATAGTTATACTAACCGGTTTATATTTCCCTAATGACATTTGATACAAACGCTCTTCTTGTTCCGATTCCGAAGTGATTGCGTCATCGTGATCATTCATCAAGTTCAACTTGGTTCGCTCTCTGCTGTGCACTACCGATTGCGCATGCGCTGTTCCGCGCCCCCCGCGTCTCTCGGCCCGCCAACGATTGTTGGTCGCTGCGCCGCCGCCGCCGCTTCCACCGCCACCGGCACTCACCGCGCCGTTTCCCGCTACCTGCCCGCGATGTATTAATTGGCTTCTCATTTTACCCGCCGATTCTTGAGTCCTCCTGGCATGATTGAATTTCCGTGAACACATTTTTCTAAGATGGCCTACTTCTTTGCACGCGTAACACATATAGTTTTTATATACACAGTCATGTCTATTATGTTTGGTATCACCACATCGTGAACACTCATTTAAATTTAGTACGTTTAACCGTTCCGTATATTTTGACTGATTGTCCGAGTAATCCACCACTACACTATTTGCATCCCGTTCTGCAGCCTCTAAAGATAGCGCCAATGCAACCGCTCTGCTGTACGTGAGCTCATTCTCCGCAAACAATTTTTGCCTAATGGCGTCACTTTTTAACCCGCAAACAAGCTGGTCCCGCATATTTTCATTTAGAGCCTCCTTAAACGCACAATATTTTGACATTTTCCTTAAACATGTCACATAGTTGGTGATGGATTCGTCACTAAGTTGACGTCGTTGCCGGAATTTATATCTCTCTGCCAACTCCGATGGTTGTGGTTGAAGATGGGTGGCCAACAACTTCACTGCATCCTGGTATGATAAGCTAGCTGGCTTAATAGGGCTAGCCAATGTTACCAACAGTTCATACGCGTCTTCACCCATAACGGATATTAACGTCGGTAATTTGAAACTATCCTCCACTTTGTTGACGAGAAAATGCATTTCCAGCCGTTCCACGTAGCTGCTCCAGCTACTCGACCCAATCACAAACTCACGCATTTGTCCCACCGACATTGTGACACTGTATTTTACAACTTCACTAGTTTAAAGTTATAATTTATACTCGTTCGCCACTGACAAATAAAAGACGTGTGTTTCCTTCAATCATATATTATAGACTAAAATCCTAAACTACCTTAACATATAAATATAAATCTAACTCTGACAACTACTAACGTACATTACACTAAGCAATTTGTTATGATTCTTTGAATATACTTGTTGGTTTACCTAAACGCGTGATTAATTCTACACAAAACTGCAAAGGAGTTAGAGCCCTGATTTCGGAAAACTTAAATTGTTAACAATTTAAAAAAAAAACATATACGTATGCGTTTATGGATCGGATAAATTTTGGAGGCGAGCCATTTCTCCACGTGTCGCACCGTCAATCCTGAATGCTTGTTGATTGCCAAAATTCGAGTAATAGGGAATGGTGGATCAAGCATAAGCCCTATATGAAAACAATGGTGTAAAACCACGCACTCGGTATTCCAAAAATATGTTTCCTTGTAATGTCATCTAAAATTTATTCCAATTTAAGTTTAAAAATTCTGGAAATTAAATCGTGTCTATGTTCTTGAAGGTTTTCATGCCACCCGAGTTCTCCATTAGGAAAAAGTAAAGGAAAGGCTAAAGGGTCAATATTGGGACTGGTTGATTTGAGTTTATTTAAATGTTGAGAATATTCCTGTACAGAAAAGTCTATATTTAACGGAGGTTCACCGTTTTCTCCTACAAAGATGACCGCTACCTCATTATTGCATGGAGTGTTATAATAACGACGCAAATCAAGCGATTTATGTTTATAAAACTGCATTGATACCGAATATTTGGGTCGGTTCTCTGAGGCTGCTTTTAATTCCTCTTCAGCTAAAATTTCACCCACCCTTTTGTATATTTTGACAAAAGGGTTGGATTCTATCAACATATGTTATTTCTCGAATCCGATAATCAATAATAAACGCAGAAACTGTAATTACTGTCAAATAGGTATTGTAGTCAAAGATAATATAACTACTAATTGGAGCGAAGCTCCATTTACCCCCAACTTTTGCATTTCGTTGTGATCGTACTCCTCCTAAACGACTCAACCCAGAACCCTGAAATTTTGCACGTTGATAAAAATCGGATGTGCCACGGAGGAATAATCACCATTAAAAAATTACAATGTTAGTCTATGGAAAAATTACTTAAACAACGACAGCGCGTGAAAATATATTTTTTCAAATTTGATCGTCCCAAAGTCACGTCCGTTTGCGCTCCGACACTTGGTGATTTTTCGAACTTTTGAACGCTAATACTCAAGTTCTAGAACATTTTTTAAGTTTTCCAAAATCAGGACTCTAACTCCTTTGCAGTTTTGTGTAGAATCAATCACGCATTTAGGTAAACCAACAAATATATTCAAAGAATCATAACAAATAGCACAGCAACGCGTGTTGAGATATTTGTAGAATAATTATTTCCAAGATAAGTAATATCTTAGAATCAGGCAATTGGCCTAGACCTCGCTTTTTTAACATACCCTTTTTATATTATAAATCGATAAAGGACATCAAACTAAACAACTTTGCCCATGGAATGCCTATCTAAAATATTGTAATTTTCAAAAAAATATAATAATTAAAAATTGTCGTACCTAGTTCAAACTGAGAATGTATAGAATGAGAATCTTTGCTTCAGTGAAAATAAGAAATTAAAAAAACATTTGATCTATGCTTTTCGCTCTGTAAACAAAAATATAACTTCTTTCGGTATTTTCCAGTTGTATTGATCGTCGTTGAAAAATATTATCATGAAAATAAACCGGTAAGCGAGCGATTGAACTGGAAAATATCGAAAGAGGTTATGTTTTTGTTTACACCATAGATCAAATGTTTTTTTTTATTTCTTATTTTCACTGAAGCAAAGAATCTAGTTCTATACATTCTCAGTTTGAACTAGGTACGACAATTTTTAATTATCATTTTTTTTTGAAAATTACAATATTTTAGATAGGCATTCCATGGGCAAAGTTTTTAAGTATGATGTTCTTTATCGATTTATAATATAAAAAGGGTATGTTATAAAAGCGAGGTCTAGGCCAATTGCTCGCTTCGCTCCTTTTATTGGCATCCGATGGTCCTATGCCAACCTAGTATCGTTTTAAGACTCGATCGAAACCTCCTTTGAAAAAAGTCTCCTTTGCGAAACGATTGATTAAAAATATTATGAAACGGAACGTTTATGTCACCGGGTGTCAGTCAATATGGCGTCTGAGATTTGTCTGTCAGCAGTCAGTACCATTAGAATTTAGCAAAATACTCGATAATCCGAATTTTGCAGATATATGTTGTCGACTCAATATCATTATTTTTTTATGTTTTATTGTTCAGGTAAGGTTTCGATCGAGTCTACCGTACCCTGTGACGAAATTATTAATATAGATATACTATATTTTTAATGGTGATCATTCTTCCGTGGTACATCCGATTTTTATCAAAATTGACATAAACTATCTATACATGGTCCTTTACCACCGTGCAAAATTTCAGGGTTCTGAGTTGAGCCGTTAAGGAGGAGTACGATCACAACGAAATGCAGAAGTCGGGGGTAAATGGAGCTTCGCTCCAATTAGGATTGGCAAAATTTAATAAATTCTTTTCGTTCAGGAGTACAAAGTCAGAAATAAACTTAGATAAAAACAATAAGAAGAAGATGCGGCAACCTCTGCCCGCGCGCGGTCCTACTAAACTGAGTACAATGTACTTGGTTTGCTTCAGTCGAGTTTAGTCCGCTACGATACTTCGACTCGACGAGCTGACATAATCTTTGACATCGAAATTAAAATTTTCATACAATTGGCCTAGACCTCGCTTTTTTAACATACCCTTTTTATATTATAAATCGATAAAGGACATCAAACTCAACAACTTTGCCTATGGAATGCCTATCTAAAATATTGTAATTTTCAAAATATAATAATAATTAAAAATTGTCGTACCTAGTTCAAACTGAGAATGTATACAATGAGATTCCTTGCTTCAGTGAAAATAAAAAATAAAAAAAAAACATTTGATATATGCTTTTCGCTCTGTAAACAAAAATATAACTTCTTTCTGTATTTTCCAGTTGTATTGATCGTCGTTGAAAAATAATATCATGAAAATAAACCGGTAAGCGAGCGATTGAACTGGAAAATACCAAAAGAGGTTATGTTTTTGTTTACACCATAGATCAAATGTTTTTTTTTTATTTTTTATTTTCACTGAAGCAAGGAATCTCATTGTATACATTCTCAGTTTGAACTAGGTACGACAATTTTTAATTATTATTATATTTTGAAAATTACAATATTTTAGATAGGCATTCCATGGGCAAAGTTGTTTAGTTTGATGTCCTTTATCGATTTATAATATAAAAAGGGTATGTTATAAAAGCGAGGTCTAGGCCAATTGGCCTAGACCTCGCTTTTATAACATACCCTTTTTATATTATAAATCGATAAAGAACATCATACTTAAAAACTTTGCCCATGGAATGCCTATCTAAAATATTGTAATTTTCAAAAAAAAATGATAATTAAAAATTGTCGTACCTAGTTCAAACTGAGAATGTATAGAACTAGATTCTTTGCTTCAGTGAAAATAAGAAATAAAAAAAAAACATTTGATCTATGGTGTAAACAAAAACATAACCTCTTTCGGTATTTTCCAGTTCAATCGCTCGCTTACCGGTTTATTTTCATGATATTATTTTTCAACGACGATCAATACAACTGGAAAATACCGAAAGAAGTTATATTTTTGTTTACAGAGCGAAAAGCATAGAACAAATGTTTTTTTTTATTTCTTATTTTCACTGAAGCAAAGATTCTCATTCTATACATTCTCAGTTTGAACTAGGTACGACAATTTTTAATTATTATATTTTTTTGAAAATTACAGTATTTTAGATAGGCATTCCATGGGTAAAGTTGTTTAGTTTGATGTCCTTTATCGAATTATAATATAAAAAGGGTATGTTATAAAAGCGAGGTCTAGGCCAATTCGCGCTTAAAATGCCTGGCTGTGCCTTTATTCAGTGCACAAATCATTCAAGGCGTAAAAACAAATCACAGGGAATCACGTTTCATGCGTAATTACACCAAAAATATATTTACAAGCAAAATATTATTAAATTTCGGCCATTTTATCCTTGAAATCTGACATGTTTAAGTGACAGAGACAGACTATACGAAACCTGTGAGTGAGTGACACGATACGATATATACCTGCGTGTGTGTTCGTATCAGTTCGTATGGATGTAGTGCGGTGTGGTGATAAACCAAGGATACTCTACACTATGGATCGGCCCTAAACACTCTCGGAGCGTAGCAGGGGGCGTGGCCTATTGGCACTTAAAATGGCTGACCTAGGGTTGTATATGCAAGAATCAGAATAGAAAAATATCGATAAATTTGCCAACATGTTTATGTAGAAATAATATATTTCAACAGTGGGCAAATGCTTTTTAATTAGATCTAGATATTTTAAGACCAGTTTTAAACATTCGTTTCACCACCATGGATCACACATCACCATGGATTTAACTCATGAGCATTTTCGAGCGATAATTTATTACGATTTTTGGCGTGGGGTAAGTTAAAAGCAGTGCATCGATCAGTGGTTCAGTGATATTAATCATGGGTGTCAAATGCTCAAGGACGACTTTAAATCGGTTTTCGTACACATTACATATACTTACTTACGGCTATAAATCCCTAGATGGGGTAGCCAGAGCTAAGGAATGACAAATTTCTCAGCCAACTTTGGGAAGTTGAGTGGGGAGAAGTTGGTAAAATAAAGGTTGTTGGTGATGGATGTCCAACCGCATCGCCCAAAATTCCCTTAAAACGCCGTTAAAAGTCAGTTAGTCGCCTCTTACGTACACCCACCGGAAGAAATGGGGTAGTGCTATTCTAAGCCGACACTACACAGCTGTTGTCGTACACGTACAACAAAATATTGATGAGTGCTTGACTTATATTGCAAGATCGTACATTTAAATACTAAAAAAACAACGTATTTAAATTAAAAATGTCACATTTATTCATTTTTAAATAACGTCAATTTGTTATAACACGTTCTGAATGAAACCTTTTCATTTGTGATTTTTTTATGATAAACCATACCATTTTTTTAAAATGCAATGCCAATTTTTATGCCGATGGTTGATGTTTTCAAAGCCAATACCATCAAGCCACTTTCTTCTCCGTGCTTCACTTGTAGGAAACCTGAAATTATATAATGTTAGTAATCAATCCTCAAAGTAACAAATGTGAAGACAAGTGTAAACTATAAAAATAATGTTACCTACATTTTGGGAGGCATTTAGATTTTTGATAGGTTAACCTACCAACCAACTTAAACCGAATCTGATAGTACTTAAACATCGATAATACTAAATGATCATTGTTTCACATCACTAGGTAAACAATGAGAGGAAATAATTTTGGAAGAAATCATGAAAACTAAGCCTTTTATGGCGAAAATATTACAATGATCATGAAGTTTCCTCTGATCACATCGAGGAAGCATGAAATACACCAAAAAATACACTTGACCGAAGTGAAAAGAAAGAAAATAATTACTTACTTGTGCAAAGTTAATTGAGGCTGATTTTCGCTATTACGGGCGCCACAATCTTTAATAGAGCAACAAGGCATTGTGCACTTATATTGCCTGTGCAATTTTTTGGTCTAAAACTTGATAAATCAATGTCCAAAACACAATAAACGCAATCAACACTTTTGTTTACAAAGCAACTTGACAGATCAAATGGCAATTAAGTTGGCCGATCTAGGTACGCGCTATCATAATCGAAACGTCTTGACGAAATTTTGCCATAAACAACAAGAAGGAAACATGTATTGCTCTCTTTTTCAAAAGGTTAAGCTCGGAAGGTTAGAAAGAGAAAACGGCATATGGAATATTTATTTTGCGATATGATTATTATTTGCATAACGTTATAAAGATATAGTACCACAGGGCCGATCCCTAGTGTAGAGTATCCTTGTGATAAACCGATAAGGCCCATATTTAGTTGACAATTTGTACGCTCACGCCGCATCTTCTTCTTTTATTTTTGTCTAAGGAAATAAATATAGTTTTATAAAACTATGTTTTTTTTGTATCTGTTATATATCTCACGTAAAATAACTACATTTTTTTCAGTGTCAAACATAGCAAACTTCATAACCTGGTTATGTGAAGTGACCGGATCCACGTATGCAGATTTCCATCTGATCGGTGACGGCACGGGAGCGCACATGGCGGGGAACGTGGGGAAGGAGCTAGATGGAGATATCGCTTTTATTACAGGTAAAGGGTGGTCTGAAGTTTGAAATTAAATGTTTGTTTATCAAATATTTTTCACCAAAAAAGGAGGAAAGCCATTTGACGAAAACTCAAAAGATGAGAAACAATATTGTAGGAAGCCAGTTTTTGGCAGACTTTTGGTGTTTTATAAAAGTCTACACTAATATTGCACACTAACACTACACTAGCGTTCCTTCACAGAGAGTATCTTATTCATTTAAGTAATTTATATTGACGAATTGGAACATGGGCTGTGTTAAATGAAAACATGTGCTTGTTGCAAATTTAAGTCGGCACATATGAAGTCAGCTCGCGCAAATTATTGCGGCCTCACTCGCACACAATCGGCATCTCTCTCATATCCAACATCGCGGTATCAAAGAATATCTCAATTGGTATACAGTGGGATAGCTCAGTGGGTAGAACATCGGTTATCGTGCAGACGAGGAGGGTTCACATCCCGGGTCGGGCCTACACCAATTTTTCTTTTCTAGACATATGGGTGGTTAATTTATCATGTTTGTTAAGGGTGAGGGAAAACATCGAGAGGAAACCTACATGACTGAGTTGTACTTAGTCATGTGGCAGTGTATTCGTATAAAACGGCGGCGATAGGCCAGCCCCTACGTGAGTTCACTGTTCAAGCTAAACGAGAGTACTCTGAACACCAGGTGACAATGCCACGGCGTGAATGTTCGGGTTTTGAGTTGAGTTGAGCACACAGCTAGGTGAACTGGCCAGTAAGTATATCTTTAAGTTCCCATTTTCTCAAAATGACGTTATCATTGAAGGCCTCGATCCCCCCGGCGAAGGTTGGCACGACCATCCAAATAGACTTCAGCGCGATGATTCCAAGTACACCGAAGTGATACACACGAGTGACGCAAGCTACGGGTATGAGGAGCAACTCGGTCATGCGGATTTCTACCCCAACGGTGGGGAACGAATGCCGGGCTGTGGTCTTCTGGATGTGGGGTGTCATCACAGAATGTAAGTGAAGATATAATAATAATCCTATTAATATTATAAATGTGAAAGTTTAGATGTTTGATGTTTGTGTGTTTGAAGTAAACAGGCTTCTCAATTACAGAATGTATATAAATGAAATTTAGCAGATTGATAGATAATGACCTAAATTATAACATAGGATACTTTTTATCCCGGAAAAATATGATCAATAAAATAATTACGCCTGGTTGAACTCAGAAAATCGGAAATCGCCTAAAGTTTGGCATAAGCAAATTTACAGTACTAAATCTGTCATATTATACACAGATCAATTTAGCCCCTAGAAATGCACAATGACTTGTTGTAAGGGATACTAACTCATCAATTTATTTAATAATAATATATCTAAGAGTAAGACACACACATTCATCTCTTCTCAGTCGTAACACTCTTGACAGAGTGGTCGTGGTCGTCTCGTTTTGGTTGGGTGACCCGCCGCACAATTCGTCGCCATTCCTCTCTGAGGGCTGTTTTTTTGGTGCATTGGTACAGGGGGTCATCCAGCGCTGCTTTGATTTGGTCCGTCCATCTCATTGGTGATCGACCACGCATTCGGGTGCCCGGTATTTTGTTAGTGACGTTCACAAAATCGTTTATTTTGCAAACTTATTTCTACGCAACTTCCAAAATGTCTGAGGAATACTGTAATCTGAAGTTTTGGCTATCTTTTTAGTATAGTAATTAATACTGCCATACAGTGTGGCCATTCCCTACCCCGACTTATATCACCCCACCTGAAATCAGAGGATATATTCACTGGCGTTTTGCTTCACTCACGGTCACTGAGTGAATGAATGCCAAACAACAATGATTTAAGATTATTATTTTATTTTATTTTCTTAGGAAGATTTACATACCATATAACATAAACATAAACGTTCACGCCAAATATCCCCGAAGGGGTTGGCACAGGTACTAATACTTCTGAACATCACGTGACTTTGTCACCTGGTGTTCAGAGTACCCACGTTTTGCATGGACAGTGTACTCACGTGATAGGGGGCAGGCCTATAGCCGTTTTGTACGAATACACTGTCACATGACAAAGTACAACTCAGCCATGTGGGTTTCCTCACGATGTTTTCCCTCACCGTTAACAACCATGATAAATTAACCAAGAAGATATACAGACAAAAGTATACAATACAGATAGTCCAGTGCTTGATGATTTACGCGTTTTTTTGCTTCCCCAAGTTTGGTACGGTAGTCAGTGCCAATCTATTTAGTATGACTGTATGATCAAAGATGTTATTTAATGTTCTCGTAAGTCAGGATATAGTTTGAAGTTTGACTAACTTTTTACATACATACATATACTCTCGGCTATAAATACCTTGAAGGGGTAGCCAGAGCTAGGGAATTATAAATTCCTCAGCCACTTTTGGAAGTTGTGTGGGGAAAAGATGGTGAAATGAAGGATGTTGGTGATGGGTCTCCAACCGCATCGCCCAAAAATCCCTTAAAAGCCCCAATACCGTTAGTCGCAAATGGGGTAGTGCTATTCTAAGCCGACACTACACAGCAAATATAGTCTAAAATTGTCCATATTTATAGTTCGTCTGATTTCCTTCTATTCTTTTTCAGGGCAGGCGTCTATTTTGCTGAGAGTGTTGCCAACGGAGGCTTCGTGGCAAATCATTGCGAGTCAATGTCACAGATGCAAAACGGCACATGTGCCGATCACTATCAAGCTAAAATGGGTGGCCTTTTCCCCACACGTAAAGTGTAGGTATCATTTTCAGTTAGGCAATCTTGAATTACCTCTGTGGTTTTGCGGTTAAGCGCTTGGCTTCAATTGTAGAGGTCTCTGGTTCGATCCCCGGGGGATAAGCTCCCAAATTTAATTTGTAAGATTGGAAGGATATTGCAGGCTTGAATCACCTGCTAATCCGAAAATTAAAATCATTGCGTGCTTCGGAGGGCACGCTAAGCCGTCGGTCCCGGCTACTATCACGGTAGTTGGCCAGCGTGGTGGACTACGGCCAAATCACCCTATATAAGGTAGGCTCGAGCCCCTTGGTGTATAATGGCATAGATGAGTTGTGAGAAACCTGTAGAGGTTAAAAAAAAAAAAAAAGTTTATTTCAGATCAAACACAACTTAACAATTACTACATAAAGCCTACTCCCTAAAAAAGGGCAAAGCCCTGTAAACTTAGGATAAGTAGTAAACTAATAATACATATTGGCGTAAGTTACATGACAGTTATAAGCTTATAGCCTCTAACGGATAAAGTTCACAAGTTAAAAATGAGAGATAGGTACATCAAAAATGCAGAATTAGAAATTAAGCGAAGAATTAAGTATCGAAAATTATAATCAATAGAATAAATAAATTATTATTAACAAAGAAGCAAGAACTCGCGAATTATACAAAAGATAGCAAATTGCGCGCAGTAGTTCAAGCGAATATTCGTAAGCCGACTGACTACCGTGACTCTCCAATCCAAGCATACGATCGCTGCGGCCGTTCCCACTCTTCCAAACCAGAAGGGCAAGCACGAGCCGTGTTTAAACTAGTTATCGCGTGGGATAAAGCAGCCATCTCTTACGCACTTATTTAGTATCGTATACTGCCATCTCATTCTAACCGTTATCGTGTCGATAAAATAGCGCTCGTGCTTGCTCTTCAGTTTTCAGCAGCAACAGCGTCGGACGAGAGCGGCGGGGAAGCTCGAGTAGCGGGAGGGGCGGCGCTCTAGCGCGGCCAGCGCGCGGCGTTTACCAGTAACTTGTCGCCCGATATTCATATTGAGTGGTTGGTAGAGCGACTATAAGTTGCGATAGAACGCCACAAACCTTTGGGATCCGAAAAGGTTCGAAATCTAGTGGCAAGGAGCAAGGCACATTTCAAGCAGAGGCGACGGACGAGGCTCGATGATTCTTGAGTGGCGACCACGTATTGGACCACGCAGTATGGCTAGGCTTTCCAGAAGGTTACCAATAAATAAAGAATAAATAAAGGAAAGAAAAATGTCGACACAGGCGGGGCCGAACCCGCGACCTCGGGTAAACGCCGAATTTTTTTTCGAAGTTTTTCTTTCCTTTATTTATTCTTTATTTATTGGTAATGATCAACACATGAGGTTTTCATGAACAAAAAGATTTAAATTTCCAGAAGGTTGACCGACGATTTGTTGTTGGTCGTGTGGAGTATTAAGGGAGGATTGTGTCCAGCAGTGACGACGTGGTTGAATTATGATAGTAAATCATAGAATTTAAAATGTATTGTATTGGAGCGTTTTAAAAGATTCCAACGTGATGCGGTTGAAGAAGACCCACTACTAACAACCTTTTGTTTACCACCTTTCCAGCACTTAACTTACAGAAGTGGCTGAGGAATTTACATACTTCCATAAAAAATATGATCAGGGCTAGAAATAGGTAGCCAGAGCTTTACAAATAGAAAATCGTCAACCACTTTTGCACCACTTTTAAGGAATTTTTGGGCGATGCGGTTGGAGACCCATAACCCATAACCGACAACCTTTATTATACCATCTTTTCCCCACTTAACTTCCAAAAGTGGCTTAGGAATTTCTGATTCCTTAGCTCTGGCTACCCCTTCTAGGGACTTATAGACGTGAATATATGTATGTAAGTATGTGTCGCAGGAAAATTGTCAAACTCGTTAACTTATAAGTTTCGTAGGCAAACGAATTTACATCTTACCTGATAGGTTTTAGGAAACTTGTAAAATAACGAACTCACCTCAGGAAATTTGTAAGTGGGGATCATTTTTGACAAGTTTCCGAGTTTAAAATTCTGTATTTTAGGAACTTTACAAGTTTCCTGAATCCTGCCAGGAAAGTTGTCAATGCAGCACTGATGGCGCGGAGGGAGGGTTGTTAGCATAGAGTAAAGTAATACACTGGATATAGAGAGCCAACTTGCTGGATTTTAATGTCACCTAGTTTATAATGCAAACTTATCGCCATCTCGAGGCATTCCACCCGAACTTCTGCTACAATTTAATCACCTATACATATATCTATAAGTATATTGCGCTTTAATTTCGATGTACTGTCTGTATGGCTAAGAATATAAAATATTAACAAAAAAAACAAAATGTTATATATGTATAGTAGGGTACCGAGCGCCTGCGAGCCTCGTCATTGGTCTCAATAAATCAGTGTGCAAATAGCTATCGTGTTGGTTACTTGTCGTGAGACATTGTCCCTATACTTAACAATTGGCGACGATACCGAACCGAGCGTGTTATCATAACGTACCATTGTTGTAATCGCTATGAATTCATACGGTTTATTAACTTCATTCGACCACACCACACAAGATTGGTCTAGTTATAAATCACGTTTACTGCAATGGTATATCGCGAATGATATAACCGTTGAGGCGGACAAAGCAAAGGTCAAGCAAAGAGCAATATTATTGAGCGCTCTAAGTGAAACTACCCACAAATTAGCGAGCGATCTGGCTCTGCCGAAACCCTTAGAAGAGGTTGATTTCGACGATATTATTAAAATATTGGACGATCACTTCACACCGAAGCGTTTTGGATTTGCAGAGAAATCAACTTTTTACTCTGCATCACAGCAGCCAGGTGAAACGCACACTCAATGGGCGGCCAGAATTAGGGGGTTGGCGGCACACTGCAACTTTAGAAACTTAGAAGAAGCTCTTTTGGACAAATTCATCATGGGGATGGTGCCCGGACACGAACGAGACAAACTGTTTGTGCAGGAGCAGCGCGAGCTGACGTTGGCGAAGGCGATCGACATGGCGGAGAGCGTACGTTGCGCACGGCTCGCGTCCGCCGGCGCCGCGCCCCACACCGTGTTCAGCATCAGTAAAAGACAAGAGAAGTGTAGTGTATGCGGTTATACCAATCATAATGCCAATCAGTGCCGTTTCAAAAATTATAAATGTAAAAAGTGCCAACGTAAAGGTCATTTACGCAAAATGTGTTCCTTTAGTGATAAAGTGAAGTGCATTAATGAGTCCGTGGATGACGGAGACGATGGTATGGCATTTTATAATATTCGATGCATAAAAGGAAATCCCATGACAGAGCGGGTTTCTGTAGATGGTATATTTTTGGAATTCGAGATAGATAGTGGCTCAGCAGTTAGTGTTATGTCACACGATACTTATAGTAAATATTTCAGTTACGTGCCGTTGTCTGACACTAAAAAAAGGTTATACGGGTATAATGGTGGTAGTATAGTAGTAATAGGACTAGTTAATTTACCGGTACTTCATAATCAGCTGAGAAATAATCTTGATATTTTTATTGTAAAAGATGGAGGACCCCCGCTTTTGGGTAGAGATTTTATAAGTTTGTTTAGTTTAGAGTTAAAACCGGTCGTAAAATCTATAGCTATAAAGGAAAACGAAAACAGTAATATTCGTCAAGCCTTATTAAAAGAATTTCCGACGGTATTTTCGGGCTCTCTCGGTACTTTTAATAAATTTTCGGTTACCCTTAAATTAAAACCAGGCGTCTCACCTATTTTTATGAAAGCTAGGCCTGTGCCTTACGCTTTAAAAGACAAAATAAATGCAGAAATAGATCGACTTCTGGAATTAAAAATTTTGCAACCAATAGAACATTCAGAATATGCATCGCCAATCGTACCAGCTTTAAGAAAAGATGGTGGGGTGAGGATATGTGCAGATTTTTCAGTATCCATTAATAAACAATTAGTTATTGATAAATATCCTTTACCTACAATCAATGATTTGTTTTCCAAATTGCATGGGGGGGTCCAATTTAGTAAAATCGATATGTCACGAGCATACAATCAGGTGATTTTCAATGATCGAAAAAATTTGACATGTATCAATACCCATCGTGGCTTATTTAAATTCAATAGACTAGTATTTGGACTAGCCTGTGCGCCGGCGATCTTTCAACGCGCAATGGAGAATCTGTTGGCTGGTTTAGACGGCGTAATGATATTTTTGGATGACTGCTGCGTAACTGGTAGAGATTATGAAGAGCATAGACAAAGGTTAATTGCGGTTTTAAAGCGATTTGAAGAAGCAGGGTTAACATTACAGGAAAGTAAATGCGAGTTTTTTATGAATGAAATTACATATTTAGGTCATGTTATTAATAGGCACGGTATTCAAAAATGTCCCAAAAAGGTTAGTGCCATAGTAAGTGCTTCAAAACCACACAACGTAGCTCAGTTGCAGTCATTTTTAGGCCTCACCAATTACTATAGAAGTTTCATTCCAGACGCGGCCTCGCTGTTAAGTCCCCTTTATAAACTATTGAATAAAAACGTACAATGGGAATGGTCATCGGAACAAAATGATGCTTTTATGAAAGTAAAAGAAATACTATCATCGGATGAAACATTAGCTCATTATGATCCTAACGCAACCTTGATACTGACTGTGGATGCGTCCCCCACCGGACTGGGGGCAATTTTATCTCAATTGGATAAAAAAGGGCACGAGAGACCAATCCCTTATGCATCACGATCTTTAATTCCAGCTGAGAAAAAGTATGCACAAATAAAAAAGGAAGCCACAGCCATTATTTTCGGGGTACGCCGTTTCCATCAATATTTGTATGGTCGCGCGGTGCCCTTTATACTACGTACCGATCATAAACCGCTGCTGTCAATATTTGGGCAAAACAAAGGCATCCCGGAAATAACAGCTAATAGGCTACAAAGATATGCAATGTTTCTGGCAGCGTACAACTATACGATTCAGTACGTGCGCAGTAGTGATAACAGCGCTGACTTCTTATCTCGCGCAACGCCGCCGCCGCCGCCGGCCGAGCAGGTGCCGCGAGGAGCGCACGACGAGCATTTGGATACTGCATCTTATGTTAATTTTATTGTCGACGGATCGTTACCTGTCACTTTGTCTGAGATAAGGCATCATACAGAAAGCGACAGTAATTTATGTTTAGTGAGAGATTACCTAATAAAAGGATGGCCTAGAAAAATAAGCGACACAAAAGTACACCCATTTTTTGCTTGCCGGTTTCAACTCTCATATGAAAATGGTTGCATAATGAGGGGCCATAAAGTTGTTATACCCGGGTCACTAATAAGTAGAATTTGTAATGAGCTGCATAGTGCTCATTTTGGAATAGTGAAAATGAAAGCGGAAGCTCGCGAAAGGTTATGGTTTCCCGGTATAGACAAAAAACTGGAAGACATCGCACGCGCTTGTGAGGTTTGCGCCGCGCTGCGCCCTTCGCCCCCGCGCGCCCCGCTCGCCCCGTGGCCGCATCCGCCACACGCGTTCTCGAGAGTGCATGCAGATTTTTTAGGACCGTTTAATGGCCAAGTATATTTAATTATAGTAGACGCGTATAGTAAATGGGTCGAATGTTTTATTATGACAACATCATTCACGTCTCACGCTGTTATAGAGAAACTATACGAATTTATGTCTCGAGTAGGAATACCAGATACTTTGGTGACAGACAATGGCACGTCTTTTACATCTTTAGAATTCAAAAAATTTTGTGAGCTTAATGGAATTAAACACTTATTTTCTCCTGTCTATCATCCATCTAGTAACGGACAGGCGGAATCTTTCGTGAAAATAATATAGAAAGGCTTAAAAGGTATTATTTTAGAAAGTGGAATTAAGAAACCACAGCAATCAAAAATTTTCAAGTTTTTATTTGATTATAGGAATTCCAAAAATAGCACCACCGAAAATTCACCAGCCGAATTAGTGTATGGACGTCGGTTACGTTCAAGATTAGATTTAGTAGTACCTTCTCATCCATCGTCTGCCTCAGCCAAGGAATCCGAATTAGCTAGCACTGTAGGCCATCATCAGTTTTTACAGGCAACTAATTATAGAGGTCAAGAACGAGCGCCTTTCACAATTAACGATTGTGTTTGGCTCAAAAAGTATATAGGTAATAAGAAATATGTTTGGATTAATGGCAAAATTGTAAAAAAGAATGGACAAAGATTATATACTGTATTTTTACCGGAAATGAATTGTGAAGTCACGAGGCATATTGACCAGCTGTGGAGGAAGAGTGACTCTAAGGATGACCCAGCACCGCCGCCGCGGCCGACCGACACCCCGTGGGGAGAACTGGTGGACGACATACCCACCGCCGCCGCCGCAGCCGCCCCGGGCAACTCCGTGGACGGCCTGGACACCGACACTAATCTCGAGGAGGGAGAGCAAATGGGAGACCCTGAAGGTGTAGTCACCCAGACCCCGACCACCCCTGAGAATCTTACTGGTAACTTGCGGCGTCGAGCGATATCACCCGTCTTCTACACACCGACCACCCAAGCTGAGGATAGTGATTAGCCAAAAACTAGATGTTTGTTAAACTATATCAGGGAGGAATGTTATATATGTATAGTAGGGTACCGAGCGCCTGCGAGCCTCGTCATTGGTCTCAATAAATCAGTGTGCAAATAGCTATCGTGTTGGTTACTTGTCGCGAGACATTGTCCCTATACTTAACACAAAACATGTCGAAGAAGTAGACGCGACACGATTCTTTACCGTTTTTCGCCTTTACCCCGTCTACTTACCGTTACCGCCTCTCCCATTAAAATTTTATATTTTCTTTTTCGGTCATAGGAGAGGCGAGAATCTAAAAGATACCTACATAATAATAATAATTGTTGACTTTGTCACCTGGTGTTCAGAGTACCCACGTTTTGCATAGACAGTGTACTCACGTGATAAGGGGGCAGGCCTATCGCCGTTTTGTACGAATACACTGTCACACCACTAAGTACAACTCAGCCATTTGGGTTTCCTCACAATGTTTTCCCTCACCGTTAACAACCGTGATAAATCAACCACACATATGTCTTTAGGAATGACAATTCGTGTAGGCCCGATCCGGGATTTGAACACTAGTCACTTGCACGGTCCATTAGGTACAACACCGGTTATCACGTCGTATTTGCCTTGTATTTTCATATATATGTCAGACAGTTATGACTTAAGAAATGACACATTGGTTCATCCCCGCATTAGGATTAGAACCCACGCATCAGTGTATACGAAGTGAAATCTTATTCGGGAGCATTTCCCCACTTCCCGTAACCCGCACCGCTATAGTCATGCGCGCACAACTTTTCGGACGGTGTTAGCCTACTTAGATAAAATTTAACAAAAGAAATAATAATTTTCATATTTTTTTATATTGAATACTGGAAATAAAGCGTTTATTAATAAACAAAGATACATCATAAAAATAATTGTCTTTAAAAAAAGTTTCCACTACAAAAAATATTAATGAAAGTGATTTTTTTTTATATACGTAGGTCACCCTATAATTTTTATTTAGTTGAGAACTAACTGACAATGACAGGCTGAAATTTCAAAATGGCGACAGTAGTATAAGTAGTCGCCACCGGCCAAGTAAAGATTGTGGATCTGTAATCTATTATTTTGCTATTATTTGATGTCACTGACATAAAATTTAAATGTTTTAAGAGTATTTATTAAATATAAATTGTTTAAGTATATATCGTGATACTTTATACTTATATAGTATAGAAACCTTCTAGATCTTTGTTTTAAAGAGCGTTTTTATACCGATATACTCGCGGCAATATATCCCTAGAAAGGGTGGGTAGCCTGACCGTCGGAATGAGAAATTTCTTAGCTACTTTTGGAAGTTAAAGGGGAAAGGATTGTATTGTAATGTAAACATTATTGGCGATAGGTCTCCCACCGCATCGCCTCCAATGACATCCATTGTTATAGGTTACAGCCAGAAATATGTTAGTGCTATTCTTAACCGATGCTTCGCACGGGTAGCGTTGTTTTTATAGAGAATTTACACTTACTAGTGGATCGTCCCAGCTTCGCACGGGTAGCGTTGTTTTTTTAAATATCTGAGGTTTCTTTCTTCAGTCACTGCTCAAGCATTGTGAAATTCAGCGCAATATTTTCAATTTATTAAATTTATAGCACTCCCTAAACAGTGTAGTTTGGTGATTTTGAATGCGCTTTAATGAACGGTTCAGTATTTCCGTTTAATAGCAAATTTGGAATAAAACGCTATGAAGTATTTATAACAATCTGAAAAATAAATCATTACGTTATATAGGATGCAACTACTGGCGCCATCTAGTATGTTATATGTAAATTAGTAAAGATTTGGTTTTGGTCACGGGGGCGATAGGTTATTTTATGTATAATTTCGGTGTTTGTCTACCGATTTCTATGATTATTTTTTTTTTGAATAGGTAATAATGTTACCTTTTTTAAATTAGGGATGAGTGAGAGGTTTACAAACGTAAAAGTAAACAAATATAATCACAATGGTCCGAACTGCTAAGCTATCAGGAATTACACGTGTTATTGTGAGTCAACCGTAAAAGATAGACATAAACTGTTGAGGATTTTTTTTTACATAATTTTGTGAAGATTATTTCCGTCATACATGATTTCTATGTAAGTTTAACCATTAAGGCTGCACACGCGACGGAAGCTTAAAAAATGGAGTAACTTCTCCCGTTTTCTCAAAATTTCCCAAAATTCCCCTTTACTACTCTGCTGGAAAGTATACAAAAACCTGCGCAGGAGTATGAAGAATAATTGTACCAAGTTTCGTTAAAATCCGTCGAGTAGTTTTTGTTTCCATAAGGAACATACAAACCGACAGACAGACAGACAGACAGACAGACAGACAGACAGACTACTACAGCTAGATTTTAAACTCTTACAAATTTACTGCATTCATAATATTTTATCCCGCGGTTGTCCTAAGAGGAAACCAAAGGCTTTTTAAGTGATTGTTAGGTGAAGTGGCTGCATACCCAGCGCCACCTTCTGATTTTTGAAGTAATTCGCTACTGTGATGTGAGTGTATGAAGAGCACGTCAGAAGGTTGGTTGATTAACGAATGGAAACTTGTCAAAAATTATCCCCACTTACAATTTTCCTGAGGTGAGTTCGTTATTTTACAAGTTTCCTAAAACCTATCAGGTAAGATGTAAATTCGCACGCTGTTTGACGGATTTCCGTCAACTTACAAGTTTCCTAGGAAACTTATAAGTTAACGAGTTTGACGATTTTCCTGCGCCATATGTACTTTTGCAATTTGTGTGGGGAAATGAAGAATGTGTAGTTCTAAACTTTTACTTATAGTCGTATTTTTAAACAAAGATAGTAAACTGACAGATTGGATGTTGCCAACTTTTCGTGCTAAAAAAATAGTGCTGAGGTAAGAAATCGTGAAATAATCGAAATTATTCGTTCAGTTAGTGAACTTATGAATTCCTTTACAATAAGTTATTGAATAAGTTGCTTATATTATACTTACTTGTTGCAGCCTATTTTAATAATTTATATAATTCAAAATTACAGAACAAATAAAACTAAGTAAGTAGATTTACCGATAATAATTCTTTATTCGGAGTCAGATTCCACAAAATCAGATGTACTGTCTTCATCATCACACACATTAGTTAAAAATCTATCTCCGATATAATCTATCCGCCGGTCGAGATGGCTCATTTTTCTTCTTCTTTCATAATATGTGCAATGCACTTTCTCCATTTTTCCGGAGTCACCTCAAGCAGACCTACTTCAAAGAGGTTTTTTACATCTTTTAATTTAAAAGATTTATTATTCTCTGCTACATAGCCCTTCACTTGCGCCCAAACCAACTCAATAGGGTTGAGCTCACAAAATGGTAGGGCGGCAGGCGAAGAACGGTGATTCTGTGCGCCGTCGCCATCTCATCGACGGCATATTTTTCTGGGAAATTTATTTTATTTTGGTTTACAAACTCCATCAGATATGCTTTGATCATTTCCGGGTGAAATGAAATTTCTTTGTTTCGCAGCCACTCCTGGATTCTGAGTTTTGTCCACGACATTTTCGGAACCACTTTTACCTTCCTTGAGTGGGAGTATAAATCTGGGTAATAAGGGATTGTGACGCAACTTGGCGAAGAGATTTAAATATCCACATTAACTTTCTAACCCTTTCCATCACCATGTCTATGCCATGTTAGACGTTGGTCAATAATGATCCCCAAATATTTTGTTGTTTTTACTCTGATAATAGTATCGCAGTGGCAACTAGGTACAAATGCTTGAGAACTGAGGTCATAATAACATGAATGTATTTTCAATTTAAAACTGTCATCAGGTTGTGAGCTGTTATAATTAGAAAAACACATATAATTAGTTTTGTTTGTGTTTAACGAAAGGCAATTTTGAGTTAGCCACTTTGTCACCCTTGCCAGAGTATGCTCAGCGGAATTTTTCAACGCTGCCCAGTTATCTCCGTGTAAGACTAAAGCAGTATCATCTGCATACGAGAAAACTTGTCCATCAACTATGTTCATATTACAAAGGGTGTTAATGTAAATCAAGAATAAGGTGGGGCCCAGGACTGAACCTTGGGGCACTCCATAGGTGATTCCTGATTCCTGACTAATGCAGTCTCCAATCTTTACGCACTGTACCCTATTTTCAAGATAGTCAGTAAACAACCTTAATGGGACATCTCTAATGCCAATGTCTTCAAGTTTTTGAAGGAGAATAGGAAGCGATACAGTATCGAATGCTTTTTTTATGTCCAAAAAAATGGTAAGACATTTTCTCTTTTTGTCAACTTGTTTTGAAATATATGAAGTTAATTCTATTACTGCATCCTCCGTGGACAATCCTTGTCTAAACCCAAATTGGTGATTCGAAATCAAATTATATTTATTCAAATAGTTGACCAGCCTTGATGACATTAATTTTTCAAAAATTTTAGAGACTACTGGTAGTATAGAAATTGGACGATAGCCACATGGGTCACCCTTGTCACCACCCTTGTAGATTGGGATTATGACAGAGCGCTTTAAGGGCTTTGGAAAAACGCCGAACGCGAAACATTCATTAACCAGATTGGACAGAATGGGTTGAAAGATGTACGTAGTCTCTTCTTTTGTGGAGATAAAAACACATCTTTTGATGTGCTTGGTTGTTCATTAGGATCCATCGCGCACAGGTGTTATAAAAATAACACTAACAACAAAAAACGTAAAAGGATTATAACTAAATACTCGTAAGAGAAATAATGAACTTATTTCTATCTAAGAAATAAAAAGGCACGACTTTACTTGCTTGGTTGTATTTACAAGAATATATAAAAATAATTTATTTACATTTGATATTACATTGCCATTGACAAATAGTAATAATATAGCTCAGTTTATTCGTTCGATTATTCGATTACATAATTTTCTCACTAAGATTGATAAGTTGGCAACATTATTTTAGGATTTGACATATCGACCTGTCAGTTTACTATCTTTGTTTAAAAATACTATTATAGTATTATATTGTTTGTATTACTCTGTTAATCTTCCGAAGAAAATAAAATAAAAAATAATTTAAAATTAATATATAAATTCTGGCTACTCCTTTTGAGATCAATGGCCGTGAGTATAAGTATGTATGTATTTCCTAATTGTTGCAGATTTGGTATATTTCATCTGACAACCAACGCAGCGCCGCCATACTCTACGAAATCTGAGTTCAAACAAAAGCCTTTCGTCATACCTACGACTACTACTCTAGTAGTGTAATCTTCGATAAAAAAATATGTTTTTTGGCAACTCTCTTCTTATTTCTTTGCTTTAGATCATTTTGGAGTCAACAAATAAATGATAAAAATAGATGGCAAAATTTTATGGTTGTATTATTTATTATTCCCGTTTCTACCGATGGGTGTACGTGTACGTAAGAGGCGACTAACGGTATTGGGGCTTTTAAGGGATTTTTTGGCGATGCGGTTGGAGACCCATCACCAACAACCTTTTTTTTACCATCTTTTCCTCACTCACATTTCCAAAAGTGACTGAGGAATTTCTAATTCCTTAGCTCTGGCTACCCCTTCTAAGGATTTATAGCCGTGAGTATATGTATGTATGTATGTATTTTTTATTCGGGATTCCAACCCAATACCTCTAGGTCCAGTTCTGAACCATTCGACCGCCAAAACTGTTGTATTACAAAATACACGAGTAGTTATGGTAATCAGTTAAGAGATGGTAATCAGTAAAGAGATGGTAATGTCATCCTGTGCAGTGTCTTAGAATAGCACTACCCCAATTTCGAGGCTACTAAGGGTATGGAGCCTTTTCAAGTGAAATTTAAGTTTGGTCAAGTGACTTGGGTTCCATCACCGACCATCCTTTTTTTCCACTTCCAAAAGAAGCTGAAGAATTATTAAAAATTAACTCTCGCTGGATTCCTATTTTTTGTGTTTTAGCTGTGTAGTTAAAAATAAATCAATAAATTTTATGAAAGAAATAATTTATTTGTGATGAACATAAATAGTTATCGAAACGATTTGGACATGTTTCTATCCTCTTGAGAATGGCGGTGATGGATTAGTTTCCAAATAGTAGATACCCGTTGATCTGTAAGAAATATACAAATATTATAATAAAATCGAATCAAGCCGTGTAATATCGGCTTAAATGGCACTACCCCATTTCTTCCCGTGGATCTTTGTGAGAGGTGACTGGGTATTTAAAGGCGTTTTAAGTAATTTTTGGTTTATTAACTTTATTAAACATTATTTTGCAAGAATTTCATATTCAGAAGCTCTGGCTACCCCTCCTATTGATTTATAGTCTTGAGTATATTTATGTATGTATATTATAGAAATATAATGAATACAAATGGGTTTTGTCAGGATCATACAAATAAGTAGTGTTTGCTGAGCCCAACGTATAACTATAGTAAGTACTATAGTAAGTATAAAGTAAGGCGGTCCAATGAACCAATATTATCAAATCCATAAGCACTATGAGCGAAATGAACAAAAATATAAATAATGCAGTCCCAGGGCGGATACATGATATTTTTCTTGAGGGGTCAATATTTCTTAAAGGTCGTTATTTTAGAGCATGTTCCTAACAACATTTTAAATATTAGAAAAAGGGGTTTGTTTTTCATTCAGCTTTTGTTTTTCTAAAGTGCCGCTGTTGTGTCTATGAAAACTGGTCTGCTATTTAAATCATTTAAAAAATATACAAACTTATAACATAATTATATATAAATAGTTACCCAGTCTTAGGCACGAGGCCTTCCATCTTGAGGTTTCCAAGCAAGATACAGTTACCCAGTCATAGCGGTGACTTATGAGCCGCAACTTCAGCATGTGAACCCCTTTGGGGGGCGGGCACAAAGGGCACAAGTAATAGAGATACAGATAGAGTATGTTTATTATTAGTTCATTAGATCCATCGCTAAAAGACGGAATTACAAACTAGCATAGGTCGTTTAGAGCCTTTGGTCTTTAGTGTTCTTTGTTTTCTATAGAGCCGCTCTATTTTTCATAAACGTCAGTCTAAGGAATATACAGAATCATACCATAATCATAGTCATTTATAAAGAGTTAATCCCATATATAAATAGTATCTATCCGATTTAGCTTAGGTACACTCCTTTCCCCGCCAGGGCGGCCCTCAGCTGCCCTGCACACATAAAGTCATGGTGAAGCCGCACAGGCCACAGGGCCAGCAGCAACTAATCCTTTCGAAAAAATATACTATATATAGTTACCCAGTCTTAGGCACAAGGCCTCCCATCTTGAGGTTTCCAAGCATGATACAATTGCCAGTCATAGCAGTGAGGTAGGAGCCGCAGCGCCGGCCGGTGAACCCGCCTGAGGTGAGGGTTTCGCCGAGGTAGAAGTAAGATCTGAAATTATGAGTTAATCAGAAAATTTATTTCACGAACTCAACGGCAACTTTAATAATTCTTCTGAAGATAACTCACCATTTGCTAGGACAATGCTTTCGAGTGATAGGGTTTAAGCCACTTCTTACGAAAATACTAGTATATGACCGAGTACATATCAGCCATGTGTGTTTACTCACGATGATACTTTTTTTTCATAGCTTAGAACCTTGATAACATGTCTTATATGTCACAATCAGTCTTAAAAAAAGTCACATTAAAAAGGCGTGGATTCAAATCCATGGTCTAGTAGTAGGCGTAGGCCTTACTAGGGATTTGAATCCACACCTTTCTGTATCATTGGTTGTGGTTGTTCTTCCCACTGAGCTGTCACGGTTGTTTACCATCATAAAATACATATTTTTTGTGCTTAATCTGATAATGTATATAAAAACATGAATAAAATTAATAAAATACCCATACATTATTGTAAGAATGGTTTAATTAAAAATTATGCAAAATTACCGTGAATGATCGCAGCTCTGGGAGTCGCAGCCAGGCATGTTGATCCCTCCGTTGGGGTAAAAGTCAACATGTCCCAAAGTTGACACATATCCTAGTAGACCAGCGTTTGTGTGGATAACCTCGGTGTACGCTGCATCATCAGGTACTAGGACCTCGCTTTTGGTGATCCAACCGGGGAGGGCGGCGTCCAGAGCTGATTTGATGGCAGATAAAGAAAAAAAGTTTAAGCAAAAGTTCTTGAGAAACCGTTTTTTTATTGAGAATAATGCCAAAAGTTTGTATCAAAAAAGACCATTGTAAAAAAAAGAGAGTAAACCCATTAATTTGATAAACATGGCTATGTTGTATCGGCTTAGACAAGTAGTAAGCCATTTGTACCCGCGGGTGTCGTAAGAAAAGACTTAGGGTATTAGGAGCTTTTAAGTGAGTTTTCATAAAAGACTTAAATTGATTTAAACAATTTAATTTCCAATTTAATACAAAAATAATAATTTATTCCAACGCGGTGGAGGTGGAGAATAAGAGTGGCAGAGCGGCGCGGGGCGCGCTCTCAGCCGTGGTTCGTCTTGAGCAGGCGCGGGCGCGGGGGGTGCAATGACAAGTTAGTTACTTGCGCTACCGTTGAAATAATCGGCGTAGACAAACCCTTTCACAAACCAACCTCTATTTTGCCATCTTTTTCTTATCATATCCAAAATTTTCAAAAATATCTTTTAGTCTAGTTTACTCTTTTTGGAATTTACAGCCGTGAGTATATTTTACCTGTAATATAGGCAATTTTTCCTCCCACAACGTTCCTGCCAATGATCCCTGCCATGTGGGCTCCAAGGCTGTGACCCACGATGTGGTATTGAGTGAGCGAGGACCCTGTTACCCGGTTGAGCCAGGTAATGAAGCGAGCCAGACTTAGTCCTGGAAAAATATATATATCAAAAGCTGGAAATAAACAACGAAGTAAGTAAGTAAAAAGTTTTTTTTGGTAAAAATACAAAATTATATACAGTAATTAGCATTTAAGTACAATCTGTAAGTAATACCAAGAAGGTCTTGGCTCAGCATAAAATGTCACCAGCGCAGGTCTCACAGGACACAAACGCTGAGTACGCTGGTTTTCAGCCAGCACCCCTAAGTTATATCTAACATTATATACATTATAACTTGCACACTAAGAGTCAGACTTGCACACTAAGAGTTTCATATATTAAAACCACATTCGTGTGGAGCCCTCTGTCTTTCTCCAGTAGTTATTGATTTGAACAAAATGGCAAGAAATGTATCGTCTGTGTAAATTCTAACTGTTAAAATTTTAAAAAGATATTAGCATCATGCATTATTTTGCTGCATATCACAAAGCTCCATCTGAGCAATTTTCATAAATCCCACAAAAAATAAAAATGTTCGACACCAGCGCAACTTGTACCCACGCCATTCAGGTAAACGCCCCCGTCGCCCTGCCAACTGAGCTATAAGCTATGGTGTCGAAAATTTTATTTTATTTCCTTAATTGATTAGTAATACCACATGAGGTTTTCATGCAAAACAAAGCCTAATTATCCCACACACACACACACACACGCAGTAATTTTTTGACACATAGATATAGATATGAACTATATAGAAGTTAATTATTGAGGTAGAACTCACCACACGTGACAGTGTTCTCCACGGCCGCGATATAGTTGACGGTGCCAGCTCCGGCGTTCCAGTCGACCACGATCACGTTGAGGTCCTCGGCGCTGAGGAATGCTGCAAATCAAAAATAACATACATATACTCACGGCTATAAATCCCTAAAAGGTTAGCCACTTTTGGAATTTGGCGAAAAGAGGGTAAAATAAAGGTAGTTGGTGATGGGTCTCCACTCCAACCGCATCGCCCAAGAGGTATTCCCCACCGACCAACTAAATCTGTACAACTCAAAACCGACCAACTAAACTATTCCCCACTGACCAACTAAATAGTTGTTAATAATAATAAATAATTTCCATTCTCATTACCTGGCACAAGAACATTGTTAACATCAGAGGTAACATCCGACATCCATCCATGAATGATGAGGATGGTGCGTCGTCTCGAGTTGTAGTTGGTGATGCCGAGGAGACTGTCGTTCTCAAGAAGTAGGGGCTGACTGACTGAAGGGTTTTGTCTGGAAAAAACAATTGGTATTCTATTAATATACATACATATATAAATTCAAACTTAAACTACAAATAATTCTGAATATGACGTGATATTGTCGACAGTGTCCTCACGTCCTATCGCCGTTTTGTACAAATACACTGACACATCACTAAGTACAACTTAGACATGTGGGTTACGATGTTTTTCCTCACCGTTAACAACCATGATAAATAAACCACACATATCTAGAAAAGACAAATTGGTGTAAGGCCGACCCAGGATTAGAACACTAGTCGTCTGCACGATGAGCGGTGTTCTTCCCATTGAGCTATCACGTCCTCGTCGTAGTTGGTATTAATAAATATATAGTAATGTAAAATGATAAATAACACCTCAGTCTTCCCGTGACCATGATAACTGAAAAGTTTTCGAAATGTCGGGCTTAAAAACCATGTAATAACACGCGATTAAATATCCGAAAGTCAAAAGTTGTTTTAATTATAATGTGCAATCGTGAAAGTCTTAGAAAATACTATGCAAGTAGATGTTATGATACAGGCATCCGCTAAGAAAGGATTTTTAAAAATTCCATGTCCAAAGAAGTTAAAAATGAAAAAAAAGGAAGAAAAGAAGATGTTTATTCGCCATTTGTGGCACAAAAAAACATATAAAATGGATAAAGTTAAATATAAAAGTAAACTAAAAACGAACATAATGAAAATAACAACATTTTAAGTAAGTAACAAAAACTTAAATATATTTACACCAACTGCCATAGCGAATTGGTACTGACCACAGATCTGTATTTGAATAGATAACGCAAGTGTCATTTCTTGTATAGAAACCAAGCGTGCCATAATTTTTCCACCTACTCTGACGTCACATGAGCAATTTAGTGATGGGAACTCCCCGTCAGCGCGTAAACGATTCAATCGATTATATTCGAGTGCATCGACAGACGAATGATAAATTGACAGAAGAATGATAAATCTAGAATTATACCTGTTTTTTTAATAACGCTATTTTCTCATGGTCTCATTTTTATTCTGAGCAACTCTTCCTACATTATTTTCCTCCACCACTACATCTTCTCGGAGAACAACGATCTAAATCAGTAATGAGTCAGTTAGTCAGTGAGTAGTTCAGTAGCCTTTATTATTATAATAACTTGTCCTTATTGATAACCTACCTAATTAACTAGTTTTAATAATTTGTTCTCGGAAAGTTACGAAATTATTTAAAAAAACCCCGAGAAGAAATTTTATCTACAAAAAGGAAAGCCAGTAGAAGGCGCTATGACTAAATATAATACAACCCAGAACTAATTCGGATTTGAAAAAAAAAACAAATAAAATTACTTGTAGAGAAGGAAAAATAATCAAGTATTTTTTTTTTCGTTGTTCGGTTTTCTCCAGGCTGTATCTCATAAACAGTGATAACTAGAAAGCTGAAATTTTCACAAATGACGATTTCTGTTGCCGCTATAACAACAAATACAAGTAAAAAAAGGATTTTAAGGGGGGCCCCTTACAATAAACGTATTTTTTTCCGTAATTGTTTGCTCAATATTAAAACGTTATAAATAGATAGTTAAAATTTTCAGAGTATATTTACTTGTATATCACCTTTCAAAATAAATAATTAAATAACAGCAAAGTAAATATCAAAGGGGCTCCCATACAAAACGTTATTTTCTATTATAGATGATAGTACGGAACTCTTCGTTTGTTCAATATTGGAAATTAAAAAAAAAACAAAGCAGTGTAACAAACTCTTCAACATTTGCTGAATATGTAGAATTATCAGAAGCAGTAACAGAAATTAAATTTTCTCATTTGTGTAATGAATGATGTCTTTACTAAGTTTGTAAACCAGTTCAAATCTATGAAGATAATTCAGCAGCTGTAGCTATTTCTAAGTATGGAAACTTTACAAAGAATTCTAAGCACATTGAAGTTCACTATCATTTTGTAAATTAAAATGTTTAGCAGGGAAGTATACGAAATAGAGTCAGAAAATAAAATTGCAGATTTATTTACAAAACCCGTGAAAAATTTTAAATTCACTAACTTAAAAATGCTAAATTTAAAAGAGTATAGTTCCCTAATTGATAATAATTACTGTAGTACTTAAGAAGCTTTGAACTTATGTAAGGAGGCGTGTTGGTGTATATTAAACATTTATATTGGCAACACTGAGTGAAAGAAGGAAGTAAATAAAGACTGACACATAGCACACGTTAAGAAATGTAGCTTAGAGGAAAAACTTGTAACTAAAATTAAACTGTTCTTTTATTAAATAAAAACACAGTTAAAACAAGAGTATTCCAATTAATTATTTAACAGAAACATTGTAGTAATAAAAATATTTTAGATACATGGAACATCCATCGCGAATATTATCATTTCTCTGTTCCCAAAATCGATTAGAATTAGAATCGAATACAACTATCTGTGTAGGTACAACACATTTTGCTTAAAATGACAGAAATATGACAATAGCTACCGTACCATGTAGCTGATTGACAGGTGAAAATATCGTTCATTTTGATGTTCATTGCGTGTTTTAATAGACTAGCCATACTAGATAGCTTTGTAACTAAAAGCAGCAATGTATTATAAATTAAGCGATACACACTCGTTTAAAAGTTTTTCAGTGTAAAACCACAACGAACACGAAATAATTGATTTTGCAATAAAAACCACATAATCTAATAATAAAGTGACCAACCGATGAAAGGAAATCTTTCTATTAATTAGTCCCGCTTTATTTAGATAGTTTATGCAACTCAATACGGCACAATTAGGCATTTTTTATATTTAGCTTGACATCTGTCACCGAGAACGTTCGAGCACGGACTCAATCAAATGGCGATAAACTAAGATAATTTTACTCAGTTTTTACACGCGAAGTACATGCACTTGCGGCATCTATTCAAATACATGTCTGTGGTACTGACTCAGCACTACGTGACAGTTGATTGACACCCAACACCGAATTTTTAATATAATTTTGTTTTTTTTATTATTATGTGAATGTTATTTTTTTATAAGTTTTTGTTAATATTATTTATACTGTGATAAGTTCAGAAATCGATAGTCTCTGCCTACCCCAATGGGAACTAACGGCGTGAGAATATGTATGTATGTAAGTTCAGAAATAATGCTAGTATGTTATGTTATTGTATAAAAGTAAGTGTATTTAATATTAATGCCATTAAAAATATTACAGTAGGTAAGTATGAAATATGCTTTTTTTAAGTTGCCATTGCATTGTATGAGACCAGATCCATGCCACACCAGATGTATGCTGTACGGTTATGTTATTTATTAAGTGTCATTGTCAGAAATATAGGACTGACTGAAAACCAGTGTTATGAGGTAAAACTCATAACAATATACTGAGTCAGAATCCTTTTCGTTGCTGTGCATAATTTTTAATTTGTGTTTTTTTTTATGTTTTAAGATTTTTAGGTTTTGTTTTGTATTGTGTTCTTTTGACATGTTTTATGTTTTTTTTATGTAGCAGTAATTTAATTTGCAGCGGCGAATAAACATTATCTTTTCTAATCTTAAATGATAATGTAATAGAGACATAATACATATTACCTAAAACACTTTTTAACTTGTATGCAAATAGAAATATAACTTGCGCGGACAAGTCGCTGTCGGAAACAAGTGAAGTATACAGGTTTAACGAAAGGCTACATAGCTGGGAAGAGGGTGATAGGGATGGTCACAAGGGTTACCAGAAAAATAAAAACCCCTCTAAGTATTTAAAAAAATTGCAATATTAGAAAACTCAAAACTTTTCTCCTTGTGCTATTTTGCTAACTGTACTTATAAATATTACTAAATGATAAAAACTGTTATTTACTAGTTAAATAATTAATAAATAAATAAGTCTTTATTTCAGGCTTCTCTGCATTTGATCCATAGAAATATAAAAAAAAAAAACAAAATAAAATCATAATAGAACACTATCAAATAAATAAATAATAATAAAATGGAAAAAACAAACCTAGTGAATAGATGATAGACATTCTGCGAGTCCGGATTATATCTGGCGATTTCCTCAAGATCGCTGACTTTCATCCAGAGGTCTGCCAAATGAAGTTTACCCTCACCGTCTTCTACATAGTGGTATCTTTGAGGATCGAGCTTCTTAATTACGTAGTCTGCTGGGGAAGCTGTAAAATATATTTAAAATATATGAAAACTTTGAATTGTGGTAATCGACCTCCTTATAACCAAAATTATGATAAATTCGAAAATATAATGGAAGATGTATGAAGCAAAGTTTTCAGGAAACAAATACGTATAATAATATGTGGAGACTTCAATGTGGATCTCCTACAAGACAGTTATCTTAAAACACGATTGATGAGTTTATTCCAATGGTTCAATTTAGAAAATTTATTCTTGGAACCGACTAGAATCAAAACATGTTTAGATAATGTATTTACTAATGCAGATTTTTCAAGTAAAAGTGTTATAAATCAACTAAAGTCTGATCACAGCGGCCTTTTTGCTAGCTTTCCTCTAGAGCTACCAGAACCAAAAATTATAATTAAAAAAGGCATATTACAGCAAGTAAAGTAGAAAAATATATAAATATAATAAGCTCGATGCCTACATGTACAATTAATAATAACCCAAATACTAGCTATGATATTTTTTATAATGTTCTGATAATATACTCACGGATAATAATCCCTTAACGGGGTAGCCAGAGCTTTGGAATGAAAAATTACTCAGCCACTTCTGGAAGTTGGTTGGGGAAAAGATGGTAATAATAAATGTTTTTGGTGACGGGTCTCCAACCACATCGCCCAAAAATCACTTAATAAGCCCCTTTACCCTTAGTCGCCTCTTACGATCACCCACGGGTAGTAATGGGGTAGTGTTATTCTAAGCCGACACTACACGACGGAGCCGACACTACACGGGGCGGAGCCGAAACTACACGGCGGATGTTCTGATAAATGAGTTTAATAAAGTTTTAATGTAAAAAATGTAACTATTACTAGTAAATTTAAGATTTGTGAGTGGGCAACTCCGAGTATTTATAGATCAAGAGAAAAACTCTTCGATTTATGCGATCAAAAAGCTTATAGTAATAATAATCAATTGAGGGAATGTGTACAAAAATACTCAAATATATTCAGTAAGTATGTAAAGAGACTAAAGCCAGATACCTAAGCCGACGTGTCCGAACATCCGAAAGAAAAGTTAAAACAGTGTGGAATATTATCAACACCCTAAAGGCCCAGGTAAACCATGTGATCAGGAGTTCTGTGTTCGATCTGATAAAGGTCTGACTACCTCTAATGAGGAAATCGCTTGTATTTTTGAAAAATATTTTACTGACATACCATTTTAAACAACCGAAAATTTAAACACATCGGTTGTAAAAGCTCAACACTTGTTACAACAAAATGTTGATAGTTGCGAAACTTTGTTTTGTTTTAAAGTTGTCAGCCCTACAAATATCGAAAAATGTTTTAAATTATTTAAATTGAAAAGTTCTGAAGACATTTGGGGTATGTCAGTGAAAGTTTGCCATAATTTTATTTTAAATTTGTCTCCATATTTAGCAGATATATTTAATGAATGTATAAGAAATAAAATCTTTCCAAATCTCATGTCATGATGAAGTATAATAAAATTGTGCCTCTTCTTAAATCCGGAGGAGACAAAATAAGTACTGATGGTTATAGACCGATAACTATTCTGCCAGTTTTAAGTTAAATATTTGAAAAACTAATGTTCAATCAAATGCTTTTAATTGCATTTCGCTTCTAACAAATTATTTCATCCAAAACAATTTGGTTTTACGAAGGGCCGACCACCGATGCAGGCGTTGTCTTAATGAAACACATTTTTGATTCGTGGGAACGTAAAAACGATGCTATTGGTTTGTTTTGCGATCTTACGAAGGCATTTGATTGTGCAGATCATAAAATCCTTTTTATTAAATTAGAACATTATGGCATACAAGGTGACGCACTTAAATTAATAAAGTCTTATATTTCGGATCGGATACAGAAAGTGCAAATCAATAATACAGATCATAATTATTTTATTCATAAAATTGGGACATTATGGGATCGAAGGTGACGCACTTAAATTAATAAAGTCCTACTTCTCAGATCGAATACAAAAAGTGCAAATGGATAAAATAAAATCATCTGGAACTCATGTGAAAATGGGTGTTCCACAGGGATCTAGATTGGGCCCATTTTTGTTTCTAGTATATATTAATGATTTGCCGTTCATGGTCGAGAAAAGGTCTGAGATAGTGTTATTTTCTGATGATACTTCCTTAGTATTTGACGTTCAAAGAAATAATGAGAATATTGACGAGGTGAATAACACAGTTTCACAGATTCAAACATGGTTTGCTTCCAATAATCTTGCACTGAATGGCACAAAAACTAAATGCATTAAATTTGTATTACCCAATGTTAGGAGCGTTGATAAAGAAAGTAATGTCAATATATTTATGAAAATATTATGTATGTAAGAAAAAATCAGGCGTCTTTTCTAAAAATAAGTGACAGACATATTCGAAATCTGGGAGACAACAATAAAATTTCAATACCTAAATACAGATTGTCAAAGGTAAATAAAAGGTAAAATACATCTTTCATGGGGTTATGCGTAAAAATGTATAATAAAATACCTGAGGACATTTTAAATTTATCAGAAACAAAATTTAAAGCAGTAGTTAAAAGAAATCTTAGTTCGAAAGTCTATTACAATGTTAATGATTACATTAATGATAAATTGGCTTGGTGTCATCAGGGCTCTGTGCAGGATGTTTCCGGGCTAACACCAAAATTGTAATGGACGTAAAAAAAGCTGTGTGTTTAAAAAGTTTCTTACGGGTTCTTCTCTCAACAAAACACCTTCCGAATCCGAAGTAAACTTAGTATTAAAATAAAATTTGACGTTCAAAAAACAAAGATTGATCTTTTTACTTTGAAATAAATGATTATTTTATTTTTATTTTATTTTATCTCTAGTTCGGAGATCGCACTTACTCTCATAACAGTATCTCACCAAAATAGTGGCAGATCATAAGTCGAGATATCAAAGTTTTTAATTTACAAACTATATAAATATTTTTGTGACGCCAGCAGGACACGAACCCGTGACCAATTGGCAGAGCGACCGGGGCGTTGACCATGAGGTCGCGGGTTCGAGTCCTGTAACAGGACTCCTGTTGATGTCGAATTTTTTTTCTGTCCTTGATTGATTAGTAATAATCCCCACTTGAGGTTTTTTTTTATTTTTATTTTAGCACTCGTATATACTGAACTGTTTAGTTTTCAGATTGTGAAATAATTTTCATGATCGGTTTATTATTTCTACGAATTAACCCTTGCAACCAAACAAAGAAGGAAAGTTACAATCTTTATCTCTTTATTACTCTACTAGTAATAATAAGCATTTATTAGTATTTTGCCTTGTAGTGCCGGTTTAGAATAGCACTACTCCATTATTTCCGGTGGGTATACGTAAGAGGCGACTTACGGTATTGGAGTTTTTAAGGGATTTTTGGGCGTTGCGGTTGGAGACCCATCACCAACAACCGTTATTTCACCATCTTTTCCCCACGCAACTTCCAAACCTGGCTAAGACATCAAATTCTACAATTACAATATTAATTTATACATACAATTTACAAACTATAAATCAATGTAGAACATATTATCCTGTGGCCCCACACTAGGCAAGCCTGTATCGTATTTGTATCATGTATGTATTTTTACTATATATGTATGTATTTATAAACATAAACATAACATAAACGTTCACGCCGTTAATCCCCGAAGGGTTTGGCAGAGGTACCAATAATTATGAACCCACATGGCAGCGCCATCTAGTGTCCAGAGAAGGTACCCACGTTTTGCTTAGACAGTGTATTCACGTGATAGGGGGCAGGCCTATCACCGTTTTGTACGAATACACTGTCACATGAGTAAGTACAAATCAGCCATATGGGTTTCCTCACGATGTTTTCTCTCACCGTTAACAACCATGATAAATTAACCACACATATGACTTTAGAAAAGACAAATTGGTGTAGGCCAGATTCAGGATTGGAACTCACGCCCTTCTGTTTTCGGGCGGGTGTTCTACCCACTGGACTATCATGTCGTTCTTCAAAACAATTCAAATTCTCTTGTATTGATATTGCACTCACATACATATATGCTATAACCATCGAAAAAGGCTAGTCTGAGCCAAAGAACTAAAAAAAACCTCAGCCACTTTTGTAAGTTGAGTGCAGAAGAAATGCTAATATAAAAAATGATTGGTGATGGGTGATGGATTAGTACCTCTGCCAACCCTTTTGGGGATATTCGGCGTGAACTTTACGTTATGTTATGTATGTATGGACTATCATGAGTCATGTATGTATTTATGTCATAAAAAAATATCAAACTTACCAAAACAAACTCCCCATAAAGCAATGAACGCAATTAAACACTTCATTTCAGCAACCGGTACTAAGGATAACTACTGTTTACGCATTAATACTTTATTTTTATAACTTATTTATTATCATATCTAGTATATTGTATTAATTGGATTATTCCTAATTTATGACTTATTATGATTAGGTTGTGATGATTTAAGACAGGTGTATCCTTAACACATGTGTTAGAGAATTAAACGCGTGTAAGATTAAAGAAATAGGCGACGTACATTGTGGAAAATATATTTAATATAATGACGTGATTTAATTAGATATTATGCACTTATACATTGGGAAAAAACTTGAAATAGCAATACCATGAATTTTAATAGATATAGACAACGACAGGTTAAATTTCTTACTCAGTTCTTTTAAAAAACGACATGATAGTCCAGTGGGTAGAACACCCGCCCGAAAACAGAAGGGCGTGAGTTCCAATCCTGGATCGGGCCTACACCAATTTGTCTTTTCTAAAGTCATATGTGTGGTTAATTTATCATGGTTGTTAACGGTGAGGGAAAACATCGTGAGGAAACCCACATGGCTGAGTTGTACTTAGTCATGTGACAGTGTATTCGTACAAAACGGCGATAGGCCTGCCCCCTATCACGTGAGTACACTGTCTAAGCAAAACGTGGGTACCTTCTCTGGACACAAGATGGCGCTTGCCATGTGAGTTCAGAAGTATTGGTACCTCTGCCAACCCCTTCGGGGATAAACGGCGTGAACGTTTATGTCTTTATGTCTCTATTGATATTAATAGAAATAACCTCTTTATAGAGGTCTAAGACCGTGGCCGAGTGGATAGGTTCCGACCGACTAGCTTCTCGGTCCTGAGGTTGCGGGTTCGATCCCCGCTGAGAGCAACATGTATGTGATGAACATAAATGATTCTTTGATACGCCCGATTTCTGAACTGAGTATTCAAGCTGAGAACGACTTAAGTATCGTTTTGTCTCATTCAGTTGTTAAGATTTCAATGCGACAGAACGATACTTAAGTCTTTCTCAGCTGGAATACTCAATTCAGAAATCGGTCGTTGGTCTTGGATAACTTATATGTGTTTTATATAATAATATTAAATACATCGTTGAGTTAGTATCCCATAATACAAGTCTACTTAGTTTGGGGCTAACTTAATTTGTGTAAATATATGTCCGCATATTAATTATTATTATTATATCTATTAGATAAATGCCGTGTAGTGTTGGCTTAGAATAACACTACCCCATTTCTACCCGCGGGTGATCGTAAGAGGCGACTAAGGGTATAGGGGCTTTTTAAGTGATTTTTGGGCGCTGTGGTTGGAGACCCGTCACCAAAAATATTTATTATTACCATCTTTTCCCCAATCAACTTCCAAAAGTGGCTGAGAAATTTCTCATTTCAAAGCTCTGGCTACCCCGTTAAGGGATTAATAGCCGTGAGTATATGTATGTATGTAGATAAATGTCTTTCCTCATTTAGCTTTTGTGTATCCTACCTACGTGTACCTGACTGAACCATTCTCACATTATCTCTTCTATTATTTTTACAGTATAATGTGTAGTTTCGGCTTAAAATAGTACAATAGAATAGGCTATTTGACTGTTATAAAAATATACATTTCTTTTATTTCACTAGTCTTAATATTTCTTTTTTGGAGCAATATGTATTAATGCGAGATAAAAATATTGCATTATTTCACTAAAATCCGTCTTCTAAAATAAGTATTTTCGATGCGACTGCCACGTGACTAAAAACGACCGTGATTGGCTATTTCTATAATGACGTAGACCACGCATAAACAGACTGTGTATCGCTTCGCTCATTGGTGGTTAATGCGGAATTAACGTCATTTGTGTTACAGCCGCCATATAACTTAAAGTTGCGTTTTCGCAGCACATTTGAATATTGCATTTTCTTTTTCAATTTTTTAATAAAATAGCTAAAATGAAGACAGAAAAATATTTTTTTAGGCCTCCTTATAAACAAATTAACACCGTAGGATAGTTTTCAAAACTTAGTCAAATAGTTTATTATAATCTTTTTCATCCGTAGATGTCGTATATGAGGCCACAGAATATGGGGGTTTTTGGTAGTTGGGCGAGGATGCTTGAGACCCTTCACTTACAATCTTCTCCCCTCCAAACTTCCAATAGTGGCTGTGGTACTTCTATTTCCGAAGTTCTAGCTACCACTTCTTGGGATTTATAGTATCGGGAATTTGTCAATAAAACAAAAAATACTAATTATTCGTCTAAATTTATTTTATCGCCTTCAAAGTAAGCCCCATTGCTTGCAATGCAATACAACATCTCCACCGCTTCACCCAGTCTTCCATACATTTTTCATAGGCTATTTGCGGTATGGCCTTACACTCATTCAGTGAATTTTCTTTTATGGCTTCTATCGACTCAAAACGTTTTCCTCGAAGTGGTAATTTTAAATTGGGAAATAAAAAAAAGTCAGACGGAGCCATATCAGGTGAATACGGTGCTTGGTCGAGAAATTTTGTTGAATATTTCGCTAAAAACTCTTTCACTATAATGGCTGTGTGATGGTGCATTATCATAGTGCAGCATCCATGAGTTGTGTTGCCACAAATCTGGACGTTTTCGGCGGATACTCTCACGCAAACGCTTCATGACGCCTAAATAATATTATTTATTCACTGTTTCTCCCTCTGGAAGGAATTCGGAGTGAACCACACCACGGTAGAAGCTCGGGAAACCATGTCTTCAGCGACATGCTTTCGCTGCGCTTTTTGAACAAAATTGAGCTCTTTTGGAACTAGTCGAGCGGCGACCCGTTTCATGCCTAAAATGTCAATGAGAACGTTGTGGACGGACTTAAAAGATATGTTCACCTCACAAGCCAACTCTCTCAGACTCATACGTCGATTTTCGAGCGCTAATGCAGAGTAGTTCTTGATTCTGTCGATGTTTTCTTTGGTCGTAGCGGTTAAAGGTCTAATAGAACGAGGCAAGTCTACCACTACTTCTCGGCCTTCTTTAAAAGCCTTATACCATTCATAAGCCCCTGTTTTTAGTGATTCACCACATGAAATATCATTCGGAAAACAAAATTTAAGGCACACTCTTTGTTCAACAACATTTTCCATTGTTAAAATCGCCGAGGACTCAAAATTATGACCAACAAAAAATGTAGTTTAGAACCAATTTAGAACAAATTAAACGACAGATCCCGCTCAAATTTTGCGCGCTAAATCAGTACAGTGCTACCAACATGCAGTAAAAAAATTTGAACGACCTCTTTTACGCGGGTCTTTTTATTGACATATTCCCGATACTTTTTACACAAAGTAGTATGTATTAAAATGCTTACCTCCATAGTACAGCTTAATTAATCATAGTGTAAATAATAAAATCATTTTGAACTAACTCCGTGTAGTGCCGGCTTAACATGTCACTATCCCTTATTTCTACTCACGGGTGTCGTAAGAGGCGACTAAGGCTTTGTTAAGGGGTTTTTGTGCGATGCGGTTGAAGACCCATCACCAACGATACCTATTTCTACCATTTTATCCCCTAACAACTTTCGAACGTGGCTGAGGAATGCTTAGCTCTTAAGCTCTGGCTACCCCTTTTTGGGATTTATGACCGTGAGTATGTGTATGTATTCTGAACTTGAATTTAAAACAGATTAAACAGTATCTTACATTGATAACACATTCGACAGCTATCAAAACAGATGTGTTATATGTCTTACATTTCCGTGTGTTATCAGCAATTTATAATTGATAATATTTATGGTACTGTTTAGAATGACCCACGCCCATTTACCGGCAGGTGAAGATAATATAGGGTAGCAGTTGGCAACACTTGATATCGACACCTTTTTGTCTATAAATAAAAGTTCGTTTGGGATCTCGCGATACAGGTTTTGCCTAGTGCGAGGACCGTTAGTTAAAGAGCTTATTCCATTTGTCTGAATTCAGACGTCTGAAAGCGCGTGCGTTAAGCTGGCGTACCATGAAGCTGTATCGAGCTGGTTACTATGTCAAAAAACTCTGCCTAAATAGTGAAAACGTACACAGTGAAAATGGTGTTTATTTCCTAAACTAAAGAGGCACTATTTTTTTTAAGTTTTACACTAATTAGGCACTATTTAGGCAGAGTTTTTTGACATAGTAACCAGCTCGATACAGCTTCATGGTACGCCAGCTTAACGCACGCGCTTTCAGACGTCTGAATTCAGACAAATGGAATAAGCTCTTTACTTTATAAAGCATTGTTCCTACCCTCGAATAAAAATAATTAAATTTAGTAATGTGTCATCACCACTTTATATAAGGTGATAATACTTGTAACATAATGTATCATTGTATACTTAAATATATACTTTTGAATAACTACAAGTTTAATTCATAAGTTTGAAAATGAAAGATCGTATTACTGAGTGACGCAGCTGCATGCGCACGTGCAACCCCCACTACCGTACCGGAGTTGTTTGTCTCAGTGTTTAAAACGGGTGACGTGCCAGTAGCTGCGTCATTCGAGTTCTGACTGTCTAGTCGAGAGGAACTGCTGCTTGAAAGATATTATGTAAGTTATAACATTAACTACCTATTGCTAATTGTATTAATTACTAAGTGTATATATACTTGTGCTTAAGTATAGATAGTATATTTATGCCTAAATGCTTCACTACTACTATGTATTAAAATGTGCATAGGTGTTTCATGTAACGCTATTGAATGTATGTATAAAGTCACTTGCTACGGAACTATATTTGCTGTAGTTATTGTAGAACAGTATAGTGTTGATTATATGAAATGATAGTTAATTAAACAGAGTTTTATTTGTAGAGGTTATAGATTTCTCTAGTATTGAATACCATCCCGTAAGGCCTGACATTTCAGAAGTGGGGATAGAACCAGTTTTATTTTTTTTAATGCGTCAGCATTATGTATGTATTGTATGTATATACTGTGTTGTTCTGAGCTGATGTAACCAATTCGATGAAGTTGGTAAGCAAACAGTAGAAATTAACAAATTAGAAATCCGGTAATACTAAATACAAGTTGTGTCTGACTGTATTGTTCCCTACAGTTATTTTTTCTTCAATGAGTAACTATTTATTTGTCAATTTCCGGTATATTTTAACGTTTATCTGATACCCAGTTAAGTTATAATAGTTGCTGATTTGACTTGAGATAATTTATAAGTATCCTTCCGGTACAATTAAACGAAATATAAATATTGGCTGCTCATTTGACTTATACTACCGGAGAGGATATAACCGGCCGGAAACGAGTCAAATCAATAAAGTATGAATACTGCGAAATTGGTAGCAAATGCATGAGCGGCGAATGTACAATATAATCATTAGAAAAATTTGAACGAATAAATATTTTTATTTCAAGAGGAAAGCAGTATAATTGAGTTTCGGTAGCTATTTTCCTTTAATCATTCGCTGATTTACGTTGTTGATCTACGTCTAAGGTGGAACTTTAATTAAGAGTTATTTATTCACATTTTCCCCTTTTAGTACTCGGACCCGTCCTAATCTGGTCTGTACTTATTTATGGTTACAAGGCTACATAGCTTGCTGCTACCACTTTCCACTTTATGCCAGAAACTACGCGTACCAATTGATTTTTTTCAGATTATTGTGGAGTCTAAAACTTCGCCATCAGTTCGCAAAGGTCGGTCGCACTCCAGGCGCACTGGAGCTGACCATTATCGAACCCGGTCACGAAGTCCGGTATGCCGCGATTTATGTGACCGGGCCAGTCGCTGCATGGACGAGTATGGGAGCCAGCGCAGTCCGGTGCTTCCGTGTCGATCGCACATTCACCATCGTCGTGTAGTGCGCACGTCTGAAGAACCATCCAGCCATGAGGAGCTTGGATTGCATCATGAAACGCTGTACAACTAGTACAATGAAGGAAAGAAACTTCAGTAACATGAGCGTGTTGTGCGGCCACAATCGCCTGGCTACCGGGCGCGAGGCTGCCACTCACGGGACCGCCGATCTGAAGATAGCAGTGGCGAATCACGGGGCGTTAGCCCGGAGGTCCGCGACCGCCGCTGTCGCTCGTACATCCGGCGCCCTCAATACCGTCGTCGCTTGCGTGACAGGCGCTCAGGTGATCGTCGTTCACGGGATCAGCCGCGCCGCCGGGACGATCGGCTGGTACTCGTGGCTGCAACTACCAATGCAGAACACCAAGCCGCCGCGGTGGGTGAGTCAAACAATCCGTCTTTAAGTATAGATAGTTTAATGAAGATAGCACAAATAGTAAAATCTATGAACCAAACGGATTCGTCGGACAAAATAGGGACAAGCATGCATAATCCAATGCCTAAGTTTGATCCCGGCCGAAAGGAGCAGACGATGACCATGTGGTTGCACAAGGTTAACGAGTGTGCTACAATATATAGTTGGTCAGAAAAACAAATAGTACGCTTTGCGCTGCCAAAATTAAAAGGTGTTGCCCAGAGGTGGTTTGAGGGGTTATCGTCTGTTCCTTTTACGTGGGGAGAGTGGCAAAGAGAGCTTTTGTCTACATTCCCTGTCGAAGAAAATTATGGGCAAATGCTTGGGCAATATGTTAGCTAAACGTGCTCGATTAAATGATTCACTGGAAGAGTGCTATTATAAAAAAAAAATACATTGATAAATAGGTGTGGAATAGTAGGAACTAGGGCGGTAGAATGTGTTTTACACGGGATAGATGACAGGGCAGTGTGCTTAGGAGCCGAGGCAGTTACTTTATTTATTTGTTTATTTAAGAAATCAACGGCTTAATGCTAATACAATGGTAAATAGGACAACAGTTTTTTTTAAAAGTAAAGCTAATTATAAATTTCATTATAAAATTAAAAAGTACAATGGTTGTAGCAGTTGGGACGTACTGAAATTATCAGTTTATAAATTACATAAACTTATACATATTAAATACATACATAGATGTAGAAAGATATATAATATAGATACACTAAAGTATTAGATAACGATTAAGTAATAGATACGTTAAATTTGAAGACCCGGACAAACTTCTGTCTTATTTGCGAAACGTTAGTAATATCCGACCTGACAATGATCGCCCCGGTACACAAAAATGGGTCAACCTCAGTATAAGACAAATAACAATGACTTAGAAACACGTGCTCTACCAAAGACTTCTAGGTGCTTAAATTGTAAACAGGAAGGTCATTTATTTGCCAGCTGTTCACAGCCACTAAAAAGGTGTGCTGAATGCAATAAAATAGGTAATATAACTGAGCAGTGCTTTTCAAAATTATCAGTTTCAGACAAGTTGGTCCTTAAAATTGCCCACACCTACCAACCGACATAATATTCGCCAGTTTTTAGGACTGGCCAGCTTCTTTAAGCATTCTTTCGGCACTTCGTTCCAAAATTTTCAATTAAGAACATTTGTTTTTTGGGCATACGTATTTGTTTAAAGAGAACCTAGATGCACAATAAAACGACCTGTTTGAACAGCGGTTTAATTTCAACAAATCATATTTCCTAGTTACCAAGCGAGTTTATACACTATGTGTCGGTCAGTGTGTCTTCACTAGGATTTGTTTTAAATTCGATGTTCGATATAAAGCTTTTTTTGTGGTAACTTGGGCGAATGAGTTAATTGGGTTAAAATAACACGTGTGCCAGGGAAAGAGACTGTGAATAAAATAGAATATAACATCTGTTTTGTCTTAACAAGGTTTTTTTTTTAATATTCATCAACGGTAACTTCTCATTCCGCCGTAGGTGTGACATCCCAAACAATTTTCGGTTTATATTATTCTTCTCTAAAAATAATTCATAGCAAAATATATGTTTACATATTTGACAACTTAGAAACGGTATTTTTAGAAATGTTGCCAATTAATGCTAAACCTCTTACTAGTTTGCTTAAAAATACTGTAGCGACGCGCTATCAGTACACAATGACGCGCACTACATAGAAACGCTGACAGTGCAAGAAGAATCACATTCCACAGCAACACGAAACAAAGCAATATACGTCACACTCGTCATCAAAACTCGCCATACAAATCGTACAGCGCGCAATCGAAGTTTCTAAAACATTTACTATATATACAAGTTCCAACTTAATACAGTTGGACCGCGGTCCCCAGGCATACCACCGCCTGGCGGAAGATCTTCCCTTTTCCTCCACAATACGTTTAGCGTATAGTAAGTATGATGGCATTCAGACGATGTTGTTGACATAAAATCAGCTTATCATAGATATACATTAGAATTCGATTGACAGATTGTCAAAAATGAATACATTTCTCATGGGTTTATGTGTAAAATCTATACTATTAATGAATCTGTAGAGAGGTCAATTCTGTACATTGAATATATTTTCAAAATAACTATCTGGGGGTGATTAGTGATCGATACTGATGCCAAAAATACTATCAATAAAATTTTTGTCTGTCTGTCTGTCGGTTTGTATGTTCCTTATGGAAACGAAAACTACTGGACGGATTTTAACGAAACTTGGCACAATTATTCTTCATACTCCTGGGCAGGTTATAGTGTACTTTTCATCAGAGTAGTGAAGGGGAATTTTGGGAATACAGGGGAAGTTACTCAAATTTTTAAGCTTCCGTCGCGTGTGCAGCCTTAATGGTTAAACTTACATAGGAATCAAGTATGACGGAAATATTCTTCATAAAATTGTCAAAAAAAAAATTCGGCAATAGCATGTGTCTATCCTTATGGTTGACTCACAATAACACGTGTAACTCCTGATAGCTTAGCAGTTCGGAGCATTCTGATTATATTTGTTTAATCTTACGTTTATAATACTCTCACTCATTCCTAAAATAAAACAGGTAACGTTATTACCTATTCAATAATATAAATAAATAAATAATAAAAAAAAAACATGGAAATCGGTAGAGAAACGCTGAAATTATACATGAAATAAGCCATCGCGCCCGTGACCAAAACCAAGTCTTTACTAATTTACATATTACATGCTAGATGGCGCCAGTAGTTGCATCCTACATCACGTAATGATTTCTTTTATAGATTGTTATAAATACTTCATGGCGTTTTATTCCAAAAATTTGCTAATAAAAGGAAACACTGAACCGTTCATAAAATAACACCAAACATCACTGTTCAGGAGTGCTTTAAATTTAATAAATTGAAAACATTGCGCTAAATTTTACAATGTTTGAGCAGTGATTGAAGAAAGAAAACTCAGATATTTAAAGAAAAAAAAACAACGCTACCCGTGCGAAGCTGGGCCGATCCACTATTATATAATAAAATAAGAAAACAAATTCAAAGTAATAATAAAACGCAGTCTTCATTTAAAAGCTTATTACAGTTTAAATGAATATATGAAAGCTACACAAAGTGTCAGTAAATGACAAGCGTCAATATCAAATAAGAATTTTTATTTTATCAATATTATTAATTTATCAATTTTTATCAATTTCCATAGGGCTAGTATGGAATCGGCCATACTAATGTTACGCACACCGTTGTATTTTCTTTTTGGTCTCTCTTCCATCTTTGTATTGCCATTTTACATAAGTAAGGATAGCATAATATATCATTCAAATTATAGAAGAAAACTAAAATGACAAATTGTTTAGGCTGATTACTAAAGGTTACAGATGGGTTATGCCAACATACCCCTTTTGGCGCAATAGTATAGTGGTAACGAGCTGTCCGATAAATCCGTTGTTCTTGAATAATTATATTGTTTTATATTTAGTAAATATAAAGTAGATAATTATATTTGAAGTTCACACGTTTGATTGTTTTTAAAGACGGAATGGTTTATTTGAGGACGGAAGGGTCCAATTTATTGTGAGGACGGAAGGGTCCAATTTATTGTGAGGACGGAAGGGTCCAATTTATTGTGAGGACGGAAGGGTCCAATTTATTGTGAGGACGGAAGGGTCCAATTTATTGTGAGGACGGAAGGGTCCAATTTATTGTGAGGACGGAAGGGTCCAATTTATTGTGAGGACGGAAGGGTCCAATTTATTGTGAGGACGGAAGGGTCCATTTTATTGTGAGGACGGAAGGGTCCAATTTATTGTGAGGACGGAATGGTCCAATTTATTGTGAGGACGGAATGGTCCAATTTATTGTGAGGACGGAATGGTCCAATTTAGTGTGAGGACGCAAAAACAAAAAAGGGCTAAAGTGTAAAATAATAATAATAATATAATTATCCTTACTAGTATGCTTAAACCTCCAATGTAAATGTAATAAATTTTGAGTCTACTAACAGCATGAGGTCATGCTTATAAAAAGGATGGCCGACTGTCATCACCACTTTATATAAGGTGATAATACTTGTAACATAATGTATCATTGTATACTTAAATATATACTTTTGAATAACTACAAGTTTAATTCATAAGTTTGAAAATGAAAGATCGTATTACTGAGTGACGCAGCTGCATGCGCACGTGCAACCCCCACTACCGTACCGGAGTTGTTTGTCTCAGTGTTTAAAACGGGTGACGTGCCAGTAGCTGCGTCATTCGAGTTCTGACTGTCTAGTCGAGAGGAACTGCTGCTTGAAAGATATTATGTAAGTTATAACATTAACTACCTATTGCTAATTGTATTAATTACTAAGTGTATATATACTTGTGCTTAAGTATAGATAGTATATTTATGCCTAAATGCTTCACTACTACTATGTATTAAAATGTGCATAGGTGTTTCATGTAACGCTATTGAATGTATGTATAAAGTCACTTGCTACGGAACTATATTTGCTGTAGTTATTGTAGAACAGTATAGTGTTGATTATATGAAATGATAGTTAATTAAACAGAGTTTTATTTGTAGAGGTTATAGATTTCTCTAGTATTGAATACCATCCCGTAAGGCCTGACAAATGTGAATATAGTTTTATAATAATTTAATAATGTGATTGTAAATTAATGCTTTTTTTTTGTTCATAATTTCAGAACAAAAAAAAAGAATAAAGAATAAAGTTGAGCTTTGGAAGTGATATACATACTTTTCCGATAGTTAACTTTATGAAGCATTGTTCCTACCCTCGAATAAAAATAGTTAAATTTAGTAATGTGAATATAATTTTATAATAATTTAATAATGTGATTGTAATTTAATGCTTTTTGTTAATTATGTCAGAACAATAAAGAATATTTGATTTGATATTTGATTTGATTTGAAATTTGTCCATCAGGTCCATTCTCCTTTTTCTTCGTCACCACGATTTCGAAACAAGAGAAATGAAATGTTTATAACCAATTCCTTATAATAATAATAGAATAAGAAATTCCTTAGCCACTTTTGGAAGTTGAGAGAGAAAAAGATCGGAAAGTAAATGTTTTTGGTGATGGGTCTCCAACCGCATCGACCAAAAATCACTTTAGAAACCACAATAAATACATGCATTTTTATAACACAAAGGATAAAATCTTGGTTTTGATGTTTAATTGTATTTTTTGTCACTTCCAGGTTTAGCAGTATGACGATTGGTGTGATTGTTTTCATAAAATAACATAAACGTTCACACCGAATATCCCCGAAGGGGTTGGCAGAGGTACTAATACTTATGAACATCACGTGACTTTGTCACCTGGTGTTCAGAGTACCCAAGTTTTGCATGGACAGTGTACTCACGTAATAGGGGGCAGGCCTATCGTCGTTTTGTTTACAGTTACAGTATTAAACAGACTATATACCTAGGTATGATTTAAAAAAAAACCCTAAGGAGTAAAATGGGACTATAATTTTATGATTATTAGATTTTTGGTGTTCAATCACGATTCACGCCTGACTAAGTTTCACGTACAGAAACTTAGTCTTATGTCACGAAAATTAAGTAACAAGTTACTAATACATTTTATAGATTTATCTATATGTTTTTCTTCTAGAGGTGTCTATTACTTAATAATATATTTTATAATCTTTCGAGTGGTTTCGTAGCCTATTTATTACATAGAAACAAACACGCAAACTCATACTCCTTTTTTTAACATATAATATGTGGCGTACCTATTTATTACACACATAGTTTATGTATATTTTACAATATTTACATATTTACAATTTTTACACTTTTTATTTATTTATTAATAAAATAATAATAATAAAAATATATTTTATGTGTGTAATTTTATTTCTATATGTACACAACAGTATACGATACATACATTTAATTATTTCTTATATTTACACATTTATTTTATTCCCATACAAAATAATTATATTAATTTATTATCTAAAACTCAATTCACACTTTGCCGTTTTGACCGCAAGTACTTGAACACCTGACCACTGCGTCGATTCATCGATGCTTTGTGATTGGCTAGCGGCCGGTGGCGTGATGTGAGTCAGCGCGCTTGCGATGTCTAGGATCTGCATGGCGACAGACATCAGTTGAGATTTATTATCGATACGCACGGATGTAATAAGTTTCCTATTGTGCATTGCGCTCCGTAATTGTTATTTGTTATCTTACTGTCTATCCTTTCTTGTTTCTTGTGCACCTTCGTTTTAATTGTATGTTTAGTTTGTTTTATGTAAATTGTGCCGTATTAATGACTTTGTGGAACAGTGAATATATAGTGATTCAACAATCTTTGTGAATATTATTTGTTAGGGTTCCTCAGTACAATTTACCCCTTGCACAAAGTTAAAACCGAACATTAACCTACCAAAGTGGTGACCCCTGAACTGAGTACAAACGGAACAATGAGTGACAGTGTGGATAGTGGTGATGACACAGCACGCGAAAGGCCAGGAGCCGGGAGCCATGGAGCAGATGGGAGCAGCAGCCGACATACCCGAAAGTCGAGACGGCAGTCCGCCGAGGTGTTTCGCGTTGGCATACGCATACCCCCATTTTGGCCAGAGAAGCCTGCCATTTGGTTCGCACAAATCGAGGGTCAATTCTCCATTAGTGGTGTGACTACTGACGCAACCAAATACAATTACGTAATTGGAAATTTAGAGAGCCAATACATTGCCGAAGTTGAAGACATATTGATGCTGCCAACTGACACACCCAACAGGTATGAGAAGCTCAAAGCAGAATTAATAAAGCACCTTTCGGTGTCCAAGGAGAGGCGAGTGCAACAGCTGCTCATGCACGAAGAGTTAGGTGACAGAAAGCCATCTCAGTTCCTGCGGCATTTGCAACATCTTGCTGGAGTTGGCGTTCCGGAGGATTTTATAAAAACGATCTGGACGAGCCACCTCCCCCAGAGCATACAAACAATTATCGCATCCCAGGACTCGCTACCCATCGACAGAATCGCAGACCTCGCGGATAGGATTCACGACATCGTGCCACCCCCTCACCGCCAGGTAGCATCTACATCTGCGACACCTCAACCACCGTCATTGGAGAGCATGTCCCAACAGATATCGGAATTGACTGCGCAGGTGCGAGCATTGTCAGCCCGCGTGAACGACTCGCCTAGATCTAGGCCGAATAGTAGAGGTAACAACAGGAGTAGGAAGAACAGCCGTTCCAGGTCCAAATCAAGTTACCGCAAGCACCCGCTTTGCTGGTACCACTCACGATTTGGAGCCAACGCCAAGACCTGTATTCCGCCTTGTGACTACTCGTCGGAAAACGCTCGGGGCAGTCGGTGATGGCGACTAGCGATTGCCCGAATTCTAGTGGTCGCTTATTCGTCACGGACCGAAGATCCAAGGTGCAGTTCCTGGTGGATACCGGCAGTGACCTGTGCGTCTTCCCCCGTTCGTCAGTTAATGAGCGGCGAGTGAAGACAAACTACCAGCTGTGCGCCGCCAACGGTAGTGCCATCAACACATATGGTTACATCCAACTGAGCCTGGATCTGGGACTACGGCGGGATTTCGTGTGGAAGTTTATTGTCGCCGATGTGACTAAGGCGATAATTGGTGCAGATTTTTTAAGTTTTTTTAATATTGTTGTAGATTGTCGACACCAACGCCTAATAGATAATTTAACGTCATTGTCAACAAATGCTATTAACGCCCTACATGTAGATGTGTTTTCTGTTAAGGTCTCAACTGGTGACTCTCGGTACCATGCGATCCTAGACGAGTTCCCAGAAATAACTCGACCAGCAGGTACAACACAGACACCGACACACAACACACTACACCACATACGCACCACTCCAGGACCCCCCATTTCTTGTTCCCCCCGCAGATTAGCACCCGATAAACTGATTATCGCAAAACGGGAGTTTGAAGCCATGCTGCAAGCTGGTACAGCTCGACCATCGGAAAGCCCCTGGTGCTCACCCCTTCATCTAGCGCCGAAAAAGGATAACGGTTGGCGTCCATGCGGCGATTATCGCTTGTTAAACGCCCGAACTGTGCCGGATAAATATCCTATCAGGCACATACATGATTTTTCACACAACATTGCAGGTTGCCAGGTATTTTCTACTGTAGATTTGGTCAAGGCATACAACCAAATCCGCGTGTCGCCTGAAGACATACCCAAAACTGCAATAACTACCCCATTTGGACTTTTCGAGTTTCCATTCATGACCTTCGGTTTAAGGAATGCCGGACAGACATTCCAAAGGTTCGTGGATGAGATGACTCGTGGCTTAGAGTTTTGTTATTGCTTTTTGGATGACTTCTTAGTGTTTTCCAAGGATAAGGCAGAGCACGAGGACCACCTCCGTCAGTTATTCACTAGGATGAAGAAATACGGAATCTTAATCAACACCTCAAAGTGCGTTTTTGGCGCTTCTGAGGTAAATTTCTTAGGCTACCACATTTCTGCTGCCGGTACTAAGCCCCTTGACTGTAAAGTTGAAGCAGTGCAAGCTATTTCTCCACCTCGCACGGTAAGAGAGCTTCGTCGCTTCTTAGGGATGCTTAATTTCTATCGCAGGTTTATCCCACGCGCTGCCGCAATACAAGCCCCGCTTAATGCTTTGCTTACTGGATCCGTCAAAGGTTCCCATCCTGTTGAGTTCAACGATCAAGCTTTATCCGCTTTCAATGCTTGTAAGATTAGCCTTAGCAATGCAGCACTTCTTGCTCATCCCGATTGCAACGCTAAGCTTGCGCTTGTGACTGATGCGTCAGATATTGCTATAGGTGCAGTTGTTCAGCAATGGAGCAATGGAGTGTGGCAACCTCTGGCATTTTTCTCACGGAAACTCTGCCCTTCACAGGTGAAATACTCACCCTACGATCGCGAGTTGCTCGCGATTTACGAGAGCGTAAAATACTTCCGCCATATGCTAGAGGCTCGGCATTTCACTATCTATACTGACCATAAGCCCTTATGTTTCGCTTTTCATGAGCGAAAGAGAAACTCTTCTCCCCGTCAGTATAGGCATTTGGATTTCATCTCTCAGTTCACCACCGACATTCAACATATTTCTGGAAGAGATAACGTCGTTGCCGATGCGCTCTCTAGAGTCGAGGAACTAGAGATGCCAGTCCAAATTGAAATGCTAGCCACAGCCCAAGCCTCCGATCCAGAATTACTCACTTTTCTTAAAGGGCCAACTTCTCTTCGATTAGAAAAGGTTAAGGTTGATGGTCATCGTACTGAAGTGTACTGCGACGTCAGTACAGCGATACCTAGACCCTTCGTGCCCAAATCACTTAGAATGCAAGTTTTTTCCAGCCTACATTCTCTTAGCCACCCCGGCGCCAATGGTACAGCGAAGTTGGTTAGTCAACGTTTCGTCTGGCCCGGGATCCGCAAGGATTGTCGAGAGTGGGCTAAATCTTGCCAAGCGTGCCAGCGAGCTAAAGTAACCCGTCACGTATCCGCCCCGTTGGGTAGTTCAGGTATTGCCTGACGGCCATTGATCGCTTTACGCGCTGGCCAGAGGTAATTCCTATCGTTGATATTACAGCGGAAACCGTAGCACGCGCTTTTGTCTCTGGATGGATATCCAGGTATGGATGCCCCACAGACATTGTCAGCGACCGTGGTCGACAATTCGACTGCGCTTTATTTTCTTTCCTTTCCCAAATGATTGGTTTCAATCATAGAATGACTACTGCATATCATCCGGCGTGTAATGGCATGGTGGAGCGTTTCCACCGCCAACTTAAAGCCGCTATAATGTGCCACGCCAGCTCTAGTACATGGACCGAATCACTTCCCTTGGTGCTACTTGGCATCAGAAGTGCTTTCAAAGAAGATCTGCAGACTTCTTCAGCAGAACTTCTCTATGGTGAGCAGTTGCGACTTCCCGGCGAGTTCTTCGAACATAAACTTGAAGGTTCTACAGATCTTACAGATTTCACAACCCGATTGCGCTCGTTCGCTGCTAATCTCCGCCCATCGCCAGCCTCTCGTCATTCGAAACAGAATATTTTCGTTTTCAAGGATCTTCAAACAACTGACCATGTATTTCTTAGGGACGACACGGTCAGAAGTTCTCTAAGTCCACCCTATACTGGACCCTACAAAGTAGTGAGCCGGAAGGATAAAACTTTTAAAATTAATTTTAAGGGTAGATTAGTCACAGTTTCAGTAGACCGCATTAAACCAGCCTACATGTTGTCCGACACCCCTTCTACCCCTGATATTGTAGATAGCCAATCTGTTCCCCAAGAACCAGTAACTATCGTTCCTCCACAGAAATTTACTCGATCTGGTCGAATAGTTAGATTTCCAGATTATTATCGCCCGTAGGACGGTCTCTGGAGGGGAGTGATGTGGCGTACCTATTTATTACACACATAGTTTATGTATATTTTACAATATTTACATATTTACAATTTTTACACTTTTTATTTATTTATTAATAAAATAATAATAATAAAAATATATTTTATGTGTGTAATTTTATTTCTATATGTACACAACAGTATACGATACATACATTTAATTATTTCTTATATTTACACATTTATTTTATTCCCATACAAAATAATTATATTAATTTATTATCTAAAACTCAATTCACACTTTGCCGTTTTGACCGCAAGTACTTGAACACCTGACCACTGCGTCGATTCATCGATGCTTTGTGATTGGCTAGCGGCCGGTGGCGTGATGTGAGTCAGCGCGCTTGCGATGTCTAGGATCTGCATGCCGACAGACATCAGTTGAGATTTATTATCGATACGCACGGATGTAATACGTTTCCTATTGTGCATTGCGCTCCGTAATTGTTATTTGTTATCTTACTGTCTATCCTTTCTTGTTTCTTGTGCACCTTCGTTTTAATTGTATGTTTAGTTTGTTTTATGTAAATTGTGCCGTATTAATGACTTTGTGGAACAGTGAATATATAGTGATTCAACAATCTTTGTGAATATTATTTGTTAGGGTTCCTCAGTACAATTTACCCCTTGCACAAAGTTAAAACCGAACATTAACCTACCAAAAATATAGAAACATATACGCATGTCATGAATTCCCATTGGGGTAGGCAGAGACTATCGATCGCCACATCGAACGATCCTGACAAACCTCTCTAGCTTCGTTTACATCCATCAATCTTTTCATACATGCTCTTTTATTCTTCATACTGCGGACACCTGCCTTAATATAATATAGAAACATATACGCATGTCATTAATTCCCTTTGGGCTAGGCAGAGATTATCAGTCTTAACAATAAATAAAAATAAAAGGAATTACATCATGCGACACTGATAAAATATATTCAATCAGTTAACAAAAGTGCATGCCTAATAAATATATAAATAAATAAGTTGTACTCACAGATTAAATATTAGGTTGTACTTCTTAGTAAAACTGGTTTTTTATCTCTTTAAAAGATAAATAAGGAATAAAACAACACATTACACAAATAAAAATATATTTAATAAGTAAATCAGTAAACAGCAATAATCAAATCTGAACAAACACGACGGACGCCACCACGTTGCCAACTTTCCCGCCAAATTTGAACTGCGGCGTGTCGGTATGACGCAGCTGAGACGCAACTTCTTTGTCAGTTTGACTTTGGTTTGACTACGGTCTATTGAGGAATTTTTACGGCCATTTAAACAAACATAAATTATGATTTCTAATGATCACAAATAGTGTACATTTTTCTAGTTTATGGTTTGAAGAAATTAGCTGAATAACTTGTTTAAGATTCTTTATATATTCAATTATCATCGAAATAAAACGTAATGAGAATGGAAACATGTAACATTGTACTAATGTACATACACACATACATACATATTCTCACGCCGTTAGTTCCCATTGGGGTAGGCAGAGACTATCGATCGCCACCTTGTACGATCCTGGCAAACCTCTCTGGCTTCGTTTACATCCATCAATCTTTTCATACATGCTCTTTTATTCTTCATACTGCGGACACCTTTTTGAGCACATTTTCTATTTACTAATGTGCTTAAAGACTTAGCACACCGTCATCTTAAGGACGCTTTCTCGAAATAAGTTGTACTTAGTAAAACTGTTTATTATCTCTGTAAAAGGAGTGGGTATCAAATAAGGAATAAAACAACTCATAACACAAATAAAAATATATTTAATCAGTAAATCAGTTAACAGCAATAATCAATACTTAAAAACCACGACGGAAGCCACCACGTTGCCAACTTTCCCGCCAAATTTGAACTGCGGCGTCGGTATGACGCAGCTGAGACGCAACTTCTGTGAGAAGTGCTTCGTTACTTGATCTTAGGTCCAGGTCCAGTTTTTTTTATTTATGGTGTGATTGAAATTGACTAAATACTTGGTTCTCTAGTCATTTGAATTCGTAATCTTAGTCCATACCAAATGAAATCGAAATCAAACGTCCAAAAAATATAAACATGTAATGTAACATGGTAAATATTAAGCTTATGCTCAAATAAGTAAGTGTTTGCACAGCGCCATCTTAAGGACGCTTTCCGTGTACGTACACCTATGAAATAAGTTGTACTTCTAAGGGGTAGGCAACAAATAAGGAATAAACCAACACATAACACAAATAAAAATATATTTAATCAGTAAATGAGTTAACAGCAATAATCAAATCTTAACAAACACGACAGAAGCCACCACGTTGCCAACTTTCCCACCAAATTTGAACTGCGGCGTCGGTATGACGCAGCTGAGACGCAACTTCTGTGAGAAGTGCTTCGTCAGCTCGTCTTCGGTCCAATTGCACGATGTTATTATGAATAGACCTGGGAAATGATGACATATGCTATATATTTTGAAAATGAAAGGTTAAAATAGTCGTTTGTGATGTAATGAATCAAATAAAATATATATAAAAAAAATCATATGTATTTTTCGTTAAATTAGATTAAAATGACTGCCTCTGTGGTCACGCTGTTAAGCGCTGGGTTTCAAGTACGGAGGTCTCGTGTTCGATCCCCAGGGGTGATAACCTTACAAATTTATTTGTAAGGTTATTGCAGACTTGAATCACCTGATTATCCGAAAATTAAGATGATTCCGTGCTTAGGAGGGCACGTTAAACCGTCGGTCGCGGCTACTATCGCGATGGTATTCGTTAGTCTGCCAAACCGCAATAGGCCAGCGTGGTGGACTATGGCCAAATCGCCCTATATAGGGTAGGCCCGAGCCCCTTGGTGGGGACATATATGGGCTGTGAGGTGAGGAAGATTAAAATTACTCTGGTAAAGAGAAGCAACAAGAATAAATGAATACAAACATATGTGGACTTGACACGTTGAATAGAAGTCCTTCTTAGCCCCTACAAGTGCTAAGAAGGGATGACTTGTGGTAAGAGATAGTAAATCGACGATATATTTAATAATATATAATACGCATACAATTAATATTTTGATCCAGCAGTTTTAAGCTAGTCAACTACCATAGGACACGGACATCGTCAAATCGTCACTTTTATTTCAAAAACATAAATCAAAAGAATTAACATAACCTCAAGCAATTAAGTAAATAATAATAATGTACGGGTGGAATTTAGAACACTAATTTTTTTTAAAGTCTGTTAAAACAAACACGGGAAGTAGTTTTCTTTTATGAAATAATTCGATGTCTAACAAATGAAAATAGCTATGCACTATGCCAAGATGTTATTTTTTTTTTGTATAAAGTAAGATTTTTTTTCGAGTGCGTTAATTGCATTTTAGATGTGACAGCATGAGGTAGGAAAATGATCTTCCAAACGTGGGATCGATTTAAGTACCAATTTAAAAAAAAAAACGGGCGATTGTTTTGAAACACTAAGTAAAATAAATTGAAAAAATTAAAACTGTGCATTTTATTGAAGTTTGAGCATGATCTTTCATGGTACTTACTTCCCAAGATAGTGTTGGGTTAAATAATATAAAACAATTTTTAAAAACTATGGATATCTGTCTTTGCACGGAGAATAATTTCTCTTACATAAATAGTTTACTAGAATTTATGAAATGGATCTTAACAGCAGATTTTCATATGTCTTTTAATTATAGATTTTTCCATACTGACCGATCCAAATGAGCACCTGTAAAGATGATATGACAAGTTTCCTACATTTAAACGCATTTCGATTGGCATGTCACATGTTGTGCCCATATCAATAGTAAAGTTCCGATTACAATTATTTCGATTGTTGTAACATTTCACAATCTACTTAGAGACATACATACATATACTCACGCCATTTGTTGGCATTGGGGAAGGCAGAGACAATTGATAGCCACTTTGTACTATGCTGGCAAACCCCTCAAACTTGATTTACATTTATCAATACAAACATACATACATATACTCACGCCATTAGTTCCCATTAGGGTAAGAAGAGACTATTGATCGCCACTTCGAACGATCCTGACAAACCTCTCTAGCTTCGTTTACATCCATCAATCTTTTCATACATGCTCTTTTCTTCATACTTCGTACGCCAGCCTTTTTGAGCACACTCTCAATTTGGTCCAAGTGTGTTCTCCGTGGTCGTCCTCTACTAACATTACTATCATCCATCCTCTCTACATTTATCAATCTTTCATACATACTCTTTTAATCTACTTCGGATGCCTGTCTTTTGGAGTACCCTCTTTATTTGGTCTTGTTAGTAAATAAGAACGCATCCATTTATATTTGCCAACTGGCAACATTGTATTATTGTCTTATGGCTACACTGTACTGTGAAGTGAAGTTGCATTAAATACTGTTGCGTGTAATGGTTGTCTAATTTATCTTATTATCAACCCTAAATATATCAACATGGTAGCAGAGCGTGGTTGGTTGGAATAATAAGAAGTAAAAACACAGTGAGAATTGGAAAAACAAGAAAACGGACGCAAAGTTGCATATTTTTGAGTTGCAACATAACCTCGTGGCGGCGTGCTCAGTCTACTCCTTTGTCGAAAATACGTTAAAAATGACCAGTATGGGCCAAGGTTCATTCCACATCGACAGACTAGTCGGAAGAGAAAATTATGCAACTTGGAAATTTGCTGTGGAAGCGTATTTCAAGCTTGATGACTTGTGGAGTTGTGTTGAAGGAACCAACAACGACGTCATAAAGGAAACAAAGGCGAAGTCTAAACTTATTTTGCTGCTGGATCCGACTAATTACGTACATGTACAGAACGCAAATACATGTAAAGAAGTCTGGGACTGCCTACAACAAGCTTTTGATGACAGCGGTTTGTACAGAAAAGTTGCGTTGTTGAGAGATCTCATCACTACTACGTTAGACAGTTCTCGTAATGTGGATGACTATGTGACCAAGATAATGTCGACCGCTCATAAGCTAAGGAACATTAAATTTGACATTAACGATGAATGGCTTGGAACGCTGATGTTAGCCGGCTTACCAGAAATTTATAAGCCGATGATTATGGGATTGGAGAGCTCAGGGATTAAGATCAGCGCAGACTCCATTAAAACAAAGCTCCTGCAGGAAGTTCAATGCTCAGACAATACAGCATTCTTCACAAGGAAGACAACCGTTTCTGAGAACCACAGTATGAGAAAGGGCTACAATCCAAAAGGGCCCCGATGTTACAATTGCAACAAGCATGGACATTTTGCTAAGAACTGTCGTGCTCCGAAGAAGAAACCAGTAGAGAAAGCAGAAGGAAATAAGAGTTTCATTGCAGCATTATCAGCATGTTCACAGACAATGAATCCGGACCTTTGGTATGTGGACTCAGGTGCTTCCATGCACATGACAAATAGATGTGATTGGATGTATGATGTTACAAGCCCACCGATACCCACCATAACAGTTGCCAGTAAGACACCACTACCTGTGCAAAATATGGGAAAGGTTAATTTGTTGCTAAATGGTGATGAACAAAGAAAAATACAGGTGAGAGAAGTTTTGTATATACCCAAACTTGCTGCCAATCTCTTATCAGTAAGTGCTATGGTGAAAAATGGCTGTAAGGTTAATTTCAGAGATGAATATTGTGATATTTATGATAATAATAATAAATTCCTCTGCTCAGCCACACTAGTAAATAATTTGTATCAGTTAAACACTCACAGAGAAGTCTTATCTAACCTAACATGGTCAAATAACTTAAATGATGTTGTCCTATGGCATAGAAGAATGGGACACCTGAATTTTTCAGATGTTAGCAAGTTGCCAGAATGTGCAGAGGGAGTCACTCTGTTGCCAGACAAAAGCAAAGGACCTTTCACATGCACCACTTGTCTCGAAGGTAAACAAAGTAGACTGCCATTCAATAACATTGGCATCAGAGCTTCACACCCACTGCAGCTTATCCACACAGACTTATGTGGACCAATGGAACAGACATCACTGGGAGGTATGAAGTATTTCATTACTTTCATAGATGACTATACAAGAAGAGTTCATGTATATTTTTTGAAAGACAAACTGAGTGTGCTAGATGTGTTTAAAGACTATAAAAGTAAAGTAGAGAATGAACTTGGTTCTAGAATTAAAAATATTAGATCAGATAATGGGAAGGAATATTGTAACAGAGCGTTTCATGGTTTTCTGAGTAAGCATGGCATTCAACATCAAACCAGTACCCCATATTCACCAGAACAGAATGGCCTAGCTGAGAGGATGAATAGGACATTGGTAGAAAGAGCTAGGTGTATGTTGTTTGATGCTCATTTTACTAAAGAATTTTGGGCAGAGGCACTAGCTACAGCAGCCTATATTGTCAATAGATCACCCACTAGATCACTTGATGGCAAAACCCCATTAGAGATGTGGTCAGGCAAGAAACCAAATTTATCAAATATAAAAATTTTTGGCTCTCAAGTGATGGCTCAAGTACCCAAAGAAAAACGTCAGAAATGGGATTCTAAGTCTAGAAAACTTTTATTTGTTGGTTATTGTGAATCAAGCAAGGGATATCGCCTGCTTGACCCTGTCACAAATAAAATCATTAAGAGTAGAGATGTAGTGTTTTTAGAAAATGTTCAAAGATTTGAGCATAATGTGTACTTACCTTGCTCACCTTACAGTGACCCTGAAATACAGTTACCTGAAGAAACCTGCAAAAGGGAATCGCAAACAAGCACAAATCAGTCTTCAAGTGATGAGTATCAGTCAGGAGGAGATGATGATCCATCCTACGAGCCAGATAAGACCTTGGACGACTCAATCCCAGTATGTAATATAAACTTACGTCCACGCAGAGCTCCCCAGCATATAGAAGAGGATGATCATGATGTGAGTTACTTTTGTTCCACACTTAATTTGAGTGATCCTGTAACTGTTCATGAAGCTCTTTCATCTACACATGCTGACCAGTGGAAGAAAGCCATGCAGGAGGAATATGACTCCTTAATTAAGAATAATACTTGGTCACTAGTAGATTTACCGTCAGATAAGAGAACTTTACCATCTAAATGGGTGTTTAAAAGTAAAACAAATGAAAAGGGGGAGATTGTTCGTTTTAAAGCAAGATTAGTCATCAAAGGGTGTGCACAGAGAAAAGGAAATGATTATGATGAAGTCTATGCCCCAGTGGTAAGATATACCTCAGTCCGATTCTTACTTGCTCTAGCTGCTAAATACGACCTAGAAATGATTCAGATGGATGCTATAAGCGCATTTCTACAGGGCGACATAGACACCGAAATCTACATGTCACAACCAGAGTGTTACGAACAGAATGGTCAGGTATGTCACCTACATAAATCTATTTATGGGCTCAAGCAGGCTAGCCGTCAGTGGAACCTGAAATTGAATAATGTGCTACTTAAAATTGGATTGATACGATCAAAAATAGATCCATGCATATATTATCTTGTAAACGGATCAATAATGTTTTTTATTGCAGTTTGGGTCGATGACTTTATGATTTTTACAAATTCTATAAAAAAGGCAACAGATATTAAGGAAAAGTTAAAAGAGGAATTCTGCATGAAAGATCTGGGTGAGTTACAGCAATGTATTGGCATAAATATTAATAGAAATCGTGAGGCTGGTGAAATTATATTAGACCAAGAAAAATACATAAATCTAGTGTTAGAACGCTTTGGAATGTTGGAATGGAAGTCGGTTCGCACTCCAATAGAGGTAAATTCAAAATTTGATAAGAAACCTAAGGATGAAGATAGCAATTTTCCATACAGGGAAGCGGTGGGTTGTCTGATATATCTGGCACAAGTAACAAGACCGGATATCACTTATGCAGTGAATAAATTGAGTCAGTACTGTAATGATCCAGGGATACAACATTGGCTTGGAGTAAAGAGGGTATTGAGGTACCTACAAGGAACTAAAAACTTTAAATTAACTTATAAGAGAGAAGACTCCAAAGAAATAACTGGGTATTGTGATGCAGACTGGGCCGGCGACTCACAGGATAGAAGATCATGCACCGGGTATGTTTTTATATTTCAAAATGCTTGCATATCTTGGAATTCCTGTAAACAACAGACAGTGGCACTTTCTACAGCAGAGGCTGAATATATGGCGATGGCTTCGGCGACCCAGGAGGCCCTGTGGCTTAGACAACTACAAGCTGAACTTGGTCAAGGTGTGGACAGTGCGTTAACTATCTATAGTGATAACCAAAGTGCATTAAGACTAGCGTCAACTGACTGTTATAAACCTAAGACTAAACATATAGACATAAGGTTGCATTTTCTCAGAGAAAATATTGTTAATTCTAAAGTTATTTTTTTGTTTATAAATGGTTGTAAAATGATAGCTGACAATTTAACTAAGGGTGTTACTTTTGAAAAACATCTGTACTGTATTTCTAAAATGGGATTGCGTTCTAGAGGGAGTGTTAGTAAATAAGAACGCATCCATTTATATTTGCCAACTGGCAACATTGTATTATTGTCTTATGGCTACACTGTACTGTGAAGTGAAGTTGCATTAAATACTGTTGCGTGTAATGGTTGTCTAATTTATCTTATTATCAACCCTAAATATATCAACAGGTCTGTCTGATAAACTTTGATGATTCTAAATACTTCTTTCATCCATGCATTTTTGTTTTTGTGTTATAGAAAATTATATATGGTACTAGAAAAATAGATATTGGTTTATAAGAATTTATATAGGTTGTGGTACATTCTTTAACTTTGTGTTCTTTTAAAAATGTCTTACCATTATTTTCAAGCATATCATAAATCTTGTCAATATATTTCTCTCGTTTCTCCTTTGGGTTTTCCGGATTCAAACTAATCGCATCGTAGGTGCCTTTATCGTGAACTATTCGGAATTTCCCACCAAGGCTCTCGGCACTGTCATTTATAATGTCAAATACCTGGAAATAAAAGAAAATGATTGAATATATTTGGCAATAGTTGCAGATAAGAACCCCATTTATCGTGCAGTCGATAAGGGTTCAAATCCCGGTTGGGGCCTACACCAATTTGTCTTTTCTGAAGTCATATGTGTAGTTAATTTATCATGGTTGCTAACGGCGAGGGAAAACATCGCGAGGAAACACACATGGCTGAGTTGTACTTAGTCATGTGACAGTATATTCGCACAAAACGGCGATAGCCCTGCCCCCTATCACGTGAACACACTGTCCCAGCAAAAGTTGGGTACTCTGAACACCAGGTGAGACAATGTCACATGATGTTGAGACGTATTATGACTTATGACAAGTTCAACAAGCTGACCAATATTTACTCAATGAATAACTATGTAAGAAAATTGTAATTGATTGGGTGTTGAAACTTTCATACCATCATAGTGAAATGTTACTGGATGTAATTCAATAATTCTAATTTAAAAGATGTAAAAGACAAAAATTAATACACACACACACACACACACACACACACACACACACACAGATACAAATAAATACTCACACAGAATCATATTAATTTAATTTAAATATACAATAACATTTCATCCTAATGATGAATTAAAATTTGTATGCTTTAACTATATATGAATATATTTTAGTAGGTTAAAATTTGTAAATATTATCTTTTAAAGCCACTAATATAAGAACTACAAAACTTTGATAAGAACTACGTAACGTGAATTGTATGCTGAAACAAAGACTATCGTCTAGTTCGGCTGAAATTATCTATAAAATTGCACTGTAAAGTTAAGCACAGTTTTTGTTTATAAACCATTATAATTAACTTATACGCTTTTTCTTGAATAAACTATTTGTATTTATTTGTATTAGTACCTCTGCCAACCCCTTTGGGGATATATGGCGTGATTGTTTGAGTATTGGGATATATAGTGAGATTGTATGCTTAGCTGTGTAGTGCCGGCTTAGAATAGCACTACCCCATTTCTTCCGGTGGGTGTACGTAAGAGGCGACTAACGGTATTGGGGCTTTTAAAGGGATTTTTGGGCGATGCGGTTGGAGACCCATCACCAACAACCTTTATTCTACCATCATTTTCCCACTCAACTTCCAAAAGTTGCTGAGAAATTTCTAAGCATGCCTATTATCAACCCAGATAATCGGCATGCTAAGCATAAAGCTGTCAGTACCAGCATCCATAACAATAGGAATTGTTAGTCTGCTAACTTAAACATATTTGAGGTATTGAGATGTCTGTATATCTAAAAGAATATTTTATTGAAGGTGAGTATGTTTAACATTCCGAACATAACAAAATAGACATCCACTGCTGGACAAAAGCCTCACCTATTTTGTACTGTATGAAAAATGGGTATTTTCTGGAAGTTCACATTGGCTAGTACTAGACTAATAGGTCATTTATCAGTTCAAGTTAGCCCCAAACTAAGTAGAACTTGTATTATGGGATACTAGCTTAACAAAATATTTAACTGGTAGTCCGCCCCGGCTTCGCACGGATAGTGTTAAGTTTTTATACTGCTTACCCCCTGCGGTATTTAGCATGATGATACACTACTCTGTGTAAAAAGTATCGGGAATATGTCAATAAAAAGACCCGCGTAAAAGAGGTCGTTCAAATTTTTTAACTGCATGTTGGTAGCACTGTACTGATTTAGCGCGCAAAATTTGAGCGGGATCTGTCATTTAATTTGTTTTTAACTACATTTTTTGTTGGTCATAGTTTATAGCATCGGCGATTTTTACAATGGAAAATATTGTTGAACAAAGAGTGTGCCTTAAATTTTGTGTTTCGAATGATATTTAATGTGGTGAATCACTAAAAATGTTGTGAAATACCTACGGCGAATCGTGTATATCGAAAACAAGGGCTTATGAATGGTATAAGGCTTTTAAAGAAGGCCGAGAAGTAGTAGTACGCTTGCTTCGTTCTGGTAGACCTTCAACCGCTACGACCAAAGAAAACATCGACAGAATCAAGAAGCTAGTGCTCGAAAATCTACGTATGAGTCTGAGAGAGTTGGCTTGTGAGGTGAACATATCTTTTAAGTCCGTCCACAACATTCTCATTGACATTTTAGGCATGAAACGCGTCGCCGCTCGACTAGTTCCAAAAGAGCTCAATTTTGTTCAAAAAGCGCAGCGAAAGCATGTCGCTGAAGACATGGTTTCCCGAGCTTCTACGGATCCGACCTTTATGTAACGTATAATAACTGGCGACGAGACATGGGTTTATGAGCACGACATGCAAACAAGCCAACAGTCTTCAGAATGGCGTCTCGAAAACGAGCCGAAACCCAAAAAACAGCGGCAAAGTCGCTCCAAAATCAAGGTGATGCTGACAGTTTTTTTTGACTACCGTGGTGTGGTTCACTCCGAATTCCTTCCAGATGGAGAAACAGTGAATAAAGAATATTATTTAGGCGTCATGAAGCGTTTGCGTGAGAGTATCCGCCGAAAACGTCCAGATTTGTGGCAACACAACTCATGGATGCTGCACCATGATAATGCACCATCACGCACAGCCATTATAGTGAAAGAGTTTTTAGCGAAAAATTCAACAAAAGTTCTCGACCAAGCACCGTATTCACCTGATATGGCTCCGTCCGACTTTTTTTTATTTCCCAAGTTAAAATTACCACTTCGAGGAAAACGTTTTGAGTCGATAGAAGCCATAAAAGAAAATTCGCTGAATGAGCTAAAGGCCATACCGCAAATAGCCTATGAAAAATGTATGGAAGACTGCGTGAAGCGGTGGAGATGTTGTATTGCAAGCGATGGGGCCTACTTTGAAGGCGATAAAATAAATTTAGATGAATAATTTGTATTTTTTGTTTTATTGACAAATTCCCGATACTTAGTACACAGAATGTATATCCTATGTCCTTTTCCTGGTTCTAAGCTACATCTCTAACAATTTTCAGCCAAATCGGTTCATCCATTCTTGAGTTATAAATAGTGTAACTAACACCACCTTTTCTTATATATGTAGATATTATATAATACACATATAAATGACATCCGAGACTAAGCAACAATCATTTATGATCATCACATAATAAAAAAGTTAGTTAAAAACAACCTAACATACCTTCAATTTGATAATAGGAAATTCCCTTTTAGACACTTTTTCAGCCAATGTGATCGCCTCATCACAATAATCAACTCCTAATAAATTTGTGAAGCCTTCTCTTGCTAGTTCAGTCAGAGTGTACCCATTGCCACACCCTAAAATAAAATAACATAATCATATCATCATAATCAATTTCATTTTACTATTATTACTTATTTACGAGCTACAGACAAATTATACACAGATCAAGTTTGCTCCAAACTAAGTAGAACTTGTATTACGGGATACATACATACATACATACATATACTCACGGCTATGAATCCCTTGAAGGGGTAACCAGAGCTAGGGAATCAGAAATTCCTCAGTCACTTTTGGAAGTTGCGTGGGGAAAAGATGGTGAAATAAAGGTTTTTGGTGATGGGTATCCAACCACATCGCCCAAAAATTTCTTAAAAGCCCCAATACCGTTAGTTGCCTCTTACGTACACCCACCGAAAGAAATGGGGTAGTGTTATTCTATGCCGACACTACACGGCAAAATTAAGGGATACTAACTCAAAAATATAATAAATATGATATAATAAACATATAAGGCATGTGTCCAAAGTATGAAGAATAAAAGAGCATGTATGAGAATATTGATGGAAGTAAATGATCGAGAGGTTTGTCAGGATCATACAAAGTGGCAATCGATAGTCTCAGCCTACCCCAATGGGAACTAATGGCGTGAGTTCATGTATGTATATATATAAATAACATCCAAGACTAAGACACAATAATTTATGCTCATCACACAAGTGTTGCTCCGCATCAAAGTATGACATAATGGGCTAAAGCACGGTCGCCGAGCAGGAAGAATTTCGTACATTGACCTATTTACCTACTGACAGTGGTCACAAACATTTTTTGTCGTGTACTAGTTAAAAACATAGGATTTTTATCATTAAATTTTAATTTTTGAACAAGCGATCAAGCATCGAGTGGGTGTTATAGGCTTGACTCAAGGTCAAAAAAATGCTAGCATACAAATATAAACCTTACGAAAGTACGGTTTGTAACTCCTGATGCCCGCGGTCAACGCTACCCTGTGAGGGGGATGCAACTTATTCACGCGTGAGAGAGGGAGATGTACGAAATTCTTCCTGCTCGGCAACCATGCTTACGTGGGTGACTAGCTTCTTCAGATTGATATGACAGAACAGACTAGATGGTCACCCATCCACTTGGCCACGCATGTCGTCAATAATGTAAAACAGGTGTTCAATGGCATTCCAAAGATATTTTTATACAATCATTACTCAACCGCTATGACATTTGGGGTTATGTTGTTTAACCTGTCTCTCTCCTGAAAGTTTAAATAATCTAATGAACAAACATTGAATAAAATTGGTATAGCAGTTTAGGAGCCTTTTCATTACAGACAAACTACATACATACATACATATACTCACGGCAATAAATCCCTAGAAGGGGTAGCCAGAGCTAAGGAATCAGAAATTCCTCAGCCACTTTTGGAGGATGCATGGGGAAAAGATGGTAAAATCAAGGTTGTTGGTAATGGGTCTCCAACCCCATCACCCAAATATCCCTTAAAAGCCCTAATACCGTTAGTGTCCTCTTACGTACACCCACTGGAAGAAATGGGGTAGTGCTATTCTAAGCCGACACTATACAGCTAAGACAAACAAATAAAAAAAACTTTCCTCTTAATAATAAGTATATATACATCTAATATGCTACAGCACTACAAAGAATCACAGTAAGATAAACAATAACTTAGCTTGAACTGATGAGAACAACTCTAGCTGATTTTGGCAAATGATAAATTAATCTTCACTGTTAAAAGCTGCGAGTAAATATATGGTAACAAGAAATTTAAAGAAGAAATTATAATCATAACAAATTGACAGAGCTCATGAACTAAAACCAGAAATCATTACCTACTTACTCATCTACTTCTGAGAATGAGAAAAATCTAGGCTTCCTTTACAAGTTTAGTGGGGAGCGATAGAAACATAAATACGATTCTTCAGCCACATAATTCAACAATCACACAACAACACTTGTTTACATCGATTTCTTTATATTGAAAACGATAATAAATTTGTTTTTTTGTTTCATTAGAAATAACAGGATTTACAACTGACTTACCTAAATCAATAATCGGTTCATTTTTATCAACACCACATTTACAAATCCAATTAATTACTCTATAGGCACTGTCCTCTCCAAACCAAACATCCCCAGGATCACCATGTTCTTCGAAATTTGTAATTTCTTTTAGGTAAGCTTGTTGCCAATAACTTTGAGTTCCTAATTCTGAAGGGTCTAGTTCTTCAGACATTTTGTAAACTTATTTATTTGTAGATTTTGTAGTACTATAAGATTATCTATTCGTATCGTAGGTTAGTTTTTAATAACAATAACATAACATTACAAATTAGGGATGTGACATCCTTCCTATCCTTTCGAAGATCGGATCGGATAGAATACGAACCGGCGAATTATAAATCGGATTGAACCCATAAGATTTTTATTACTATCGATAATCTGTGCTATCGATACAAATATTGAAAGATCGGAACGCTGGAATCGTCAGAACCAAGTATAAATAAAAAGCTTTTTGTATATTCTTACACAACTAGCTTTCACTCACCCTCGACTTTGCTCGCATTTAAATCATTTAATGGATTGGTATATTTGTTTAATCCTATCCTAATCCTAAGTTACTTCTTACATCTCGTATAATATATAAACAAAGTACTTCAGCTATCAGTCATTCATAACAAAACCAATATATACCCCCACTGGCACCGATATAATATTTATTTTAGTGTATTAGAATATCGAGCACCACATTTTAAAAACTTAAAAGTAAAGTTATATAAAGAACTAATGAGAAAACAAAACTAATAAATAAAAACAAAATTTCTACCACTTTCGATCTAAATGATTGAGTTCCATACATAAGAGTGAAAACAAAACAATACATATATCATATCTGTCTATTCTACTCCGTAACATTACTTTACTTAAATCGATTCCTTCTTAACAGCGTAAAACAGTCATCGAATCGTTAAAACTCGATGGCCGCCGACTAATGTGTCAACGTAACCTAACCAAACAGGAGAGCGCACTTACAAAAATATGGTACACAATAATGAAATTTACTACCCCGCAATAAAGCTTGTAATCTTTTGAACACTGCCAAGTCTCTGCTAACGTCAAGAGAAACGTCCTAGAATGAGAGCCCGAACTAGAGGACTGTGTCCCGCTCGCGCGGTTGCCAGTCGAGATTAAGTTCAAAGAAAAACAAATTCAAACTTATTTGTAGGGAATTTACTAACTATTCCTTTTAAATAAATTGTTTTAACTATTATTGTCGTCTATCAACTTAGAGATAAATAATTTATTAAGTTTGGTAATCGGTAAAATAATATTTCTAACTGGTATCCCCATGGAAACAAAATAAATAAGGAGTCCAAAATTTATCATCTTTCCGCCCGGCAAAACACAAGTCAAGGTGACGCCGCATAGGCCGCAGGGCCAGCAGCACCGAACCGGTGGGGTTTTAGTCGGTAAAAGTCCGACATACCCCCGTCGGTCGCTCGAGAGAGTGTCGTATGAGGATTTCCCCACCAGTAAACAAAAAAAAAAATTATTTATCGATTACCAAACTTATCTCTAAGTTGATAGACGGTGAAAATAACTAAAACAATTTATTAAAAATCAATAGTTAGTAACCTGATTTTATTCAAATATTCTCTATAAATAAGTTTGGATTATATTTACAATCTCCGGCCCGTACCGGTTTGTTAATACACTTTTTGAACTCTCGCGGTTTGAAGACGTTATATATAATAATAATCGGGATAAACCAACGAATATTTTAAACCACTTAATTATAAGTTCAGTTAAGTTTGAATTTGTTTTTCTTTGAACTTAATCTCGACTGACAACCGAGCGAGCATCGGTAAAATCATATTTACAACGGGTATCCCCATGGAAACTGGAAACCATATAAATAAGGTGTTCAATATTAATCATATTTTCTTGCGTTTGGAGCTAAACAGGTAATTCAAGCTTGCACTGAGCAATATTCTGCGAATCTGGGTTAAATTTAACATACAAACATGGCTGTGAACCTCCAGACTTCAGAATAAGAAACTCCTCAGCCACTTTCAAAGTTCAGTTAAACAAAAAAATAATTAAAACGACACATTTACCCTCTGAAAATTCAATATTAGATTCTTATATACCAAAGGAGTGCATAGTGATAAATAAAACAGCAGTATATTTCTGTCAACGATTTTATAACTAATCTTTATATAAATGAAAAGACGCATGAGCGTTACTTTATCGTGACTCTATCGGTAAGAATGAGATTTAAATATAGGATACTATGTCAGTGCGAAAGAGATAGCTATTTTCTAGTTAAAAGGTCGCTCATACTAACTTAGCTGGTACCGTAGAAATAGATAGCTGTAAGCGAATAAGATCACTAATTACTCCGTAGTATAATAAAGTTTTCTATCAAAATACAACTCAATAATAAAAACAATATAGAGAGTCTGCTTACATCAAACAAATATCACAAAAATATGAGATCAAAATAGAAGTTTGACTAGAACAGAATAATTAACAAACTTCTTCTCGGAGTAAGTTAATTAATTATATTACAAATTTGGTAATGCCTTACAATGAATTTATTAACATACTTATATACGGCCATAAATCCCAAAAAGGGGAGCCAGAGCTTCAGAGCTAGAAACTCCTCAGCCACATTTGGAAGTAGATAGGGGACAAGATAGTAGAAATAAAGTATTTTTGGTGATGGGTCTCCAGCAAGTGTTTCTATCAAATAAGATTACAATATTATATTAGGCGTGTGGGAACAGCAAAGATATAGTGGCCAATAAACCCTGCTATGTACCAACTTATAATTTGTGTCTATGCTTAACTCGATAAACATTTACATACCGCGATGTAGGATATGAGTGAGACGCTGCTATGTGCGAGTGAGTCCGCAGTAGTGTGAACTCTAATATGACTCCCACAGGCGTATGTATGTATAATAATATTTAGAAATAAATTATTTGTTATGAAATTCTCATGTCATCTTTATTTTTACCATTCTCCCTCATCTACTTCCAAAAGTGGCTGAGGAATTTCTACTTCCTTAGCTCTGGCTACCCCTTTTTGGGATTTATGGCCGTGAGTATATATGTATCTATAAAATTCTGAATTATCGCTAGCCCTATTTCTATTCCGAGCCCGTTTAGGCCACGGCACTTTCATGTGAACGTGAATAATGTGAGTTCCCTTTTCGTGAGTGCTTTTAAATAATTTGCCGCAATGTTCACAGGGTACTGTCTTTTTAGCGTGGGTCTGAAACGGAAAAAGAAATTTATTAAGTTACTAATCAATTTTGAGAATGAATAGCTAGTTATTGTAAAAGAGGATTCTGAGGCTATAATTACATACATATTCTCACGGCTATAAATCTCGTGGAGGGATAGCCACAGCTAGGGAATTAGAAATTCCTCAGCCACTTTTGGAAGTTGCGTCGGGAAAAGATAGTGAAATAAAGTTTGTTGGTGTTGGGTCTCCAACCACATCGCCCAGAAATACCTTAAAAGTCCCCAATACCGATAGTCGCCTCTTACGTACACCCACCGGAAGAAATGGGGTAGCGCTATTCTAAGCTACTGAACATAATACACTACACAGTTACTGAATTATGAAATCAAAATACTACTATGTAATTTTAGTAGGGTGGAAAAGGTACCTCCCAAAATAATGTTTCGAGAGAAAACAGAAGTTGCTATTAAAGCGAAGTGAAATAGGTAGATAGATCTTAAGAAAAAGTCAAAAGGCTCTTAACAGGGGACCCCACAATACTTTTTGAGCGAGAGGACTGTTTGCCTGCTATAAAAAATGTAACGTTCCGCAAGGGTTAAGGCACGATATTTACAAAAGTGCTCCTGGTTACCAAATCATTTCTAGATATAATGCCATGAAATATTATTTAATTATATTTATTACAATAAAAACTACTAAAACACTTATTTCATAAAATTCTCACCGTTCTCAAATGCCTGACCATATTTCCACTATAACTGAACACTTTCCCACACAGCCCACATGTATGTTTCCGTTTGCTCGCATCGTTTATGTTTCGATGCGCGCACGAAACATGTCGCGTTCCGTATAATTTGTGAGCTTGTGTGTGCGAGTGGAGTTTGGATTGGCTCTGGGGGAGAATTTAAACACTTTTAATTGTATTTTCTAGTATTATTTCGTATTTTTCAGTAGTACAGAAAAAAGAGAAGGAATATTATAAAATCAGTTCTCAGGGATAACCTAATATAAAAAATACTAAATATACGTACAGCATATTTTAGCGTAAGCAGCATATTTTTTTACAACATTTTACACATTAAATTTTTACTCATAACAAATTATTGATCTATTTACCTTCCAAGTTTTTCCACAGATGTCACATAGAATTTCGTTGCTAGAATAGTGAGCCATCTGCAAATGTACTTCAAGCCGGTTTTTCGAAATGAATGGCTGAAAATATACCAAAAATATTACATTCAAGTGCAATTTCCTCTCTCAACTCAAACATTTACCCCGTATATTCTCGAAGGGGTTGGCAGAGGTACTAATACTTCTGAACATCACGTGACATTTTGCTTGGACAGTGTACTCACGTATAAATGGCGCTAACACCTGTAAAAGTGTAGAGAAACAAATAAATACAAATTTTCGCGCGAGCTGGCACTTGATACCATAGCTCAGTTGGCAGAGCGATGTGGGCGTACACCCGGATGTCGTGGATTCGAGTTTCGCTGGTGTCGAAAGTTTTTATTTGCTTGTGGGAGTCATGTTAGAGCGCACACTACTGCGGTCTCACTCACACATAGCAGCGTCTCACTCATATCCTACATCGCGGAGTGTAAATCTCGAGCTAAGCATAAATACCAATTATAAGTTGGTACACAGGAGGGTGTACTGGCCAGTATATCTTTGCTGTTTCCATATGCTTAATTGATTAGTAATTATTCCCACATGAGGTTTTCATGCGAAATAAAGCCTAATTAAGTTTTCTCACGTGATAGGGGACGGGCCTATCGCAATTTTGTACGAATACACTGTCACATGTACAACTTACTAACAGAGTTTCCTCATGATATTTTCCTCACCGTAAACAAGCATGATAAATATTCTCAATTCGAACTCCCGTCTGAGTTAAAACTTTTACCATAAATTACCTTCGCACATATCCGACATTTCTTGTAGGGGAAGCATTCAAAGTGATTTCTCTCCATATGCTCTATAATACCTTGTTTGCTCCTAAAAGTTCTATTGCAATAGTCACACTGATACCTGGAAATAAGAATAAATAAATCTTCAACGTCTAGAGACATCAGGTTTCTAATTGATCAACGAAATTAAATTTTTTTTCAATAATCAATTACAAAAGTTCCTTTATTGACGACGTCCATGGCCGAGTGGATAGGTGACTTCTTGGTCCGGAGGTTGCGGGTTCGATTCCCGCTGATAGCCACTTTTATGTGATGAGCATAAATTATTGTTTCATTTTCTTGGATGTTATTTATATGTGTATTATATACTATTAAATATATCGTTGGGTTAGTATCCCATAATACAAGTTCTACTTAGTTTGGGGCTAACTTGATCTTAGTATAATGTGTCCTTATATTTATTTCTTTATATGTATATAAATTTACAATGGCAAATCTTACATCTCACTCCTATCGTTATGCCTCGCTCCATATTTCAAATGTCTTTGATAATACTGATGACTAGGCGTTGTAAAATTACACAAGCGACATTCATATATATTATTTTCTTCTTTATCCTTATGTTGTCGAATATGTCTTCTGAGATTTGCTGAATATTTTATACTGATACCGCAGTATTGGCAAGTGTATTGGTCGGTGCTGTGGGTTTGTCTGTAGAATTAAAAGCATTTATTAATGACTAGTGGATCGTCCCAGCTTCGCACGGGTAGCTTTGTTTTTTTAAATATCTGAGGTTTCTTTCTTCAGTCCCTGCTTAAGCATTGTGAAATTCAGCGCAATGTTTTCAATTTATTTAATTTATAGCACTCCCTAAACAGTGTAGTTTGGTGATTTTGAATGCGCTTTAATGAACGGTTCAGTATTTCCATTAAATAGCAAATTTTGGAATAAAACGCTATGAAGTATTTATAACAATCTGAAAAATAAATCATTACGTGATGTAGGATGCAACTACTGGCGCCATCTAGTATGTTATATATTTCTATGATTCTTTTCTTATTGAATAGGTAATAATGTTACCTTTTTTAAATAAGATGAGTGAGAGGTTTACAAACGTAAGAGTAAACAAATATAATCAGAATGTTCCGAACTGCTAAGCTATCAGGAATTACACGTGTTATTGTGAGTCAACCGTAAAAGATAGACATAAACTGTGAAGGATTTTTTTTTAGATAAATTTTACGCAGAATTTTTCCGTCATACGATTTCTATGTAAGTTTAACCATTAAGGCTGCACACGCGACGGAAACTTAAAAAATGGAGTAACTTCTCCCGTTTTCCCAAAATTTCCCAGAATTCCCCTTTACTACTCTGCTGGAAAGTATACAAAAACCTGCGCAGGTGTATGAAGAATAATTGTACCAAGTTTCGTTAGAATCCGTCAAGTAGTTTTTGTTTCCATAAGGAACATACAAACCGACAGACAGACAGACAGAAAGACAAAAATTTTACTGATTGCATTTTTGGCATCAGTGTCGATCCCTAATCATCACCTGATAGTTATTTTGAAAATATATTTCATGTACAGAATTGACCTCTCTACAGATTTATTATAAGTATAGATGATTTTTTTGCTGTGTAGTGTCGGCTTAGAATAGCACTACCCCATTTCTTCCGGTGGGTGTACGTAAGAGACGATTAACGGTATTGGGACTTTTAATGGATTTTTGGGCGATGCGGTTGGACCATCACCAACAACCTTATTTTACCATCTTTTCCCCACGCAACTTCCAAAAGTGGCTGAGAAATTTCATAATTCCCTTGCTCTAGCTACCCCTTCACGGGATTTATACCCGTGAGTATATGTATGTATGTGTATGTTATTAATGACTAAACTGTCGATAGTTACTATAAAACAGCTCTTAGGTGAAAAAATAAAATCCTATTAATATTATAAAATGTGAAAGTTTAGATGCTTGGATGTTTGTGTGTTTGAGGCAAAAAGGCTTCTCAAGTACATAATGTATACTAATGAAATTTGGCAGAATGCAAGATAATGACCCAAATTGTGACATAGGATATTTTTTATCCCGGAAAAAATTTATTAATAAAATATTCACGCCTGATTGAACTAAGAGTACCGGAAAAAACGCCTTAAGCTTTGTCATAAGCAAATTTGACAGTACGAAGTCTGTCGGGTCAGCTTGTAACAAATAAAATAGATGGCGCAAGTTTCAGCCTTGTAGAAAAAATATGCCGTGTAGTGTCGGCTTAGAATAGCACTACCCCATTTCTTCCGGTGGGTGTACGTAAGAGGCGACTAAGGGTATTGGGGCTATAAGGGATTTTTGGGCGATGCGGTTGGAGACCCATTACCAAAAACCTTCATTTTACCATCTTTTTCCCACTCAAACTTTCCGAAAGTGGCTGAGGAATTTCTAATTCCTTAGCTCAGGCTACCCCTTCTAGGGATTTATAGCCGTGAGTATATGTATGTATGTATGTAGAAAAAATATGCTAATTTCCTCAAATCTGTGACGTCTTATCTTTCTCTTATTATAATAATAGTTTCACACTTTTGCTAAACTTTTATAATTAGTTTATGTTGTGTCGTCGATTGCTTCAATGAGACAAGCTACCGCTATACACACATACACATACTCGCGGCTTTTAAATGCCTAGAAGGGTTAGCCAGAGCTAAGGAATTTAAAATTCCTCAACCTCTTTTGAAACTTACACACTACCGCTATCTCTCTTAATGTGAAATATAGCTGAATTGGGTTATGAAAATCTGTAATGGTTATATTTATGAATAAATAAATAAATAAATCTCGGCTTATTAAAAAAAACATATTTAAATGGTTGTTTTCGATACCAATGTAAAGTAAATAAGAAAATGAAATAGAGAAAGTTATTATATTCTTACATAATAAACGGTAAGGTTGAGCCAAAAGCAGTATTTATAACATGTTTAGGCGGCATTCTCAGCGACGTTAAGAGATAAAAATACATTGCATTTTAAGCGTTATTCCAATAACTTAAGGTCTCAATAGGCTATTTGACTGTAAAAAAAATATACATTTCTGTTATTTCATTAGTCTTAATATTTCTTTTTTGGAGGAATATGTAATAATGTGAGATAAAAATATTGCATTATTTCACTAAAATCCGTTTTCTAAAATAAGTATTTTTGATGCAACTGTCACGTGACTAAAAACGACCGTGATCGGCTATTTCTATAATGACGTAGATCGCGCATAAATAGACTGCGTATCGCTTCGCTCATTGGTGTTTAATGCGGCATTGACGTCATTTGTGCTACAGCCGCCATATTACTTAAAGTCGCGTTTTCGCGGCACATTTGAATATTACATTTTCTTTTTCGATTTTTTAATAAAATAGCTAAAATGAAGACAGAAAAATATTTTTTTAGGGCTCCTTATAAACAAATTAACACCGTAAGATAGTTTTCAAAACTTAGTCAAATAGCCTATTGAGGGAATACTACCCTATGTAAAATACTCACTTTATATGACTTGACAGTCGCCAGCTTTTATCAAATATCTTGCCACAGTGTTGACATTTGAAATCGCTTTGAGTCTTGCGGATCCTGAAATCAGTTTAATTCATTTAATCTTTTTAAGGCAGAATCATGATAATTATTTGATTGTTTTTGACTTTTATTTCAAAATAGGTAGGTACGGTCGTTAATAATAATAATAAAATTGTATTTATTCAGACAATACAAGTCCATTATTGTTAGTACTCCTTAACCTATGTTAGTAACAAAACAATTCAAATTAATCAATTAACATAAAATTACTCTAGTTTATAAATAACACAAATTCAGTTCAATAATTATAATTAATATAGTAGCAACTAATTTGTCACTGACTTCTAACAATGATCGCATGAAAAGACATTTGATTAATTATGCCATTTGACTGAGTTGACGAATATATTTTTATTCCCAACACAAATATATTTACGCCGTCTATCCCAAAGGAGTTGGCAGAGGTACTAGTACTTCTAGTCTGCTCAATAAACGGTGTTTTACCCGCTGAGCTATCACAGTTACATTTTTATGAATTTCGTAATATTTTTTACATTAGCTCAGTTTTATTTTGAGGATTGTATTGTTAGTTTGGCTATTTTATTTACCTATATAATACATACATACATACATATACTCACGGCTATAAATCCCTAGAAGGGGTAGCCAGAGCTGAGGAATTCGAAATTCCTCAGCCACGTTTGGAAAGTTGAGTGGGGAAAAGATGGTAAAATAAAGGTTGTTGGTGATGGGTCTCCAACCGCATCGCCCAAAAGTCCCTTAAAAGCCCCAATACAGTTAGTCGCCTCTTACGTACACCCACCGGCAGAAATGGGGTAGTGCTATTCTAAGCCGACACTACACAGCAAAAATTTTTACATTAGCTCAATTTTATTTTGAGGATTGTATTGTTTGTTTGACATTTACCTATATAATATTTTTATACATTACTTTTTTTCTAAAAGTTTGTTTATATTCGCAATAATATCATTATTAATAATGTCGACTTTTTATCTTAGAAATAGGATATGAAAGGTTTTTTCAGTCACTGCTCACCTCATTTTATATTTAGCATAATGATTTATATTGCTGTGTAGTGTCGGCTTAGAATAGCACTACCCCATTTCTTCCGGTGGGTGTACGTAAAAGGCGACTAACGGTATTGGGGCTTTTTATTGGATTTTTGGGCGATGCGGTTGGAGACCCATCACCAAAAACCTTTATTTTCACCATCTTTTCCCCACTCAACTTCCAAAAGTGGCTGAGGAATTTATAATTCCTTAGCTCTGGCTACCCCTTCTAGGGAAATATAGCCGTGAGTATATGTATGTATGTATAGATACCAATAAAAGAAAGACTTACCTTCGTCTACCCTTTGCATTCCCATCACCTTTAGATTCCGTATGTTCTACCAAATGCAACTTCATTAGATGCGACAAAGTGGTCTTGAACTCACATTTTAAACACTTTAAATAGAATGTGTGAGTTAAAATGTGCTTCTCGAATGCGGTTTTAGATGGCACTTGAATCTGACATATGTCACAAGAGGCGTATCGAGTCTGTGGGAAAATAAATTGGTTTTCTTTAAAGTTGGTCAATAGTAAATAAATTTATAGGATAACGTCGTAACAAGACAGACGAAGAAAGAATTATTGTGTAACTAGCTGACCTGACAGACTTCGTACTGTCAAAAGTGTAGACTTTAACATCGTTAAACTGAAATATTTAACTGACCCGTATCGTTGCACAACGCCATCTATCGGACTTTGGATTCCAACTATCAACATTAGTTCTATATTTAGACTTAAGATGTCGTTGCAAGTACTATACTGAATTGCGTAACGTAATATTTTTCTTCTTGAACTCACAAAATTAATCATATCTTTTGATAGAGTGAACCGATTTCGATGAAACAAAAACTAAGTTATACCTCAAGTTACGTATAATTTTTGTATATAAACATTTTCAGCATTGAATTCGTAGATTTTACGTGATGTGCGCACAAACAAACATATAAACAGACAAACAGACAAAAATTGAAAAAATGATGGAAATGGGTTCTGTTACTTATCTGTTCACATGCTGGCTATTTTTTTTTCAATTTCTTCAATGTACAAAAATGACTTTTCTACAGATTTATTATATGTATAGATTAGAATGTTTTGTTCATGAGAAACTCATGTGAGGAATATTACTAATCAATCAAATAAGGAAAGAAATATTTTTGACCGGGAGGTTGCAGGTTCCTGCTGGTGTCAAAAAATCTATCTTTCCTCAATGATTAATTATTGTGTAAGTTGTATGTTATTGCTGTGTAGTGTCGGCTTAGAATAGCACTACCCCATTTCTTCCGGTGGGTGTACGTAAGAGGCGACTAACGGTATTGGGGCTTTTAAGGGATTTTTGGGCGTTGCGGTTGGAGACCCATCACCAACAATCTTTATTCTTACTATCTTTTACCCACTTAAATTTCCAAAAGTGGCTGAGGAATTTCAAATTCCTTAGCTCTGACTACCCCTTCTTGGGATTTATAGCCGTGAGTATATGTAGTATATGTATGTTGTATGTTATGAATGTGAGCATCCGTATAGCTCAATGGGAGAACTACTGCTTCTAATGCAGAAGACACGGGTTCCAAACATAGTCGGGCCTACACTATTGCGTCTTTTTTAAAATGACATTGAATTTATATATTGGTACAATAATAACAAAAATCCAATAAAAAGCCCCAAGACCCTTAGTCGCCTCTTACGACACCCGTGGCTAGAAAGGGGTAGCGACTAAGCAGGCACTACACGGAAATTGCAATTTATATGTAGCATTTTGAAATACCGGATTTACTGCATCTAGTTTTTAAATCACCAAAACTACTATTAGCTTACTATTTTGGATTTATAATGTATATATTTTTTTTTATGGTTTGGTCACATAAATACATACATATATTCACGGCTATAAAAGCGGTAGCCAGAGGTTTAGAACACTAAATTTCTCAGGCATTTCTGGAAGTAGAGTGGGGAAAGATTGTAAAATAAAGGTTGTTAGTGATGGGTTTCCTACCGCATCGCCCAACAACTTCTTTGAAAGCCCCAATACCCTCAGCCTCGTACGAACACCCACGGATACGAATGGGGTAGTGCTATTCTAAGCCGACACTACACAGCGAAATAAAAAAATAATACATACATATACTCACGCTCATAAATCCCTAGATGGGGTAGCCAGAGCTAAGGAATTTGAAATTCCTCAGCCACTTTTGGAAAGTTTAGTGGGGAAAAGATGGTAAAATAAAGGTGGTTGGTGATGGGTTTCCAACCGCATCGCCCAAAAATCCCTTAAAAGCCCTAACACCGTTAGTCGCCTCTTACGTACACCCACCGGAAGAAATGGGGTAGTGCTATTCTAAGCCGACACTACACAGCACAGCCGACACTACACAGCACAAAAAATAATATAAATCAGTTATCCAATTCAGATATACTCACCACTTCATGCTTAGCAACATCATGGTACAACAAACTACTAGCGTCATTCCAAACTGACAGACATTTCAAACACTTATATTTAGCGTTTTGAAATGCCGGATTTGATGCATCTAGTGTTCTTATTTGTATGATCTCTTCGAGAGTCGCTGAAATGGTTTCGACTTGGTTTGGTTGGAAAGTGTTAAGTGTTGTTTTCTGTGAAAGATTAAAAGATTTAGAATCGTAATTTTCAGACAATTTGATTTGAGAAATTTGCACAAACATCTTTGAAGGAAAACAAATACAATAATTTGCTGTGTAGTGTCGGCTTAGAATAGCACTACCCCATTTCTCACGGTGGGTGTACGTAAGAGGCGACTAACGGTATCGGGGTTTTAAAGGGATTTTTGGGCGATGCGGTTGGAGACCCATCACCAACAACCTTTATTTTACCATCTTTTCCCCACTCAACTTTCCAAACGTGGCTGAGGAATTTCGAATTCCTTAGCTCTGGCTACCCCTTCTAGGGATTTATAGCCGTGAGTATATGTATGTATGTATGTAAAGTCAATGGACGAGGGCAGCACAGAAACAGCTTTTGTGGCCAACTTTGGGAGAACACCTGAAGACGTCTATTGGCTGATGATGAAGTGATGGTGATAGTGCAGTTTTCATATAATAAAGAAAGAAAGAAAGAAAGAAAATACGTTTATTCGCCATTGTAGGCACAAGAAAAACAATTATTTTACAAATACAACACACAAAAAAAAAATACAACAAAAAATACACGTGTACAACACTGAAACGCGACAGTATAAGATCATATCAGTACTTCTTGCAACACTGCAACAGCGAATAGGTACTGTCTCAGCATTTTCTGTGAGCCTTCGACTCTCAGTACTGATTTTCAACATACATATACATATACTCACGGCTATAAGTCCCTAGTAGGGGAGGGGTAGCCAGAGGGGTTGCAGAGCAGAGAAATTCCTCAGTCACTTCTGGAACTTAACTGGGGAAAAGATGATGTAATAAAGGTTGATGGTGATGGGTCTCCAACCGCATCGCCCTCAAATCCATTAAAAAGCCCCAATACCCTTAGCCGCCTCTTACGTACAAGCACGGGAAGAAACGGGGTAGTACTATTCTAAGCCGTCACTACACAGCAATGAATTTTTTACATAATTGTTAAAGAATCAAATTTCAACGATACTAAAACTTACCATTTTACTACGAACAGCTTCATCCACTTTGTTACTCTTCTCTTCACATACCACTACGTCTTCAGAAACCAGAACTTTCTCAAATTCAATATCACCATTAAAATCCTTTTCAACTTTACCAAATCCAAATGATTCATAAGTACTTTTTTCTTCATCTAAATCATCATTTATTAAAGAATCATTATCATCAAGTATGGATTCATCATCTGATTCTAAATCATCAGTAGAAAGATCATCAGAGGTACTTTCATCATCTATTTCTTGAGCGTCATAATTTACATTTTTAGGAATTTTGGTAGCTGCTTTTATTTCAATTGTTGCTTTAGAATTTTGTTTCATTTCGAAGGTTTTCAGAGGAACTGCAAAGGCCCGCGACGTTATTTCTACTATATAAAAATTAGTCGGGTTTTCCTTCCTGACCAAGAACGCGCGAACCAATTTGCACGGTTTTGCATTTGTCGGAAAGGTCTCGGGCTCTGTTAGGTTTGTAGCAAAGAAAATTCACGAGAAAATTTACGAAAAAGCAGGAAAACAGGGAGACCTATCACCAAAACATTAACATTACAATCTCTTCTCCACTCAACTTCAAAAAGTAGCTAAGGAATTTCTTAATCTAAAGCTCTGGCTACGCCTTCTAGGGATTGATAGCCGTGAGTATATGTATGTATGTATATTTTATTAGGGGTGAGCAGTGATTGAAGAACTCATAGATATATGTAATAATAATACAAATGCAAAGCTGGGACAGTACACTGGATAATAATTAAGAAAAAAAAATACAGAATTCCTCTGATTTGCTGAATACTAACCTTGGACCTCCGTACACTCAACTCTATCATAGTTATAGCCCAGATATTCAAATTGTCGAACATCTGTAACCGTCAGTCGTTGCACGCGCTCTTCAAAGTTGTTCTTACTATCCATGAAATGTTCCTGCAAAAATTTTCAACTTCATTGTACAAATAAGCCTTAACTCTTTACAAGGCAGAGGTTGATGAAGATATGGTGTCCAATAGAAGACCAGAGCCTTATAAAGGGTTAACTTTTGGTACCTATTAAAGTAGATAGATATATAGATAACTCGTGTATTTATGTTAACACAACACCACATATAATAAAAGAAACAATACATAAAGTGAAGAAAAATTAGTGCTATGGCAACAAAAACTAGGTCCTAACTCAGCGCTTGATATTGCCAAGTGGCATAACACTGGTTTTTAGTTAAGGCCTACACTACACTACACATCATTAATACCCCAAGAGCTGACAGGCATTTTTGAGTACATCCTTGAGGCACATTGAAAATATTATTGTTGATTAGTTGCGAATGTGTGGATGATGAAATGGCCGACCTGGCTGGGAGGTTGCGGGGCGTTAATGAGCTATGAATTTTTTAATTCGCAATTTTTCTCATGCAAAAAATGTTCTTGAGGCACTTTGAATCTTACAGCATTTTAAAGTCTGATGTTTAATTAAACGATATATCATAATGCCAGGCGATTTGGTTGGGATTTAAATGGTGACAGGCGATTTAAAGTTATATTTTTTTTTGCGCAAAAAATGTACTTGAGGCAAGCTGGGATCTATACACAATAATTGTTGTGTTGATAAGATACCATATATCAAATGACAGGCCGTTCTGGCGGTTATTTAATCTTGCCAGGTGATAATAATAGTATACATGATAATATGGTAATACAACAATTAACGTAAATTATGATCGTTGTTATTCATACAAAGCTGATGATAATTTGATTCTTATGAACATCAATGAGAGTATGACATGTGAAGATCATGAAGAAGCAGACACAAAAATAGTGCATCATGTCTGTAGAATTGATGCACATACAACAACAAATGTACTCATAAAATCATGCGATATAGACGTATTATTGATAATGCTTGGAAACATGGATCATTGATAGCGACCAACTGAATATTTTTATGGAATACGGCACTGGAAATAGAAGAAGATTCATTGATATATCACAATTATATGCCAAATTCGGAAATTCAGTATGCGCAAGTTTGCCTGGCTTTCATGCAGTCACTGGGTGTGACTACAATCCTTCATTTTTTAATAAAGGCAAGCGGAGGCCTTTCCAACTATTAATGAAAAATAAACTGTATCAAAAAGCGTTTATTGATCTAGGATGTGCGCATACGACAGATTTACGCAATGAGGTTTTTAACATGCTTGAGAAGTTCGTGTGTGAAATGTACGGTGTCAATAATATCGCAGATATAAACATAGCACGGTTTGAAAAATTTTGCAAGACATTTAAAGCTAAGAGCACGGAAGAGCCTTTCAAAAAAACTATGATCCGTCTACGTTACCACCATGTAAAGCAGAGTTGCACCAACAGCTTTTAAGAGCTCAATATGTTACAAGTATCTGGAGAAATGCACATTTACGTTTTTTCCAAGTAACCTAGTACCCACTGAACATGGATGGCAGCTGAAGGAGGATAAACTGGATTTTTATTGGTTTGATGGGGATTGCATGCCGCAATTAGTTATCGATGCAATTGATCCTGGGACATTTGAACACTCTGATGAAAATGCTACAGGTATGTAATAATAATTTGTTAAATACTCGCACTATTAATTGTATTTCACATTTGTTAAAAAAAATAAAATATTTTCAGACAATGAAGAAGAGTTCATAGAACTCAACTCTATGGACGTGTTCACAAGCAACGAGGAGATTCCATCAGATATCGATGAATAAAAAAAATTACATAAAAGTATATCAAAAATTTTTTGTAAAAATTTATTTTTTTATAATAATTAATAATAAAATGATATCACCTGGCAAGATTAAATAACCGCCAGAACGGCCTGTCATTTGATATATGGCATCTTATCAACACAACAATTATTGTGTATAGATCCCAGCTTGCCTCAAGTACATTTTTTGCGCAAAAAAAATATAACTTTAAATCGCCTGTCACCATTTAAATCCCAACCAAATCACCTGGCATTATGATATATCGTTTAATTAAACATCAGACTTTAAAATGCTGTAAGATTCAAAGTGCCTCAAGAACATTTTCTGCATGAGAAAAATTGCGAATTAAAAAATTCATAGCTCATTAACGCCCCGCAACCTCCCAGCCAGGTCGGCCATTTCATCATCCACACATTCGCAACTAATCAACAATAATATTTTCAATGTGCCTCAAGGATGTACTCAAAAATGCCTGTCAGCTCTCCGGGTAAAATAATATATAAACAAAAAAAACTGTGTCTGCCACATTTGAAGTAAATAAAATAAAATAAAATAAATAGTAAAGGAAAAGACAGTAAACTAAACAAAGTAAGTAAATAAGTTGTGAGTTAAAAATAATTAAGTCATTCTAAAAAAATATATTGAAAGGAATGTGATAGGCCAGCCTCCTAACATACCTGTATGCAGAGACTATTGATTGTCACTTTGTACGATCCTGGCAATCCTCTCTAGCTTCGTTTACATCCGTGAATCTTTTTATACATGCCTTTATACATACATACATACATATCGCTGCTTTCATATTATAGGGGCACAATTCAAAAAACATGATTGTTGGGAAAATGCGTTTAAAGAGTTTTGAGCCTCTGTATTTTCACAAAATCGGTCATAAATAAATTAAACTAATAATAACAAAATCATATAACTTTATAAGTGTGTCATCACCACTTTATATAAGATAATAATACTTGTAACATAATGTATCATTGTGTACTTAACTATATACTTTTGAATAACTACAAGTTTAATTCATAAGTTTGAAAATGAAAGATTACTCATTCACTGAGTGACGCAGCTGCATGCGCACGTGCAACCCCCACTACCGTACCGAAGTTGTTTGTCTCAGTGTATAAAACGGGTGACGTGCCAGTAGCTGCGTCATTCGAGTACTGATTGTCTAGTCGAGAGGAACTGCTGCTTGATAGTGTTGCCGGATAATCGATTATAGATTAATCGATTATGCTCACCCAAAATAATCTAATAATCGATAGTAATATCGATACTATCGATTATATCGATACTATCGATTATTAGATTATAATCGAAGAACGATATAATCGATTATGATCGATTAATCGATTATAATTGAAAATAATCGATAATAATCGATATAATCGATTAATCGACTAATCGATTATAATCTAATAATCGATTAATCGATTATATCGTCATTAGATTATAATCGATTAGTCGATTAATCGATTATAATTGAAAATTTTACACACTGTGATAAAAATAGAATAAATAAAAATATAAATGATTTTATCGTAGATTGATCGATACATATATATACTCACAGCTATAATTTCTTAGAAGGGGTAGCCAGAGCCAAGGAATTATAAATTCCATAGCCACTTTTGGTGATTGAGTGGGGAAAAAATGGTAAAATAAATGTTTTTACATAGTAATCGATAGTAAAGATTATATTTATATATTATATAATATTTTATATAAAGTTTATGTATTGTATTTTATATATATTGTATTTTTATCACAGTGTGAAAAATTGACAATTATAATCGATTAATCGACTAATCGATTATAATCTAATGACGATATAATCGATTAATCGATTATTAGATTATAATCGATTAGTCGATTAATCGATTATATCGATTATTATCGATTATTTTCAATTATAATCGATTAATCGATTATAATCGATTATATCGTTCTTCGATTATAATCTAATAATCGATAGTATCGATATAATCGATAGTATCGATATTACTATCGATTATTAGATTATTTGGGCCTCATTTGCATAATCGATTAATAATCGATACCAATCGATTATCCGGCAACACTACTGCTTGAAAGATATTATGTAAGTTATTATATTAACTACCTCTCTCTCATTGTATTAATTGCCAAGTGTATGTATACTTTTGCTTATGTATAGGTAGTATATTTATGCCTATTTGCTTCACCACTAGTATGTATTTACATGTGCATAGGTGTTTCATGTAACGTTATTAAATGTAAGTATACAGCATAGTATGTAATAGTATAATGTATAGTCACTACTACTAAGATATATTTGCTGTAGTTAATGTAGAATAGTATAATGTTGATTATATGAAATGATGGTTAATTAAAAGAGTTTTATTTGTAGAGGTTATAGATTACTCTAGTATTGAATACTATCCCGTAAGGCCCGACATTTCAGAAGTGGGGATAGAACCCGTTTTCTTTTTTTTTTTTGTGCGTCAGCATTATTTATGTATATACTGTGTTATTTTGATCTGATGTAACCAACTCGATCAAATTGAAAATCGAACAAACAATAGGAGTTCACAAATTAGAAGTCAGGTAATACTAATTGCAAGATGTGTTGTGTCTGACTATATTGTTCCCTACAGTTATTCTTGCTACACTGAGTAACAGTTTATTTATCAATTTCCGGTGTATATCGACATTTATCTGATACCCGGTTAAGTTATAATAGTTGCTGATTTGACTTGAGGTAATTTATAAGTATCCTTCCGGTACAAATAAACGCTTTATTAATATTCGGTTAAATAATGGCTGCCGATTTGACTTATACTACCGGAGAGGATTTAACCGACCGGAAACGAGTCAAGTTGTATGAATACTGAGAAATTAGTGTTCGGCATAACTAATTGAGCGGCGAATTTACAATATAATCATTAGAGATATTGAAGCGAATTAATTCTTTTTATTTCAAAAGAGAATCAGTATAAATGAGTTTCGGTAGCTATTTCCCTTTATTCTTTCGCTGATTTGCGTTGTTGATCTACATCTAAGGTGTACCTTAATTTATGGGTTACTTATTCATATTTTTTCTTTTAGTACTCAGACCCGTCTTAATCTAGTCTGTACTTAATTATGGTAACAAGGCTAAATAGCTTGCTGCTACCACTTTCCACTTCATACCAGAAACTACGCGTACAAATTGTGTTTTTTCAGATTGATATGGAGCCTAAAACTACGCCATCAGTTCGCGAAGGTCGGTCGCACTCCAGGCGCACTGGAGCTGACCGTTACCGAACTCGGTCACGAAGTCCGGTTCGCCGCGATTCACATGGCCGGGCCAGTCCCTACGTGGACGAGTATGGGAGCCAGCGCAGTCCGGTGCTTCCGTGTCGATCGCACGTTCACCATCGTCATGTAGTGCGCACGCCTGAAAAACCATCCAGCCGTGAGGAGCGCGGATTGCATAAAGAAAAGCTGTGCAACCAGTACAATGAAGAGAACAAACTTCCGTCACGTGAGCGTGCTGTGCGGCCACGATCGCCTGGCTGCCGGACGCGAGGCTGCCACTCACGAGACTGCCGATCTGGAGATAGCAGTGGCGAATCATGGGGCGATAGCCCGGAGGTTCGCGACCGCCGCTGTCGCTCGCGCAGCCGGCGCCCTCAGCACCACCGTCGCTGGCGTGGCAGGCGCTCGGGTGATCGTCGTTCGCGGGATCAGCCGCGCCGCCAGGACGATCAGCTGGCACTTGTAGCTGCTTCTACAACTACGAATGCAGGTCACGAAGCCGCCGCGGTGGGTGAGTCAAACCATCCGTCTTTAAGTATAGATCATATAATAAAAATAGCACATATAATAAAATCAATGAACCAAACGGATTCGTCGAACAAAATAGGGACACTCTTGCATAATCCAATACCCGAGTTTGATCCCGCCCGAAAGGAGCAGACGATGACCATGTGGCTGCACAAGGTTAATGAGTGTGCTACAATATATGGTTGGTCGGAAAAACAAATAGTTCACTATGCGCTGCCAAAATTAAAAGGTGTTGCCCAGAGGTGGTTTGAGGGGTTGCCGTCTGTTCTTTTTACGTGGGGAGAGTGGCAGAGAAAGCTTTTGTCGGCATTTCCTGTCGAAGAAAATTACGGGCAAATGCTTAGTGACATGCTAGCCAAACGTACTCGATCTAATGACTCACTGGAAGAGTATTATTATGAAAAAATGGTATTGATAAATAGGTGTGGTATAGTAGGATCTAGGGCGGTAGAATGTGTTTTACACGGTATAAATGACCGGGCAGTGCGCTTAGGAGCCGAGGCAGTTAAATTTGAAGACCCGGATAAACTTCTATCATACTTGCGAAACGTAAGAAATATCCAACCTAACAATGACCGACGGTATACAAAAATAGTTCAACCTCAGTATAAAACAAATAGCATTGACTTACAGACACGTACTCTACCGAAGACATTTAGATGCTTAAATTGTAAAGGGGAAGGTCACTTATTTGCTAGCTGTCCAAAACCACTAAAGAAGTGTAGTAACTGCAATAAAGTTGGTCATATAACTGAGCAGTGCTTCTCAAGAACATCTGCTCAAGATAAATCAGTACTTAACATTTGCCATGATCAGATTATTGTACCAGTAGAGTTACCCACCTCCACTCAGCCTAAATTTAATCAAAAGTATTTCAAAGTAGCTATAGTAAATGGGGTAGCCATGGATTCCTTTATCGACTTTGGTAGTGAATGTTCAATGATAAAACATTCCGTATTCTTAAAAATTGAATCCGTACCACTTGACACGAATAATTTGCCAACTCTACGCGGTTTCGGTAACTCAATAGTGAATGTTCTCGGTAGGTTTAGGGCTAAAATAATTATAGAAGATGTCAGTGCTAATGTAGAACTCTTAGTCGTCCCTGATATTGTTATGCATGTGCCACTTATGATTGGACAGAATTTAACAGAGCAACCACATATACTTGTGACAAAAACTAGTAACTTTCTACAATTATCAACATTGGCACCTGTACAGTGCGATTTTCTCAAGATAAATACCATTTTAAAGTTATTTTGCAAAACTGACACTACTGTATCAGGTTTGACGATTGTAGACGTATATGCTGACAATTTAGGCTTTACTGGTGAAGTGTACCTCGAAGGTAGCTTACGATATAACGGTAACATCAGGTATACTGTTTCTTCTGGGTTATACTTCATTCAAAATGGGCAAGGTCAGGTTATAGTCAGTTGCTCCCCTCTCTCAGAGCTAGTTATCAAAAGGGATCAACTCCTTGCACGGTGTAGAGTAGCACAAGAAGAAGTTACTACCAATATTCTTAAAATATCAACTACGGACTGTACGTATCAATCACGCTCGATTACTGAATCAGACTTAAACATTGATGACGACTTACCAGACAAGGACAGACAGACTCTCTTGGCGTTAGTCAACAAATATAGGGGTTGTTTTGCTTTTGAACTATCGGAATTAGGTACGATTAGCGGGGGCGAGATGAAAATAGATCTCCACGATAACCAACCGGTATTTTATAGGCCATATAGGCTATCGTTTTCAGAGAAAGAAATAGTTAGAGATATGATTGCGGAATTATTAAGCCATAATATCATACGCCCATCTACATCATCGTATGCAAGCCCTATTGTACTTGTGAAAAAGAAAACCGGAGAATTACGCCTTTGCATTGATTATAGGGCCCTCAATAAAAAAACAGTTAGGGAGCATTACCCGATGCCACTCATTGACGATCAGTTGGACATATTAGCCGGTAACGAATTTTTCACAACACTCGATTTGGCATCCGGCTATTATCAGGTGCCTATCTGCGAAGCAGATAAGCACAAAACCGCCTTTATTACACCTGACGGGCACTATGAGTTTAACCGGATGCCGTTCGGGCTTGCTAATGCACCTTCAGTATTTCAGAGACTCATGAACAATATTCTTGGTGCTGCTCGTCATGGGGAGGCATTAGCATATTTAGATGACGTAATTATTCCCTCGAAATCAATCGCAGAAGGTATGGATCGTTTGCAGTTTGTTTTAGAAATTTTCCAAAATGCTGGCCTGTCCTTAAAGCCCTCTAAATGTTTCTTTTTCAAACGTGCTGTTGAATACTTAGGATTTGAAGTATCTGTTCACGGCATACGCCCTGGCACTAAAAAAATAGAAGCAGTTGAGAAATTTCCCAAACCCACCAATCAACATAATGTTCGCCAGTTTTTAGGACTGGCCAGTTTCTTTCGACGCTTTGTCCCAAAATTTTCAATTATTGCTAAACCTCTTACTAGTTTGCTTAAAAAAGACGTCAAATGGACTTGGGGAATCGATCAAGACATTGCTTTTACCATCCTTAAGAAGGAATTATCTCAGAAACCTACTTTGGCTTTATATAATCCAAACGCTCTAACAGAATTACATACTGATGCCTGTCAAATCGGAATTGCAGGAATATTAATGCAAAGAAACAAAGAAAATATTCTAAAACCCGTTGCTTACTTTAGTAGACAGACGACACCTGAGGAACAAAAATACTCGTCATATGACTTGGAAACCTTAGCGGTAGTTGCAGCACTTCAAAAGTTTAGAGTTTATCTAGTAGGGATACCATTCGCTATATTTACAGACTGTAACTCGTTAAAAGCAACTTTTCTTAAAAAAGATATGCTCCCACGTGTTGCTCGCTGGTGGGAACAAATGCAGGAATTTGACTTTTCGATCGAATATAAACCTGGGGTTTCCATGTCACATGTCGATGCGCTCAGTCGCAATCCGATCCCCAATTCAAACGATATAAGCGTACTCGAGATCTCTGAGTCGAGTTGGATAACGACCGTACAAAGCACGGATGACGACATTCAGCGTATAATAGGCATACTGAAAGACCCACAGTTAGACGATGTTGTTGACATAAAATCAAATTATAAACTTAAAAATGACAAACTGTTTAGGATGACTACGGAAGGTGACAGATGGGTTGTGCCAAAGGGTGTACGTTGGCAGATTGTAAAACAAAATCATGACGATATAGGCCACTTTGCTTTTGACAAAACACTTGAAAAAAATTAAGTCCAACTACTGGTTCCCTAAAATGCGTAAATTCATTAAAAAGTATGTAGAGTCGTGCTTAGAATGTTCATATTCTAAATCTGCTGCTGGGAAAAAGCCTGGTTTTTTACATCCAATTCCGAAAGTAACGACCCCTTTTGACACAATCCATATTGATCATACGGGACCTTTTGTTAAAAGTAGTAGAGGCAATATGTACATCCTTGTCATAATAGATGCATTCACTAAATATATTTATCTTAAACCTGTTAGAAATACCAAAAGCCAAACATCCATCAAAACCCTTCGAGAATATTTTGGGATATTTGGTACACCAAAGAGAATTATCTCCGATAGAGGGACATCCTTTACTAGTGACAGTTTCAAAAGATTCGTTTCTGAGATAGGTGTTAAGCACGTCCTAAACGCGGTTGCATCCCCCAGAGCAAACGGGCAGGTGGAAAGGTATAATAAAACAATTGTCGACTCTCTAACCGCGAAAAACATCGGACTTCCCGAGAACAAATGGGATGAGCACCTGCCCGAAGTGCAATGGGGTATGAACAACACGTTTAACAAAGGTATAAACCGTACCCCCGCACAAGCCTTATTTGGACTCAGGTTGACTGGTTTCACTGAAGGTAAAATCTTATCAGAATTAGAGGAGGGTATAACCAGGCCCAGTGATAGTAAGAATATTGCTGAGATAAGGGATGAGATAGATACACACATTAGGTCCAACCAAGAAAAAGAAAAACGTCATTATGACAAAAATCGCTCAAGACCACACAAATATAAAGTAGATGATCTAGTTCGCGTAGAACGCCAGGTTCCAAGTACAGGGCAAAGTAAAAAGTTAGTTCCTAAGTATCAAGGCCCATTTAAAATAATAAAAGTATTGGATCATGACCGATACCAGATTAAAGGTACTCCTTTGACAAAGAGGGGAAATAGAGTCTACTCGACAGTAGTTGCTGTTGACAAAATTAGGCCATGGTTAAACTTTAAACGTCCACTCAATAGTGATGACGAGTTGTCCGACAAATCCGTTGACGTTGATTGATGAATTTAATTTAATTAGAAATTATTCAGTTGATAATTATGTTTAAAGTTCACATGTTTGATTTATTGATATATTTTTTTTAAAGACGGAATGGTTTATTTTAAGGACGGAAGGGTCCAATTTATTGTGAGGACGGAAGGGTCCAATTTATTGTGAGGACGGAAGGGTCCAATTTATTGTGAGGACGGAAGGGTCCAATTTATTGTGAGGACGGAAGGGTCCAATTTATTGTGAGGACGGAAGGGTCCAATTTATTGTGAGGACGGAAGGGTCCAATTTATTGTGAGGACGGAAGGGTCCAATAAAAAAAATAATAATATAATAATAATAAAAAAAAAAAAAAAAATATCCTTTCTTGTATGCTTAAACCTCTAATGTAAATGTAATAAATTTTGAGTTTACTAACAGCATGAGGTCATGCTTATAAAAAGGATGGCCGACTGTCATCACCACTTTATATAAGATAATAATACTTGTAACATAATGTATCATTGTGTACTTAACTATATACTTTTGAATAACTACAAGTTTAATTCATAAGTTTGAAAATGAAAGATTACTCATTCACTGAGTGACGCAGCTGCATGCGCACGTGCAACCCCCACTACCGTACCGAAGTTGTTTGTCTCAGTGTATAAAACGGGTGACGTGCCAGTAGCTGCGTCATTCGAGTACTGATTGTCTAGTCGAGAGGAACTGCTGCTTGAAAGATATTATGTAAGTTATTATATTAACTACCTCTCTCTCATTGTATTAATTGCCAAGTGTATGTATACTTTTGCTTATGTATAGGTAGTATATTTATGCCTATTTGCTTCACCACTAGTATGTATTTACATGTGCATAGGTGTTTCATGTAACGTTATTAAATGTAAGTATACAGCATAGTATGTAATAGTATAATGTATAGTCACTACTACTAAGATATATTTGCTGTAGTTAATGTAGAATAGTATAATGTTGATTATATGAAATGATGGTTAATTAAAAGAGTTTTATTTGTAGAGGTTATAGATTACTCTAGTATTGAATACTATCCCGTAAGGCCCGACAAGTGTATGTCCATTAAGCAGGAAATGTCCATATATTATTCAAACTCGAAATTATAATTTTTATAGATGTGCCCTTATAATATGAAAGCAGCGATATACTCACGGCTATAAATCCCTAAAAGGGGTAGCCAGAGCTAAGGAACCAGAAATTCCTCAGCCACTTTTGGAAGTTGCGTGGGGAAAAGATGGTAAAATAAAGGTTGTTGGTGATGGGTCTTCAACCGCATCGCCCAAAAATCCCTTAAAAGGCCCAATACCATTAGTCGCAATATATTATTATATATTCTTCACAATTAATATGCCTTTTTGAGTCCATTCTCTATTTGCTTTAAATATGTCCTCTACTGACATACTATCCACATTGACTCAATATGTACTATTAACAACATTATATTTCATAATATCAAGTCTAACAGCACCACCTAACCCAGGGCTTCCCTAACTGTACATCGCAAGGTGAACCACTTTTGGAGTTTTTTGTGGAACCTTGTTACTAGGCCTTGTTACAACCGTGATAGCCCAGTGGGTAGAACACTCGGTTATCAGGCAAACAACTAGTGTTCAAATCCTGGGTCGGGCCTACACCAATTTGTCTTTTCTAAAGACATATGTGTGGTTAATTTATCATGGTTGTTAACGGTGAGGGAAAAACATCGTGAGGAAACCCAATGGCTGAGTTGTACTTAGTCATGTGACAGTCTATTCGTACAAAACGGCGATAGGCCTGCCCCCTATTATGTGAGTACACTGTCCATGCAAAACGTGGGTACTCTGAACACCAGGTGACAAAGTTACGTGATGTTCAGAAGTATTAGTACCTCTGCCATGATATTTGGCGTGAATGTTTATGTTATGTTATGTTACTAGGCTAGAATAACAACTAGGCATGGTAGTCAGTTTTCATCACAGCATTGTAAAAAAAAATGGCCCATCCCCAAGGGCGGCAACGCAAAGAAAAGTTTGGAAGCCCTGACCTATCCAACATAAAATCCACACATACCTCTGTAGCATATTGAACTAAAGTCTGGTATGATCTCTTGATCTGTTGTTGAAAGGAACACACTTTCTTCAGAATTGCATTGCATTCATAACACATTTCTATAACAAGGTTTGCAGGAAACTGTAAAAGTAATAGAACCGTTGAGTTACCATTAACTACAGAACAATTAATTAGAATTTCTTCAGCCGCTTTAGGAAGTTCAGTGGGTAGCCTTCCAGTGCAATTTAACCTTTCACGTCCCGCCGGCTCCCAGAGTAGCCAGAAGCAAAAGTACCGTCAAAAGACCAATCACTTCCATCTTGGATTGGAAATGCAAATGATTCTATTGTTCCCGGGTTTTGAGTACTTGTCTTTCGCTAGTGCTCGGGAAGTCACAGGTTAATATCAAAGTAAAGAAAAGAAAAAAAAGAAAAGATATCATTTATTCATTGCCTCAGGGAACAATAAGACATTACATTTTTACAAAAACACACACAATTTTAACAAAGAACAAAACAAAAAATATATTTAATAAAACATTTAGGGACATACATAATTAAAGTCCCCTCAAAGGCAAAGAAAAGGTTGCTGACTCAGCATTTATTAAAGGCATAACCTTTAAAACTGATTTTCAGTCAGAACCGATTGTGTCACGTCACGGACCCTATCATAATACTACTATAACTATAAATAATACTTAAATGAATAAATTTACATAGTATAACCTTAAGATATATTATTACAAAATATAAATATATAAAACTAACAATTTGAGATAATACTTATACGTACGATAAAACGATAAACTAAATCAGACTATTTTTGTACACTACATAAAATTTAATCATAAATACATACATACAACCGTTACATAAAATTACTTATTGGTGTGCTGGATTGTTTTGGAAAAGGTTTTCTGCAGCGTCAATAAATGTCTCCTAAGCATATGCTTGAAAGACGATCTACCTTATTAAAAGTATTTATTGCATACTCTATTTATTTGAGTCATGTTCCATTACCTAAGAGTTTTTGTTTTTCATTAGTCAGGGTAATCCTCCCAAATCATAGAACAATGATGACACAGTTTTGAGACAATAAAATTTCAGATCAGACTTACCACACTCTAAAGTTTCCCATGTTAGTTTAATGGGGGCCCTAGCAAGTATTCAACATTCACTCTCCACTCCAATCTGATTTGGCATTGTGAGGCATTCAAGCTCACTTAGTATATAGAATACCACCATTTAGTATAGGCAGAGAGATTTTATTGGTATTCACAGGTTCTGCATCCTATTTTGTCTTATAGTAAGATGATTACTTATAATATTATGATTATTTCTGTTCAAAGGTAAGGCAAAGGCTTATAGGTCGTCGTCACTTTGTAAGATCTCGATAAACCTCTTGCTGTCTTCTTCTCATAAATTTTCCATCCATGCTCTCTATTTCTTTTTTTTTAACAGTCTCCTAATGTATTTAATAACTTATAAAAAATTATAACTCCTCAGATTCTCGCTCAGATATAAAGTATGTAACAGTTTACGAATATTTTTTAAGATATCGTGAATAATTTAATAAGTTTATTAAAGTTAAGTATACTTACATGCACTTTGCTTAAAAGTTTGAAACTTTTTAAAGCATTCTTATTATAAAACATTCTTCTCTTGCCATTAAGACAACCCAGACATATATGATCATTTTTTATTTTTTCGATAACAATGTGTAAGTCTTTCATTTTGCTAAAGAGTATAATTTAACATTTATTTTAGTTGTATCCATTCATTTCCCCATATTAACAAATATTACAAGTAAACAAACAATCAAACAATAACATAACAAAACAAACTAGTGGTGGGAGTAGAATGAACGTATTAGTTAAATTAGACGAGTTGACAGTCCAGTCGACGTTTCAACCCGTTTTACATTATCCAAGTAAACCGATTCCAAGTGAGTTTGATGTTTCACTTAGATTCTACTTGGCGTTAACACTTTTGATATTTTAAACTTACTTCAATACCATTTTGTTAGGACTTAAATTTCAAAAACCCAATAGACCTACTTGGAACAAGTGTTTTATGACGTGTACCAAGAAGCTATACGAACACAAGTCAGACGCAGTTATAGATATTTATTTTTCTCTTTTAAGTCCTGCCTGATCAAATAAAATAATTTAATCCTAGCGACCCAAATCAGGATAATAAAATGAACCTATGAAATTATTATATTGTCGATGATTCTTGATAAGTGTACGAGTTTGAATTAAATCTGTTCATTTTAAGTGGTTCAAAATTGAGTTCAAAGGAGTCGGTTACATACATACATGTGAAGATAATATAAGCGTGTTAATATCTAAGCCCATTAACACTACCCGGTTTCCGGGAAAGCGATACGTAGATCGGTCCTTTCTCATCTCAGTTTCTCAAGGATCATTGTATTTTATCCGCTAAGGCCATTGATGAGTATGATGCTGACTGAAAAAAAAAGTAATAACGTAACGTAATTTTTATTTTGAACTTTATTTTCATAAAAATTCTCTGTCCATCCTCTTTCTCCAGGCTTTTTTTCTTCAGGCCTGACGTTGTTGTTGTTTGAACAAAAACAAAAGGGTTAGAATAGATCCGCACACTTCGTCCTAACCTCACGTGATTCGTCATCACAGCACAGACTCTTGTCATTTACCTACATATCTCGAGATTTAGAACAGCTATCTTTTTCACACTCCCAAACTATCATATACACTTATCTCTTTTTCAATCACGGACATGCTACAAACCGATTTCGTTCTTAATTTTCGCTATATTATAAGGGGCAGGCATATGGCCACGTTATATGTGCTTTCATAAGACTAAGGCCTCAGCTCCCTGCAAAACACTACCTCCCATCAAAATACATGACACTCGCTGTGTCCTGTCATACACAGATGATTGCTCGAGCTCTTGCTCATGTGAATCGATTACAAAAACCCGCGTTACTAAATATTTAGGTGTACACATCGACGAAAACTTGAATTTCCGGGAACATATTGGCGTCACAGCAGCTCGCGTTCGCAAATTGATTCATGTGATGAGGCTGTGACTACCGGTAGTGTTTTAACCTTTCGAAACCCAACGTCAACTCCGTTTGACAGCGCGTTTTTGCACATTCGCCCAGCGTCAACTCGGATGGACGCAGTTTATCACCCATCTTTAAACCATCGTAGCTTGTCTTAAGGTATATTTCGGCATGTAGAATGTTTGAATGAATGATGGAAAATTAAATAACCAATTAAATGATGTATGATACTCTATGGGTCACTTGACAGATTTCGACATTATTTTAGTTTCTATTTGGTGGAACCGCGCGTGAACGACGCTCGTGCTTTTCTTGTGATATAAATTGTGTTCATTGGTGGAAAACGTGTTGTAAGTGTTTTTTCAATTCTAAATAGTGTATATTTAGTGTTAGTGTAAAAAAGGGTAAATTTATAGTAGTCTATAAGTCAAAAACTTGAATCAAAAAAGGGGTCAGTACGACAGCCCACAGGTTTAGTGTTTTATTTTTAGTATCATGAAAGTACACTTGTTATCATTTTCACTTCCATTTATAGAAAATTTCATCAGAAATCTATTGATGCAATAAGTTTTTCAAAATAACTTTGATTATTAGTACATTTAGCTTGTAAATCGACTTGAGTAATTCTGTCGCCGCCATCTTTGTAAAAAGTTACCAAATACAGCGTGTTCAAATTTTATTTCATACTTTCAGAACCCAGCGTCAACTCCGTTGGACATCACCCTTTTGCCTTGTGAATCGGTTGCGCCAGGGACCTTGCAGGAGCAGTGCGATTACGGATCTTTGACACTTACCGAATAATGTTGCATTATTTTATATATATATAACAAATATTAATTGACTGGTAGCTCATCCCGGCTTCGCACGGGCATATAAGTTAAGGAAAGTAAAGTTAGAAAGGTTTTAGGTATTTTTTTCACCTTGTGTTACATTATTGAAGTTTTAGTTAAGATCTCTTCGAGGTAATGTAAACTAAAGTGAACGATCATAATTATTTTATTTAAATATGTTAACTGTATATTTATTGATTGTCCGTAGAAAATTATTAAATAGAAAATATACTAATTTTTGAAAATTGTAGCATTTTTTTTATTAATTTGACAAAGCAACAGTACATGGAACAAACATTCATACACAAATGTTATAAATTCAGTTCTACATAACTACTTACCAATAACAGTGAAAAACAATTAATTTACCGTTTTCGATTAAAGTGGTTTTTGTTTTTTTCATTTTGTACATGAATAACGCTGTAGATTTAAATGTTGTATTTTTTTTAGTAAAAACGCGTACGAAGTCACTGACAAAAGCTAGTATCTAAAAATCATTGCTATTTTCACTTATTTGAACACCCTGTAGTGTGTGAGTATCAAGGGGCCCAGCGTCCTCTCTAGTTACCGTTTGACAGTTGTGACAATCTACGTGATAGCCCAGCGTCCACTCGAATTGACACGCAAAAATGTACAAAATACCCCTGGGCTATAGAGGTTTGGAGGTCTAAAATCCTGGGTTTCGAAAGGTTAAAATACGTTTATACTGCCCTCTGCCAGTCAATCATAACCTACTGCATCCTTGCATGGGGTGTGATTATGGGGTGTGATTATCATTATGATAACTGATAACACTGGAGAGAGCCCAGAGAGCCGTCTTAAAGACCTTAAGATTCCTGACATAAGCTCTATTTATCAAATCTTCTATTTGAGGTCAATAGTGCATACTCAAAGGGAGGTAATGGTAACCGACATCACTGAAAATACAAAAAGAGTTTTAACGGTAACAGTACCTTTAGTGAAAACTAGCTTCGCTCAAAAGTTCACGAAATTCCTTGCACCATTTATATATAACTAGCTTTTTGCCCGCGACTACGTCCGCGTGGACTACATTTTTTGCATCCAGTTTACATCCAAAATACCAAAACACTATCTAACTACACTAACTTCTGTTTTTTTGTATTTATATTCCCGTGGGCGTTGTAATAGATGTAAAGAACATTGAGACTTTTTAAGTGATTATTGGGCGATGCAGTTGGACGGTTGGACGGACCCCATTCAACTTCCAAAAGTGGATAAAGAATTACTATCTCTGGAGTTGTGGCTACCCTTTTTTGGGATTTATAGCCGTTAGTATATTCTCATGATTGATTGATGGATGAATTTCATACATTCCTTTTTGTAGTTGTTATATCAGTCAATCGCATCAAGATTCAAATTTCTAGATACATTGTATTTATAGATCAAAAATCTGTATAATATATTTCAATCTCTGAGGGGATGAGTTCCAAAAAACCTTTTTATTTGTTCATAAGAAACATGAAACAAACCATTTTGTAACCAAGTTTCTATGTTCAAAAATGAAAATATCTTGAGTAAGTATGGATAGCAGTTTGACGACCCGGTGCTGCCCCCTACACTGACTGTTGGTGATGTGTGAGAGATTGCAATCATCGGTCAACAGATGGCGTTACTGAATTAACATTGAGATATTTACTATTATTTACAAACTATGCATTCTGAGGCTTAAACAGAATATTAATTTATGCGTAAGTAAAACATAATATATCTATGAGAATATTAGTTAAAAATAGTTAAATAAACAAAAGCTATAAACATATTCTCAAACCTACCAAATGAATACGCAAAATTCATACAATATACTTTCAATTATCTTTATTCATACATATTCGCATAGTTGAATGTGAAAAATAAGGATTAGTGCATCCTATTATTCTAACCTAACACAAAAGCAAAAAAGTCTCAAAAAGACTTTAATCACCCGGGATTCGAACCTGGGTCATCCGTTAGTTAACTTTTAACCAATCGGTACACAGCTACGCCACAAAAACATTAGCAATGATGTCAAATTTGTGATATCGTATATATATCTAGTAGCCATACTATTGACAAACAATTAAATACATACATACATATACTCACGGCTATAAATCCCTAGAAGGGGTAGTCAGAGCTAAGGAACTTGAAGTTCCTCAGCCACTGTTGGAAGTTGCGTCGGGAAAAGATATTGAAATAAAGCTTGTTGGTGATTGGTCTCTAACCACATCGCCCAAAAATCCCTTAAAAGCCCCAATACCGTCAGTCGCCTCTTACGTACACCCACCGGAAGAAATGGGGTAGTGTTATTCTAAGCCGACACTACACAACAATTAATTAAATGGACATTTATTTTGATGAAAATGGATAAAACCCTTATTTTTTTCAAAAACACTATTAATGAAGAGTCTGATAAAGCTTGATAAAGTCGGTCGATGAGGAAATTAATCGTGTAAATATGGGGAGCAATAAGTTGGTGATGTGAGAGAGATTGCAATCATCGGCCAAGAGATGGCGGTACTGAATTAAAATTGAGATATTTACTATTATTTACAAACTATGCATTCTGAGGCTTAAACAGAATATTAATTTATGCGTAAGTAAAGTATAATATATCTATGAGAATATTAGTTAAAAATAGTTAAATAAACAAAAGTTATAAACATATTCTCAAACCTACCAAATGAATACGCAAAATTCATACAATATGCTTTCAATTATCTTTATTCATACATATTCGCATAGTTGAATGTGAAAAAGAAGGATTAGTGCATCCTATTATTCTAACCTAACACAAAAGCAAAAAAAATACGCAAAAAGACTTTGACCACCCGGGATTCGAACCTGGGTCTTTCGTACTTAGTGCTTACCAAACGGTATACCGCTACGCCACGCAGACATTTGTGTAAGTCTCAAATTTGTGATATCCTATATATCTAGTAGTCATACTATTGACAAACAATTAAATGGACAATTAATTTGATGAAAATGGATGAAACTCTTATTTTTTTCCAAAAAGACTATTAATGAAGAGTCCGATAAAGTCGGTCGATGAAAATATTAATCGTGTAAATATGGGGAACCATATAAAAGTTATGTTTTTTTATGCTCCTGTGGGAACCCTTGCGAAATCCGGGATAAATCATAGCCTATATGTTGGCCAGGTGTATAACCTACATTCATGCCAAATTTGATCAAGATCGGTCCAGTAGAATTAACGTGATGAACGGACATACAGACAGACAGAGAGGCAGACAGATTTTTTTTCAGAAATAGCAAATTTGGCTTCAGTATCGAAAATAAAACATATTCCACCGGTTTTTATTTTTTTTTCTTCAATGTACAGTTTTGACCTCGTTACAGTCTTATTATATCTTCTATACATAGTATAAAATGAAGTTGCGAAGGGCGCCCAAAATGTGTTTGTTACCTAGGATCTCAAAAACTACTATATCAATAGCTATGCGGTTTTCAATAATGGAAAGAAGACATTCCAGGGATTCTATAGGTGTATAATTTAGGTGTACCTACTTAAGAAATTATTAGAGTAATCGTAACAGTTATCAGACGGACGGAAGAAAAACGAGCTTTTTGGAGGTTTGCATTGCGTGCACTGCTGAAATAACTCAAAACACAGAATAACAATGTATGAGGAAATTATTCTTCTCAAAAAGTTCTATAAAAAAGTCTGCGATAGCATATGTCTATCCTTTAAGGTTTAGCCACAATAACGATTTTAGTGGTGTTCAAGTTTAATTAACGAAATATCTTATTTTTCAATTACTCGATGTTCCTACCGACATAGACCAATAAACATAAAACAAAATGCATATCAAATTAAAGCTGATGAAATGAGAATTCCGAATATATACATATCATAACAATTTTATGGTAATATTAATACACAAGATGCATTTACAATGCCGAGGGCAGAGATGGATGGCTGCGTTCCGTCGTTGTGTCAGTCGGTCGGTCTGCATAGCACGACAGTGGCGGCGAGTGGCGGCGCGCGGCGGCGACGGCGGTGGTGGGGGTGGGCTCATGTTGAGGTGCACGACCCGAACGGGCAGGCAGACAAGACACGCGAGGGCAGACAACGTTGATGGTTGTGTCGAATTATAAAATTTTCAGTGCAGCGCGGCGCGGCGCTTCGTTTCAAGTTTACCCATAAAATATTCACGCCTGGTTGAACTAAGAGTACCGGAAATAACGCCTAAAGTTTTGTCATAAGCAAATTCGACAGTACGAAGTCTGTCGGGTCAGCTAGTTATAGTATAGATAGAAGATAGATAAATTTGAAAAAATGCTGGTGAAACTACGAGAATGCAAAAGAATTGTTGAATGTAAATTACTAACTATGACATACAGGGAAGCAGAAGACATACTAGAAGTTGTTAAATAAGAGCAATATACGCACACAATCTCAAACACTTACACACTCACCTACATACAAACATAAACACACTTTTCCTTATACATACCTTACACACACAATTGCAACAGCCAGAGTTAGATTAAGTACGTGTCTATTATATTATATTATAAATAATAACAATAAATAGGTTTTTTATTCATTTTGGCCATGTAGTGCCGGCTTAGAATGTCGCTACCCTTTTCTGCCCACGGGTGTCGTAAGAGGCGACTAAGGGTATTGGGGCTTTTTATTGGATTTTTGGGTGATGCGGGTAGAGACCTATCACCAAAAACCTTTATTCTTACCATCTTTTCCCCACTCAACTTCCAAAAGTGGCTGAGGAATTTATAATTCCTTAGCTCTGGTTACCCCTTCAAGGGAAATACAGCCGTGAGTATATGTATCCCACCAAAAACATTTTCATGTAAAATGTTGCCAAGACGAGCCCATATGACTCGCACTGTCAAAAAGTTATCAGATCTCATGTAGAGCCAAGCTTCTAACACTACACGCCCTAACTCTACAAGGCCTAACTTCACAAACTCTACACCTTAGTCAAAATATGTGGCTTGGCCATTTCGCTACATTCACATCGGAGTAAGGTGAAAAATCAATTCACTGTTCATTACTTTTGTGTTATACAATAGTTTTTGTAGTAACGAACGGCCAAGCCACATATTTTGACTAAGGTGTAGAGTTTGTGAAGTTAGGCCTTGTAGAGTTAGGGCGTGTAGTGTTAGAAGCTTGGCTCTACATGAGATCTGATAACTTTTTGACAGTGCGAGTCATATGGGCTCGTCTTGGCAACATTTTACATGAAAATGTTTTTGGTGGGATTTCATTTCTTTTTGTAAGTTGTTTGTAACAATTTTTTTTTTTCTTCTTTTTTTGGGGTGTATTTCTTGCACATCAGAGACGCCTTTTTTTATAGCCCACTCTCTATCTTTGCCTTTTTTCTTTGTTGATTTACTGTTTATAATAAGTGATAGATCAGATACTGTCAATATGTCTCAATATATGACGATTTTTTTTTTTATAACAAGGAGTACCTAAACATATATATATCTGAGGGCACCAAGTTTTGGATTATTATTAGATTAGACCTCTAGCGTCATAAAAATTTAACCTTTTAAAATTACAGGTCTCATACAAACTCCCATCCCCTAGTTTAAAGGGTTGGAGGATGAAAGTTACAAGTTTTATAATTTTTTTGTTGTTTGTGTGCTAATACTAGCTTACATACAAAATTTCAGCTTTCTAGGACATTAGGAAATACCTTAATAATTTTGATGATCATCAGTGAGTCAGTGACGAAATCAGCGTTTTTTAGATATAAATAAAATCTGAAGTATAAAAGCTAATGTAATTAAAACTTAATATGTTCAATAAGTCTGCTATTGACAATATATCCCGAAAATCTTGTTGATCTAGCATAACCCAAACCCAAGTTATGAGGGTTCAAAAAAACGACGAAGCGCTTCGAGAAAAGGTAGGTAGTGCCCGTGCGCTTCGCTTGGCTCGTCTTGGCGGGGGCACTACGGTGCCCCTAGATGTATGTATATGTATTCATTTTCGTTTTTACCTTTAATCTTGTATAGTTTTCCATACTTTCTTGTATAGTATTCCATTACTTCGAGAAAAATTTTGACACATTCCCGCCTATGTCGAAATTTTTCTTTCCTTTATTTATTAGTAATAATCCCCACATGAGGTTTTCATGAACAAAAACATTCAATTTATGTGATAGTTAAGCGTTCTCAACATTTGCATTCTATCTGAAAAGGTAGACAAGTGGCCTACCGAATTTGTAAAAAATTCGGAGGTAGGGAACGCAAACACTATTTAAAAAGTGTAAGAGAAACAAAGGATAGAAGAATGGACCTGACCTAAGTTTTTTATTTTATACGCCAAATAATTCTACAAAAAATTACGAGAAACCTGTGTTATTACTTTTTTCATTGCTTAAAAAATGGCTGCAATATTTAGGTTTAAAGTGCGCATTTTCGGCCGACGGATTTAATTGCGGTTGGCGAGGGAAAGTGGCGATGTGACGTCAAAACCCCGGCCATTCGTCGCTCACGCTTACGTACGCATGGAGTTTTAGTAGTTTTGTGATACAAAATAGCAAATAAATACTGTAGTATGCCTCAGTGTTTCAACTACATACATACATACATATACTCACGGCCATTAATCCCTAGAAGGGATAGCCAGAGCTAAAGAATTAGAAATTCCCCAGCCACTTTTGGAAGTTAAGTGGGGGAAAGATGGTAAAATAAAGGGTATTGGTTATGGGTCTCCAACCGCATCGCCCAAAAATCCATTTAAAAGCCTCAATACTCCTAGTCGCCTCTTATGTATACGCACGGTAAGAAAGAGGGGTAGTGCTTTTCTAAGCCACACTACACAACTCTACAGTTAAAACACCAGATAAACTCTTTTTTTATGTGCCTATTATTATTATCTATTATACGAGACTATCAAGAGCCACTTTATCACATATAAATACGCACGGCTATAAATCCCTTAAAGGGGTAACCAGAGCTAGGGAATTAGGAATTCCTCAGCTACTTTTGGATGTTGCGTGCGGAAAAGATGGTGAAATAAAGTTTCTTAAAGGAAAATATCCCTTAGAAGCCCCAATATCGTTAGTCACATCTTACGTACACCCACCGGAAGAAATAGGGTTATTCTAAGCCGACACTACACGGCCACTTTAATATAAAAATATAATCACGACTATAAAACTGAAAAAAGGTTGCAAAAGCTTCAGAATTAGGAATTTGTTAGCTACTTTTGGAACTTGAGTGGGGAAAAGATTGAACAATAAAGGTTGTTGGTGATTGGCGATGAGTCTCCGCCGCATCGTCTAATATTCTCCTAGAAAAAAGCGCCTTATTTTCAAAGTCACCTTTTGTTACCCTTTCTAGTAAATAAAGAAAAGAAAATATTTCTGCACCAGCGGCAGCGGGGAAAAAAACAAACGAAAAAAAACTTTTCTTTATTTATTAGTAATATGTATTATATATTATATAGTAATCTTTATATATTATTTCTGTAAGCCTCTTTCTTGCCTGGAAGCCTGTGACGCGATGAGTTAAGCTAGAAATTTGGTTCAGGTATCGTTTTGTACAGTTCGCGGCCGTGGTGTGCACAAAATTCAGACATCTGATGTAACTGGATTAATCTAATTGTTACAGAATTTCAAAGTTTAGATTTTGGCCCATAGACATTGCTTGAGTGTCATAAGCGCGCGCAAACTTTAGTTGATCAGAGATGCGCTGTGGTCGGAATTTTTTCAAACCGGCCAATCAGATAAATTCACTAGAAATTCAAAAGAGCTGCGCTGTGATTGGTCGGAAAATTTCAAAATAAACTCATTTTATTGGACGCGACGTAGTCGCGCCAGGGTTACCCACTAGTATTAGTATTAAATGTACAAAGGTTTTCATAAACAAAAACATTAAAATTGTATTACCCTTGTGAAGAAACGAGGTAGTGCTATTCTGTGCCGATAGTACAGAGATAATATAAAACAATCACCAACAACAATAATCCTTTATGCCATTTAGTTATTCTCAATTTCTAAAGGTGGTTTAAACTGGTTACTTCAGCTATCGGGCAGGAAGTATTTATAACAATTCAAGTCTCAAAACTTAAACTTTCACCCAGTTATCAAAATAACATAAATAGCAAAAATAGCTATGATTTATGTTACTTTATTGTAAACAAGCATATAAAAGGAATAAGTAAAGAAACCATCGCACCATTCCCACGGACCGACTTCACGCAGTGGCAGTAATCGACTGGCTCACGGGTTGTGACGTAAAATTAAAAAGCGCGCGAAATCTGAAGATTTGAAAACGAGGTTGAACTTCTCGAGATCGCTGCTTCGGAAATACTGCATGTATTGACGTGAAATAAAAACGATTGTAATAGAAATTATATAAACTAAAAATTCAAGTGTATTTGGTACAGATATTTTGACCCATTTGTGTTCTCCATTTCGCACTGGACGCCATTGACCCGGTAGCTTAATTGGCAGAGCGACGGGGGCGTATACCCGAGGTCGCGGGTTCGATCCCCGCCTGTTTCGAAATTTTTCTTTCCTTTATTTATTCTATAATTCCTTTATTTATTTAATAATCCCTACATGAGGTTTTCATGAACAAAAACATTCGAACCTTTATTTTACCATCTTTTCCCCACTCAATTTTCCAAAAGTGGCTGAGGAATTTCTAATTCCTTAGCTCTGGCTACTTCTTCTAGGGATTTATAGCCGTGAGTATATGTATGTATGCCCGTGAGTATATGTAAATTTAATAGGTCTTTGGCACTTTAAGGTAGACTGGCGACTTACACATGGTCACGAGAAGCCGATGGATGTTTGAGGAATATTTATGTCTAGAAGTTGACGTCTGTAAGCTAAACTCATGATTCATGATGAAAAAAAAACAGTTTTTGTTTATAAATTAATTTTAATAAATAATATCATAATTTTATTAATGTCACACAATATTACAAATATTTACAACATTTATATAATGACTTTATTCTCATAATCTAAATCTGTACAAAATTCATACTTGTCACCTCAGTATAAAAAAACGCAATAATATATATTATAAATAAATATAATATATTGTTATTTGAATTAAATAAGTTCGTTTTAAGTAAGCTTAATAGATTATTATGCTTTTTTGGCCTTGTTTTGTGCATCTACCCAAATAATTAATTTATCGATCTCACCTTCCAAATGTTGTCTGGAAGAGATCGCTTTTAGCGATAAGACCGCCAATTGTACCTCACTGTAAACTGTTTGATCATATAATTATTTTTGTAAATTTGTGTTTGATGTGCAATAAAGAGTTATTCTATTCTATTCTAAATAATATGATTGAGTATGAATATGTATTCTCAATAGAATATCTCTATATTGCACATCATATTTCATGCGAACAATCGACGAGGCGATTAACCTCTTACGATCACACTCGGGCAGAAATGGGGTAGTGCTTATTTTAAGCTGATACTTATCTAGTGCTTGGATGGTAAGGTCAATTTAGATGACCAACAACATTATTTTACAATCTTTTCTCCACTCAACTTCCAAAAGTGGCTGAAACATTTTTAATTCAGACAACCCTTTTTGGGACATAACATAATAAATAATAAATATATATGGACATATTTTACACAGATCAAGTTAGCCCCAAACTAAGTAAGACTTATATTATGTGATACTAACTCAACGATATATTTAATAACATATAATACACATATAAATATCATCCAAGACTAAAGAGCTTATTCCATTTGCCTGAATTCAGAACGTCCGATAGCCACAGAATCTGAATTCAGACTAGTGGAATAACGTTCAGAACGCTAGGCTTCCGATAAAGAGACAAATTTCGGCTCCTAGCTCACTAAATTTTTAGTAGCTCCGTCTCAGGAAGGTGGAATAACGTTCAGACGATTTAGTCGCCTCGCGCCCGCCACAGCGAGAGGACGTGCCAAAATTTTTCATGCCTATGATTGCAAATTACGTAAACAAAAAAAAGATAATAAAAGTTTTATAGCAGATATACATATGCTCACGCCATTAATTCCAGGGGTAGTTAGGTGGGTAGGGGTTCCATTTCATAGGGGTAGGCAGATATGTATAATTATATTCATACATACTTACATATACTCACGCTATGATTTCCGATTGGGGTAGGTAAATACATTTTATCACATACATACAAATTATATTATATTATAAATACTCACGCCATTACTTCTCATCGGAGTAGGCAGATACGTTTAATTACATACATACGTACATATACTCACGCTTTTACTTCCGCTTGTGGTAAGCAGATAATTTTAATTACATACATACATACTTAAACTCCCGCCATTTTTCCGTAAGGGGTAGGCAGATACGTATTGTTTCAAATATGCATACTTATACTCACGCCATCACCTCCCGTGGGGGTAGGCACAGGCGTATAATTACATACATGCATACATATACTCACGCCATTATTTCCCATTGGGGTAAGCAAATACGTTCAATCACATTTATGCATACATATACTAACGCCATTACCTCTCATTGGGGTAGGCTGAAACTATCGATCGCCACTTCGTACGACCCCGGCAAACTTTTATTGCTAAATATGCTTTTATTTTTAAGTCATATAGGAGTTCCCGCCTATTTAATATTTTGTGTGAAATATGACGTAAAAATATTTGGAAAAGGTTGTGTACATGAATAGGATATATGTAAGTATAGTAGCGAAAGAGATATATAGACGCAATGTGTCGTCGTTTATTAAATGAGAGTGGGATAGTCCATAAGAGAGTCCGATAGAGAGCGTTTTTTAAAAAAGGCGGGAGCAATTTCGTACGACTGCCCGCAAAATCGCGCGCTCGCGAATGATTCAGGAACTGAAATCGGTGTAGTGGAATAACAAGCGTCTGTGGCCTTCTGCGGCAGTGACTGTGAAGGACCTCCGATTTCAGCAACGATAAAAGTGTAATGGAATAAGCTCTTAAGAAGCAATCCTAATCCTGTTCCTTGGCTCACTTCACAAGCGTAGCTTTATATTTTTTGTGTTATGGGATGTAAGATTAATTTGTGTGGGTTATGTTTTTAACTTTTTTTTTTTTGTACATATATAAATTGTTACAAATGTTGTGTACAAATATAAATTAGTTGTATTGTCATTAAGTAAAATATGTGGGTTATAAACCAGCTATAAATGTATTGTCTATAATTGTATGTTGTAAAGTAAAATTTAGCCGAATTGGATTTAAATCTGTAATGGTTATGTTTATGAATGAATAAATAAAAATAAAAAATAAAAATAATATTAATAAATTTCTTCGCCTAATTCCGCTAAATACCTGCAGTCTTCATGCAACATGCACTCTAACTCGTAACTCGGTGGTCAGCTGCCGAACTGTCTACTGCTCGTGATGACTCGATGACTCGTGTTGAGTCGAAACGCGTTGCATGTTTGCGGTTGCCTGTGGTTTTCGCTTGCGGGTGTGTGTGTGGTGCATTGTCTGCTTTTCGATTTCTTGTAAGTGGGAGGGCGGGCGGTGCACAGTGCATGTTGCATGAACACTCGCGGTATTTAGCGGAATTAAGCGAAGAAAGTTATCTAAAATTAGTATTGCTATGGATTTCCGCAAAGTAACGCCTGATTCAATCCAATAAGAAACAATCATTTGTGTTCATCACACAAATGTTGCTCTCAGCGGGGATCAATCCCGCAACCCCCAGACCGAGCAGCTAGTCACCTATCCACTGCTCTCGTCAATAGCCATGAGCATATGCACGTATATTTCTAGTGAAATTACACCTTTAAATAAAATATCACGCTGCTGCTGGTGTGACGCTTATGATGTCGCTGGTTTAGGCGCTAACTGAATATCAGTGTTGTGAGGTAAAACTCACAACTTTTGCTGAGTCAGTGCCTGTTTGCTGTTGGAGGGCACAACATCCCAAAATTTTATTATTACTGTTTTTGATTTTTTTTTACTGATGTGCTACTGTTTTTTTTTTTTTCTGTCTTTAGTTAAATGATATCTTTATTATTTTTTTTATTTTCTCCATTTGTGTTCTCAAAAAAAATTGTGTTTATACTGGTTTTTTGTAAACTTGGTTCCACTTGCTGTGTGTATTTTGTTAATTTTTGTGCCTTTAATAGCAAATAAATAACTTTTCTTTCTTTCTTTCTTTCAAATAGATCCTATAAAAATAACTCAATTATTTTCGATCATTCTATCTCCCGGTTTTTTATTCCTAACTCTTTTCGGCCACGGCTCTTTTAAGTGCACATGTTTCGTGTGCGCTTTAAGCTCGTATGTGCTTTTGAACATTTTGCCGCAATGCTCGCACGGAATCGTTCTCTCTGCGTGTACCTGGAAGGCAAGGTAGAGATATAAAAATACGGCCACGTATTTACGAGTCAAGTACAAGTCGGGCTCTCGCACGATGCTATCAACGACATCTAATGGCACTTAAAAGTAGAATTTAATTTGATTTTTTATCGGAACGCCCTTTCATTATTACATACATACGCTCACGGCTATAACTCCCTTGAAGGGGTAGCTAGAACTAGGGAATTAGAAATTCATCAGCCACTTTTGAATTTTGCGTTAGGAAAAGATGGTGAAATAAAGGTTGTTGGTGATGGGTCTCAAACCGCACCGCCCAAAAACCCAATAAAAAGCCCCAATACCCTGAGCCGCATCTTACGTACACAGACGGGAAGAAACGGGGCAGTGATATTCTAAGCCGACACTACACAAAATTACAGATAAGGGTAAACCGAAATTTAATATTAGGGTATGTCCACGATTGGTCCATAACAAAGAAAAAAACGAATAAACGCGCTTTTGAAGCATTTCTAACTGAGAAGTAAAAAATAATTCGCAATATAAGCTGAAAGCGGCAATAAAGAAAATATGGTACTATTATTGTGACAACTTACTTACTTACTTACTTATACTCACGCCCATTATTCCTATTGGGGTAGGCAGAGACTATCGATCGCCACTTAGTACGATCTTGACAAACCTCTCTTGCTTCCCTTACATTCATTATCCTTCTCATACATACATACATATACTCACGCCGTTAATTCCCATTGGGGTAGGCAGAGACTATCGATCGCCACTTTGTACGCCTTCTCATACATGCTCTTTTATTCTTCTCACTTCGGACCCCCGCCTTTATAAGAACGTTTTCTATCTGGTCAAGAAACGTTTTACGAGGCCGTCCTCTACTAACATTCCCATCCACATTGGCTCTATACAGGGTGTAATTGTAATGACTGTTTTCCTTGAAAAGTATGATTAATTATCACGTATAGAGGCAGAATTCGTTGAAAAAAAACACACTTATTTTTTTTCAAATTTTGTTAAAATTTGCACTAAGAAAGTAGTACTATTGACACCAACACGCTCAATGTATGCGTGAAACGCGATGACAAGGCGGGCAACTCAGCTGACAGCTGCGACCCGCCCCGTGACCTTTAACCGGCGGCCAAATCAAATCAAGGCCAGTAAAGTAATCAATCGAACTTAGCTTCTAATATCTTCTTATTTTTTACATGTTATTATTTGACATGATAAATTTGAATAACACTACCCCATAGTTAATACTGCGTTGGAATGCGGCAGTATGTTCAGAGAAAAATTCATAATTCGTAAACATCGATCGCCGCGAAATTCAAAATCTGCATGTATCAACAAGTCGGGCGGGCTTGTCGGCATTACATCAAAGGAACAGTATTAGTACTAAGTTAGTTGTTTGTAGCTCATTGTGTTTGTGCCGCTTATGATTGGATGTCACTTTGATTTTTCGCATTAATTTTCGGAGTGTGAGTTCAGTTTTAGTATCTTGTGTTGTGATTGTGTTGAGTAAATATGGCGTACACGAACCAGCAAAGTTCAGTGTTGGTGTTTTATAATGTTAATTCTCAAAATGTTCTGCGTTTTGCGCAAATAAAGGTGATAGCCCGGATCTGCCACTGCCAATCAAAACGGGGTGAGTTATTTTTATTCGTATTCTTTAGTTAACTGTGATAGAGTACAGATACACCCGTTTAGATCCCTTTAGCCCCGAGAGAGTTTAGTAAACACCAAGAACTCCTCCAATTTCGATGTCGGTTAATGAATGAATAGGTATCTCTTGCGCACTTTATTTTATGCCACGTAAATGCATCGTTTCGAGGGTCTCTATTTGTTTTTAACTTTATTATCTTACGCTCATGAAGTACATACATTACATACATACTCACGCCGTTACTACCCTTTGGGGAGGCAGAGATGTAAAGTAAAACAAAATAGCGGTAGCTGATTATTTAGGACGACAGTTTTGTTATAATCGTCGGTGTTAATTAATAGAGATAGATTTTTTACATACATATTCTCACGCCATTAGTTCCCATTGGGGTAGGCAGAGACTATCGATCGCCACTTCGTACGATCCTGGCAAACCTCTCTAGCTTTGTTTACATCCATCAATCGTTTTACTTGAAAATGTTTGAATTACACTACCCCATATTTAATACTGGATTGAAATACGAGGCGACTAAGACCACAGCCTCACCAGGCGCGGCGATAAGTTCAAAGAAAAATCAAACATAGTCGCGAAATTCAAAGAAATTTTGCATTGCTGTCATAGTGCGGTTTATACGGTCACGAGCAAGTGTGCGCAAGACTAGATGGTCACATGACGCGCCCGCTGTTCTCTGTGTGTGGGTGAGACATTATACGGGTAGGAGTGTGTGCGCTAGGCTAGTGTAGATAACCACAGTTTTCCATCTGATGGAGAAAGTAAGTTTTTCTGCTAAAGCGGTTTTAATCTTTTTGTTTATTTCATATGGTGGATATTAAGCATTAAACTTTAATATACGAATTAATATTGAAGTAACAATCGCCGTCAAACTAACACGCTGTATATCTCTTTCGCTACTTTATTTTCATCCATCCTCTCTATGTGCCCAAACCACCTCAACATTCCTTTTTCTATCTTGCATACTACGTCATCATACTCAAAAAGTTACATAGTTGTCATATTGTGACAACTATGTAACTTTTTGAGTCCTGAACCAACAGAAATTATTTAATCCTGGCAAACTTTATCAGGATAATGAGATAAGCCTATGAAATTATCATAATGTCACTGATACTTGATAAGTGCCCAAAGCCTTAATTAAATCTGCTTGTTTAATGTAACTAAAGGCGTGAGATGTTTAAAAATCTCAAAGGGTCCACTAATGTTAAGCGTTCATTTAAGGGCCTCCCCGCATTCTGCAGCTATTGCGCTCACTCTTACGTCAAATTTACTGAGCGTGACAGGGACGGAAAAAACGCGCGCGCAGGATATATGTAGTTTATTTAGTTTTATTGAATAACTATAATGTTTAAATGAAAAGTTCAACATCAAAGTTACAGATCTTAAAGCTACGCGTATAAAGGCACATAATGAGTTCACATGTATGTTATGCCAGTGGAGCCTATACGGGTTTTATGAAAAAAAAAGCAAGTTCCAATTCAATTTTTTTCATCATACTTTTCAACAAATTATTAAAATGTTAAACATCAAATTTTAACACCATGAACTAATCACCAACATATATTTTATTCATGTCATATCAATATCATCAAATCAGACTTTATAGAATTTCCAAACAATCAATATCGACCTGTTTTTCCGGGGACGCCCTTAAGTTATTGTATAAAAGTGGGGGTCCGAAGTCAGAAGAATAATAAACATGTATTAGAAGAATAATAAATGTAAGGAAAGCAAGAGCGATTCGTCAAGATCGTGCAAAGTGGCGATCGATAGTCTCTGCTTACCCCAATAAGAATAATGGGCGTGAGTAAAGGTAACTATTTGAATAAAATCATATTTAGTGCAATGCACGCGCGTTAATTCTGTCTCTATCACTCCCACTGTGTTTGACGTAAGTGTGAGCGCAATCGCTGACGAACTAGTAAATGTCCTAAAAATATATTCTCACAAGTCAGAAGAAAACTTACTGTCCGTATATGCTTCACCATATTCCCAATATGCAGAAACATTTTCCCGCAGATCCTGCACCGATTCTTGTCCGTTTTCTCCTCGTGAGTTCTCTTGTGCGTGTACAGTGTGAGCTCTGTCTTGAACATCTTGTGACAGACGTCGCATTGGAAACTGCGGTAGCTGAGGTGCGTCTGCTTGTGTCGCCGGAGGAGGCCGCGGCTCTGAAATACGTATTTTAACGGCTACAGATCCCTATAAGGGGTAGCCAGAGCTGCGGAATCAGAAATTCGTCAGTCACTTTTGGAAGTTAAGTGAGGAAAAGATGGTAAAATAAAGGGTCTCCAACAGCATCGCCCAAAAAACCATTAAAAATTCCCAATACCCTTAGTCGCCTTTTACGTACACCCGAGGAAGCTTTAGAGCTAGAAACACCTCAGACACATTTGGAAGTTAAGTTGGTAAAAGATGGCAGAAACAAAGTATCGTTGGTGATGGGTCTCCAACCGCAGCGCCCAAAATACTGTAAAAAGGCTTAACAATCTTAGTCGCCTCTTACGTACACCAACGGAAAGAAACAGGGTAGAGCTATTCTAAGACACTACACAGCAAAACACAACACAATCACAGTGTGCTGTGTGTGTCAATCACAGTGCGTACGTTCTCTCGTGCGTGTACAGTATGAGCTCTGTCTTGAACATCTTGTGACAGACGTCGCATTGGAAACTGCGGTAGCTAAGGTGCGTCTGCTTGTGACGCTTGAGGATTCTGCGACTCTGAAATACACCACCCATTCTGTAAAAGTAACTTGGATGCACCACTTGGATCTATGTTTTATATAGTACGAACATAATAGCTGCGATGATTATTATTTTAAAAAAATAGCTAAGTTTGCAAGTTTATAGGTGTCCCAACCACATCGCCCAACAATAATCTCAAAATACCCTATGTATCAAAATGACGTAGCCGATCAGGCCGATGATGATACTCTGGGTCGGAATGCTGGTTGAGGCTCCGCCGATAATGGGCTATTTCACAGGTTTTTAAAATCAATTTTATATGATGTAGTAGAGTTTAAGGAACCCAGCAAAAGTTATTTTTTTTAAAATCTGGTACATATCTGCTGAAAACTATCAAATTAAAAATTTATTATTTAAATAGCGCGTCAAAACACTATTTTGACAATATGGCGCTGCAAACGGGTCAGTGACGTCACTTGCCTGTAGTTGGTCTGTGGCAACAAACGAGCCACGAGGTTTCTTTACAGGCATGTGACGTCATCATAAACTCGACCAATCAAGAACGTTTTGTGTCACGTGACAAACGTCTAAAAATTAGCATTTTTATTTATGGATTTTTTATTTTCAACTTACGTTAATAAATAACCATTTCTAAACTCTTAATTTATGCTGATGACAGCAATTGACACTGTATTTCTCGCATTGCCAAATAGCCTATTAAACGGGTCCACAGTTGGTCCGCCCAAATACCAATAAGCGAATTACTCACCAGCAGGAGCAGGCTTTAGGCAGGCAGGGCACGTAAAGCCGTTGGTCCCGGCTACTATCACGGTAGTAGTAGTTAGTCTGCCAACCAGCAAATGGCCAGCGTGGTGGATTATGGCCAAATCACCTAATATAGGGTAGGCTCGAGCCCCTTGGTGAGGACATATATAGGCTGTGAGAAGGACCAGGCTTTTCCAAAGTACGAGTAGACATTATTCATATTTAGCAGAAAACGGTAGCTATTCTTCACACCACGCGGCGGTCGACCCAGCTGGGGACGTTATATTCAGCAACACATACACACGTTCGGGATTGAAGGTTCTTGCAGGGATATTAGCGTAACTCACATAGTTTGAAAATAGTTGAAGATTTCTTAATAAAATATTAAGTTTTCTCGCCGGCAATTTGAATCGCAGCACACGCACGGGAAGCAGCCATTACACTCCTCGCAGTAGCCAATAGTTAACTCTCACTGGCGTGCCCTTTGCATCGGGCGGTGCAGATTGGTTGAGCAAACGAATAAATATTTGCCGTCATTGGTATAATAAAAAACAAAAGGCAGATGCGTTATCAGCTCTCGTGTGGTGAAGACTCAAATACATCCCAATTGGGACGTCTTATCGTAATCTGTGTCGAGCGTAATCAGGAGTGAGATGTGATCTAAGCTCTGAAGTACTTGACGAAATAAATAAATAATGCCATCGTGTGTGTTTCAGAAGTGTTCCAATTATGACTCTAAAGTAAACAAAATACAAAGAATCTCGTACCATTTGTGAGAATGCGAGAACGAGAAATATATTCAGATTATTTTTCAAACAATCTAATAACAGACGCAAAGACGCCATATTGTGATAAAAAGAAAAAGACAAAGAGAAAACCATTGAAGGGAAACTAAAACTATAACTATCTCTTTTATTTGCATGCTCTTTCACTCATTAGTAGAACTAGTCCATGTGTGCAGTTCCGGATTGATCGGAACAGATTTAAAAAGCCAATTACTATGAAGGTCACGAATTTGTGTTAATAATACATCTATGTTTGCCGTATATTATTTGACGACAAATTCGAATGTAGAATGCTGACAATGCACCCTAAGAAGCCTGTTAAGAAACCCACATCATATAAAATAACATACATACATACATACATATACTCACGGCTATAAATCCCTAGAAGGGGTAGCCAGAGCTAAGGAACTTGAAGTTCCTCAGCCACTTTTGGAAGTTGCGTCGGGAAAAGATAGTGAAATAAAGGTTGTTGGTGATGGGTCTCCAACCGCATCGCTCAAAAATCCCTTAAAAGCCCCAATACCGTTAGTCCCCTCTTACGTACACCCACCGGAAGAAATGGGGTAGTGTTATTCTAAGCCGACACTACACAGCAACTTGCTTGCTGTTGCATATTAAATAACTTACCCTTATAGCCTTCCCGCATATATCACATAGTATACTCTTATTAGTGGCTCCGGGTAGTAATTCCTTGTTGGTGGTGACGCAGTGCTTCGTTTCTAGATGATGGTTTAGAGCTGACTCTCTTGGGAATAGCTGGAAAGAAACGGTAATGTATGAGAAGGAGATACATACATACATATACTAACGGCTATAAACCCCTGGAAGGGGAAGCTAGGGTTAGGGAATTAGAAATTCCTCAGCCACTTTTGGAAGTTGAGTGGGGAACAGATGGTAAAATAAAGGTTGTTGGTGATGGGTCTCCAACCGCATCGCCCAAAAATCCCTTAATAGCCCCAATACCGTGAGTCGCCTCCACTATGCCACCGGAAGAAATGGGGTAGTGCTATTCTAAGCCGACACTACTCAGCTAAATGGTTAATGTATGAGAAAGAAATACATACATACAAATACTCACGGCTATAAATCCTTAGAAAGGGTAGCCAGAGCTTCGGAATAAGGAATTCTTCAGCCGCATCGCTCAAAAAAATCCCTTAAAAGCCTCAATATCGTTAGTTGCATCATCATCATCATGTGATTCTAAGCCCACACTACACGGCTTTTTATTAGCTGTCTAGTGGTATATTCTCTTTTGCTATGGACTGCAAGCATACGGTGTTAGAATCCTAATTACCGATGCTCAATCAGAACGAAAAAGCTCGAATGTAAAACAGGAACTATAGAAAGAGTGTGATAGAACCAATGTGGAAGGTAATGTTAGTAGACAACGACCACGAAGGACTTATTAAGATCAAATAGATAATGTGCTCAAAAAGGTAGGCGTTCGTTGTATGAAGAATAAAAGGGCATGTACTATATGAAAATATTATGTATGTAATAATATTATACCTTTTCGCAAACCGGACAAGACTTGTAGAGAAACTTATTAAGATGCTGCCGGTCTATATGACTTTTGAGACCTGTCTTCTTTTGGAACTTTTTGCCGCAGTGGTCGCATTGGAATCTGAAACAAAAATTTGATAATGAAGTATATATCTATCTACTCAATGACTCAAACGTTCAGGTCGACTATCCCCGAAGGTGTTGGCAGTGGTATTAACACTTCTGAACATCACGTGATATTGTCATTTGGTGTTTAGAGAAGCCACATTTTGGTTGGACATCGTACTCACGTGATAGCGGGCAGGCCTATCGCCGTTTTGTACGAATACACTGTCACATGACTAAGTACAACTTAGCCGTGTGGGTTTCCTTACGATTGGAATATATATCTATCTTATATAAAAAAATAAGTCGGGTTTTCTTTCCTGACTGATTTAATACCAGAACGCGCGAACCGATTTGCACGGATCTGCATTCGTTGGAAAGGCTTCGTGAGGTTTATGGCAAAGAAAACTCAGGAAAAAAACATATTTTTTTCCGATACTTCCAACTTTTCCGAAGAACGTTTTGGGTGCGTTTTAGGTACAAACTTTTGGGTACAAAATATCGGGACTAAAAATACCAAACATATCAAAAACAAAAAGACATGATTTTTTCATTGTGTAACATACTAACTACTAATAAATAAAGAATAAATAAAGGAAAGAAAAATTTCGACACAGGCGAGATTCGAACCCGCGACCTCGGTTATACGCCCCCGAGTAGTATAGCCCTCGGGTAGCTCAATTGGCAAGAGCGACGGGGGCGTATACCCGAGGTCGCGGGTTCGAATCCCGCCTGTGTCGAAATTTTTCTTTCCTTTATTTATTCTTTATTTATTAGTAATAATCCCCACATGAGGTTTTCATGAACAAAAAGATTTAAATTATACTAACTACTACTCTACTACTTCTATTACTACTACTCACTGGTTCCCATCGCGATGTCGCCGCCCCCACTTCATATGGTGCTGGTAATGTTGTCTGCTGAACGTCCTCAAATCACACTCGACACATTCAAATACGTTGTTTTGTTCTTTGTCCTTATGTATGAGTAGATGGCGTTGTAAATTTGCGCGGTATTTTGTACTTTTTCCACAATGCTGGCATGTATATTTCTGTGTGTCTGAGTGTTCTGAGTGCATTGCTCTGAAACACATTTCGTTAGGTTTAGATTGCTTTAGATAATTTATTTATTTGGATCTCTGCCTTCTTGCAGAAAATTGTTCAACAGATTGTCAGTTGCCAAATAAAGTTTCGCATTTTGTTTTTATTTCCCAACCTCACAGTTACCAATTTTACATTCGGTCTTCATTTTAGAATGACACTTTTCAAAATGCCAACTTTTAAGTTGCGAATGTTTTATTAGCGTAATATTCCTGTAATTGTTATATTACATCATTGTTTACCAAATTATAGTAAGCGTACACTTATTTTTATGGCAACGTCAGTAGGTACGAATAAATTGACTCATAGGCGATAGGTACCTTATCATTTAGCTTTCGTGGTCGCAGTTCTAACCTAACGGATGTAGCATATTTAAATGCCCTGTGTAATAAAAAGTAATCCTATTATTATTATAAATGTGAAAATTTAGATGTTTGTGTGTTTGAGGCGAAAAGGCTCCTCAATTACATAATGCATATGACTGAAATTTGTCAGAATGCTAGATAATGACCCAAATGATCAAATAGGATACTTTTTATCCCGGAAAGATTTGATCAATAAAATATTCACGGCTGATTGAACTAAGAGTACCGGAAAAAACGCCTAAAGTTTAGTCATAAGCAAATTTGACAGTACGTAGTCTGTCGGGTCAGCTAGAGTGAAATAAAAGCGATTTGGTTCTGGCACTCGTGAATTGTTTATCACCATACTAACCTAACCCTTTACTTTCGACTTCATCTGAACTCCGCTCCGCACTTTGAAAAATGGCAATTTTAACCTGACCTAATCTACCTATTATTATTATTATTTATTAATCTTTATTAATATAAATGGTTACATTTAATTATAACAAAGCCCTGCAAAACTGTTTTACAGTTTGTCTGCAGGTAGAGTCTCTTTTAATAAATTTTTTATTTAGTTACATCTATGGTAGTGAGTTAAGAAAATATTTTTTTAATTTGTTTTTAAATTTTTGTCTATTAGGCTCGAGGCGGATGTCCTCGGGCAGACTGTTGATCAAGTACGGTAATCGCTTTTTAAGCGTCCTGTCCCCGTAGTAATTATTTACTCTGGGTACCTCCAGCCTGCCCGCCGACACCGACCTCGTGCCATAGCTATGACTTAGCTTCGTGAGATTCTGCTCTTGACTGTCGTGGTTGTTAATTAATAAGAGGTATTTATGTTTCAGGCTGACAGGCAGAATTTTGCATATTTTAAAAAGTTTATAGTAGTTACCATTACATTTATTTTTAGTTTTATGATTAACAAGAAGTTTTAAAAATCTAATCTGAAGGGATTCAAGTTTATCTATATATGATTTATGAAGTAAGGCCGTAACTGTCAAGAGCATAACTCAGGATTGAGTCAACTAGCGAGAAATACAAACATTTAAGTGTGCTTGTTGGAACCTTAAAACTTAAATGGTAGAATTTACCCAATAAAATTCTAAGCTTATTACATATATAATCAATGTGTTGAATCAACACTTTTGGCACAAACGTAACTAACAGTCCTGTCTGTTATGGAATCTAGGTTATTTAGATTCGCGAATTTAGAAGAAAAAAGTACACATAAATAATTTTTGTTGCCATAAGACATAATAATGTGTAATGTCATGAATAATTTGACAAAAGATAAATGCCCCAAACGTTTTTCGTCATTACAATAATCAGCTTAACAAAAATTGTACCAAATAAAACTTGGTCATACAAAAATTTGACAATCGTTGTCAAAGTGAAAATAGGCGAAACGTTGGTTGGCAAAACAATTATTGGCGTAAAGGCAGGATTCCCTTCCTACTAAATTTGAATTTAACTTTTTAACCGGATATGCACAATAAGTAATACAATCGCTATGAATAATCATTTAAAAGAACTTACAGTAAAATCTTAACATCACATTACACATTCATACATACATACTCAAGGCTTATAAATCCCTTAACGGGGTAGCCAGAGCTTTGGAATGAGAAATTCCTCAGCCACTTTTGGAAGTTGATTGGGGAAAAGATGGTAATAATAAATGTTTTTGGTGACGGGTCTCCACTCCAACCACATCGCCCAAAAATCACTTCAAAACCCCTTTACCCTTAGTCGCCTCTTACAATTACCAACACGGGTAGAAATGGAGTAGTGTTATTCTAAGCCGACACTACACAACATCCCTTTCCTATAGTCCTGTGGGAGTCATATCGACTAGGAGGGGATTATGTGGGAGTCATGTTAGAGCGCACACTACTGCGGACTCAAACGCACATAGCAGCGTCTCACTCATATCCTACATGGCGGAGTGTAAATGTTTTTCGCGTTAAGCATAGATAAAAATTATAAGTTGGTACACAGCAGGGTGTACTGGCCAGTATATCTTTGCTGTTACCACAGTCCCTTTAGTGACATAAGATATTAAAATAAAAAAACATTCACTTACTTATAATGCTCATTAAGATCATATTTCTTCCTGCACTGGCGTGGACATTTTGGACACTGATGTAGCATTGGCTTTTTTCGGGGTTCCGTATGTGTACTGAAATACGAGTTAACCCTTTTCAACTTTGTTAGATTAGTAAATTAATGATTATAATAAGATTACATACATGCATTAATATTATAATTTTACTTACATACATATATACACTTATTTTTTAATTTAAAGTATGACAGAATGTGAGATTACAATAGGTGGCAAGAAAGTGGAACAAGTGAAAGAGTTTGTATATCTGGGAAGTTTGTTTACAAGGGACGGAAAATGCGAGGGAGATATTGAAAGGAGAGTAAAAAAGCGGTAAATGGAGCCATAAACAGTCTAATGTCGAGCCAGTTCCTGTCTGAAAAGGCGCGAATGGCAGTTCACAATGCTGTACTGGTTCCTACGCTGATGTATGGTAGTGAATGTTGGGCATGGCAAAAGAGGCATGAAAGTAGAGTGAATGCAGTGGAAATGAGATCCCTCAGAAGAATATGTAATGTAAGGTTGTGCGACAGAGTGAGAAATAGTGTAATTCGTGAACGCTTAGGTGTGAAAGATGACGTAGTGTGCAAGATAGAGAAAGGAATGTTAAGGTGGTTTGGGCACATAGAGAGGATGAATGACAGTAAATTGGTGAAAGAGATCTATAGAGCCAACGTGGAAGGTAGTGTGAGTAGAGGACGACCACGGAGAACACACTTGGACCAAATAGAGAGTGTGCTCAAAAAGGCCGGCGTCCGAAGTATGAAGAATAAAAGAGCATGTATGAGAAGAATGATAAATGTAACAGAAGCAAAAGTGATTTGCCTGGATCGTACAAAGTGGCGATCGATAGTCTCTGCCTACCCCAATGGGAACAATGGGCGTGAGTATAAGTAAGTAAGTAAGTTATTAATTTATTTGAGGAACAAACGGAACACAATATTTCAAATAAGACAAAAATACAGAGAAGTTGTTGTCCTAAAAAGTTTCTACATCGGTTGTAATATTGATAATTTATACAGATGAAATTAAGTAAGTTAAATGAATTATATTGTCATTCCACCAGACCAAGCAAACACTATAAGATTACAAAATATGCATAGAGATTTTAGGAAATATTGTAAACAATATTTTATGATATTTTTTTTTTTTTTTTAAATATAAATAAATAATAAAATGAGATACCTACTTTTCAAGGTTAAAAATACATAAATTAATAATATATAAGATAATTATGAATGAAAGTACTTAAAATACATACTTACGGCCATAAATACCATAAAGGGTAGCCAGAGCTTTAGAGCTGCCATTTCTTCCGGTGGGTGTACGTAAGAGGCGACTAACGGTATTGGGGCTTTTAAGGAATTTTTGGGCGATGCGGTTGGAGACCCATCACCAACAACCTTTGTTTTGTTATCTTTTCCCCACTCAACTTTCCAAAAGTGGCTGAAGAATTTCTAGTTCCTTGGCTCTGGCTACCGCTTCTAGGGATTTATAGCCGTGAGTATATGTATATATGTATGACAACTTCCAAATGCTGAGGAGTTTCTAGCCCTGAATCTCTGGCTACCCTCTTTTGGGATTTTTGTCCGTGAGCATATGTAAGTCATATTAATTATAATACATACATAAATACTACATATACTCACGGCTATAAATCCCTAAAAGGGGTAGCCAGAGCTAAGGAATCATAAATCTAATTATAATAGTGTAGATATAACAACAAAAGTATTCTTACACCATATGCTTTTTCAGTCCGTAGCCCGAGTGAAATATTCTGTGACATATTTCACACTCGAAATCTTCTCGTCTCACATGCTCCTCTTTGCACTGCTGCGAATGTTCTTTAAGTTCTTCTTTAGATCTGTGAGAGAAAATATTAAAACCATTACCATTTAAAACCATTTATTTAGTCGTAAATGTGGGTGCAGTTTACATAGATCTTCTATTGTACAATTGTATCCATACACATTTGACCCTTGCGGGTATACAACTTTAAATATTGAAAATAGGACTATATTTAAAAACATTTTTGACAATTATATGATATCTAAGCATTATTTAAAAAAAAAAAAATTGTACAAATTCTTTAAAATGTATTATAAAAAAGAAACTGTGATGTCAAAAGATACTCTTAAAAAAAAAACTAATATCAATAAAAAAATAATTATAAATTGAAACAATTTTAAAATACTATGTCATGCATATTAACAAACACATAATAACAGCACAATAGAAAAAAAATATGAAATACATGTCAAATATCATTAATTACATTATATTAATATTTTTATTCCTATCAAAAAATTCATTTATGGAGTAAAAACAATTATTTTATATCGATTTTATTTGTTAAGTAACAACCGTGATAGCTCAATGGATAAGAGCTCCCGTCCATCATGCAGACAGGCGTGGGTTCAAATCCCGGGTCGGGCCTACACCAATTTGTTTTTTTATAATGACACTAGCTGTTCCCCGCGACTTTGTCCGCGACAATTTGTGTTTTTAAATAAAAAACAATATATCTTAAAGTACTTCTGCGTAAATGATATATTTTTTTGTTTTCTTGTGGCAGAATAACATACTGACTTTCCCCGTAACCCGATTTAGACAACGCGACATATAGTTGGCCGTGTGAAAAACAAACTTAGCGTTAATATAAAAAAAAAACTTCTACAAAATTAAAGTGTATTGAATAAGTATTAGGTATCACACGATGAGTTGTTGAAAGTTAACTTTGGATGTTTTATTATTATTACACTTTGATATTGTTATATCATACTAATCGTACATCGGAAAAACCAGTAATACGCTCAATTCTAATAAATAGAATATGCAAATAATTGGCAATAAAGCATTAATTTCGACCAAATTTGATAACCGTGAAAATGGTTTTAGTGAGTCTATCTTAAAAGCTAGACATAAACTGTTGCGCGCATTTTTTTAGATCGTTTAAAGAGGAATAATTCTTTAATACATACTTTTTGGGTAACTTAAACCGTTTACGCAGCGCACACAACAGAAGCCTGCACATATGAATATTTTTTCCCGTTTTTCCAACATTTTTAGCTGATTCTTTGCTCCTATTAGTCGCAGCGTGATGATATATAGCCTAAATCCTTCCTCAATAAATGGACTATCCAACACAAAAATATTTTTTCAATTTGATTGAGTAGTTTCTGAGATCCTAGCGTTCAAACAAACAAACTCTTCAGCTTTATAATATTAGTATAGATATGTGTGGTTAATTTATCATGGTTGTTAACGGCGAGGGTAAACATCGTGAGGAAACTCACATGGCTGAGTTGTACTTTGTTATGTGACACATGCCCCCTATCACGTGAGTACACTGTCCAAGCAAAACGTGGGTACTCTGAACACCTGGTGACAAAGTCACGTGATGTTCATAAGTATTAATACTTCTACCAACCCTTTCGGAGATACGGCGTGAATGTTTGAGAGTTGAGTTCTGATTCATTCCCAGACCAAGTTCAAAAAGTAGCTGAAGAATTATATAGTCTAAAACTCTGGCTACCTCACTTTGAGATTTATAGCCGTGATTATAGAGATATAGTCGCTTATGTATGCTGTATGTATATACTTTTAGTATTCTAGGCTATGGGTCGAATAATAATCACTTCACTTTTTATATTGAACTTATTTATTGATATCAGCATAATACATATACTCACGGCTATAAATCCCTAGAAGGGGTAGCCAGAGCTAAGGGATTCGAAATTCCTCAGCCACGTTTGGAAAGTTGAGTGGGGAAAAGATGGTAAAATAAAGGTTGTTGGTGATGGGTCTCCAACCGCATCGCCCAAAAATCCCTTAAAAGCCCCAATACCGTTAGTCGCCTCTTACGTACACCCTTCGGTAGAAACGGGGTAGTGCTATTCTAAGCCGACACTACACAGCAAATCATCATCATAAGCATCATATCAGCATAAGGAGCGGGACTTGGGGCTTTTTAAGGGATTTTTGGGCGATGCGGTTGGAGACCCATCACCCAACAACCTTTATTCTACCATCTTTTCCCCACTCAACTTCCAAAAGTGGCTGAGGAAGTTATAATTTCTCAGCTCTGGCTACCCCTTTTAGGGATTTATAGCCGTGAGTATATGTATGTATAATTAAACCAACAGTACTCACCCAAAATTCGCCTTACAAACATTCCTCACGGGAAGTTTAGCCAACGCAAACGGATGCTGTTTAAGATGTGCCTTCATGAGATCACTCAACGTAGTCTTGTACTCGCAACTCGCACACCTGAGATAGTGCGAGTGCGAATCTGTATGAGTCTTCAGACTCGCACGCGACGGCATTTGGAGATGGCATATGTCACATGGGGCGTATTGGCGCTATGGAAATATTTAGACTATGAAAACCATATAATCGTGAAAATCATTGCTGTGTAGTGTCGGCTTAAAATAGCACTACTCCATTTCTTCCTAAAGTGGGTGGGTGTTTGTTAGAGACGGCTAAGGAAAGTGAGGGTTTTTAAGTTTTTTTTGGGCGAAGTGGTTGGAGACCAACTTTAATTTAACATTTCCGTTAACAAAAGTTGCTAAGGAATTTCTTATTCCGAAGCTCTGGCTACCCCTTCTAGTGATTTAAAGCCTTGAGTATATATACGTGATTTTGTATAATTCAGATCTATTGACATTTTTAATTGAATTGGTAATAATTATGCACTACTTTTCGAAAATTTACACGCCATGAGACAGAGCAAGTGGAGGTCATTACAGGAAAATTATTTGTAACTCTTGTTCTTGTGAATAAATCATTTTTATTTTGTTACTTATCAAATACATCTATCTATTTATACCTTTGTAAATATCATATGTAATTGTACTTTTTTAACTTATTTAAATATTTTATATGGTATCTATTTTTACATACACTCACGGCTATATATCCTTAGAAGGGGTAGCCAGAGCTAAGGAATTATAAATTCCTCAGCCACTTTTGGAAGTTGAGTGGGGAAAAGATGGTAAAAATAAAGGTTTTTGGTGATGGGTCTCCAACCGCATCGCCCAAAAATCCAATAAAAGCCCCAATACCCTTAGTCGCCTCTTACGACACCCGTGGGTAGAAAGGGGTAGCGACATTCTAAGCCGGCACTACACGGCAATCTATTTTCTGTTTCTATTTATTTCTATTAGTATCTATTTTTATTTTTTTATATCTATCTCACATAAATTTATTTTTATTTGTAGGTCTATAATATACACATATTTTCTATTATATTATGTATTTGTTTATTAATCGTCATGTAAGTGTTAAGTAAGTAATTATTATTCTTTTCCCTTGTCATTAAGAAAACTTAATAACTTTTTATTTAAATTTTAAGTTATACAGTAAGAATGTTACTAATTCTGTTTTATATTTTAATGCTTAAGTGGTATCCTGTCATTGGCTAAGAAATTTTGTAGTTCTTTATATAACATTGTTTTTTAATAATAAACAAAGAATAAATAAAGGGAAGAAAAATTTTGACACAGGCGGGATTCGAACCCGCGACCTCGGGTATACGCCCCCGTCGCTCTTGCCAATTGAGCTACCGTGGCAATGGCTGCCAGCGCGAAATTCTTCTATCCTTTATTTCTTTTACACGTATTAGTAGTGTTTGCGTTTCCTACCTCCGAATTTTTTACTAATTCGGAAGGTTACTTGTCTATCTTTTCAGATAGAATGCAAATGTTGAAAACGCCTAACTATCACATAATTTAAATCTTTTGTTCATTAGTGTGACAAAGTCACGTGATGTTCAGAACTATTAGTACCTCTGCCAACCCCTTCGGGGATATTCGGCGTGAACGTTTTGAATGTTTATTAGTAATAATCCCCACATGGGGTTTTCATGAACAAAAAGATTTAAATTATTGTTTTCTAAGTGTGCTGTTGGATATCATAATAAAATAAAAATAAAATACTTATCAGACCAACTTACAGCAACATGCCTCGACACATCGTGATACAACAACTTTCCAGGCGTGTTAAAAACAGCAAAACATTTAACACATCTGTGGGGAGATGCCAGAAATAACGGATCTTGAACATCACTCTGCCTTATTTGTACTATCTCTTCTTTGGAAGCTTGTATCGCTTGGACGGCGTCGGGGTTGAAATTACGGGTTAGGGATTTCTGTGGACAAGTAATATATAAAACATAACGTAAACGTTCTCGCCGAATATCCCCGAGGGGGTTGGCAGAGGTATTAATACTTCTGAACATCATGTGACTTTGTCACCTAGTGTTCAGAGTACCCACGTTTTGCATGGACAGTGTACTCACGTGATAGGGGGCAGGCCTATCGCCGTTTTTGTACGAATACACTGTCACATGACTAAGTACAACTCAGCCATGTGGGTTTCCTCACGATGTTTTCCCTCACCGTTAACAACCAGAATAAATTAACCACACTTATGTCTTAAGAAAAGACAAATTGGTTAATGCCCGACTCGGGATTTGAACACTAGTCGCTTGCACGTCAACCGGTGTTCTACCCACTGAGCTATCACGTTGTCAAGGACATATTCCATATGATGTTATGATATTTCATATCTCATGGTATACCATGAGACATATATATATGTCGCAGGCAGATTGTATAATCCGCCGTGTTACATGACGGCTAGCCGTTTTCTAAAAGTGCTAACAGACGATCGAACATGTACGGCGCGTACCAGTGTTCGTGGTACGGGCCGTACCAAAAACGAACGTGTGTAGCGTGGTTCGCCGCACATAATGCGGGCTGGTTCGAAGCGCTTGCGGTGCAAAGTGCGATGGTGCGGGGCGCACAGTGCGTTCGTCTGTAGGCTAGAGCGGACCGCACAGTGCGATGGTGCGCGCCGTACATGTTCGATCGTCTGTTAGCACTTTAAAACATCGTCATTTTGTAATGCGGCGGTTCAAGCATTAGCCGGATTGAATGCGGCTAGATATAAAACCGCCGGTTTGCATTCCCTCTCACTCTCACAAAACGACCCTATATTAGAAAACGGCTAGTCGTAATGTAAAACGGCGAATTATACAATCCGCTTGTGACATATAGATATAGAAAAGTAAGAGTCGACTTAGGGTATAGGGGCTTTTTAAGTGAGTTTTGGGCGATGTGGTAGGAGACCCGTCACCAAAAACATTTATATATTACCATCTTTTCCCCAATCAACTCCAAAAGTGGCTGAGGGATTTTTCATTCCAAAGCTCTGGCTATCCCGTTAAGGGATTTATAGCCGTGAGTATATGTTTAAATATGTATGTAAGGACATTTATACACATATCAAGTTAGCCCCAAACTAAGTAAGACTTGTATTGTGAGATATCAACTTAACGAAATATTTAATATTACATAATACACATATACCTAACATGCAAGACAGCAAACAATCATTTTATGCTCATCACATAAATGATCTTTCGGACCGACTTTTGAACCTAGAAGCTAGTCTTCTATCTACTCAGCCAGTTCACTCAGCCAGTACCTCAGCTGTTGTCAAATATACTAAGATTGGCTATAAAAATATACAGGTTGTTTTGTAAAGATTGGTACATGAGCGAATGCCAGATCAGAGCCATCTGCCACTAAGGGTATGGGGCATTCTTAAGTGGTTATTAGGCGATGCGGTAGGAGATGCATCGTGAAAATCGTGTGTGAAAATCGTATCGTGCAATGGTGAAATTTTTAGAAAATACTAGGAGATACATCACTAAAAATACTTAATTTCTATCATCTTCTTGCCCATGAACTTCCAAATGTGTCTGAGGCGTTTCTAGCTCTGACTCTCTGGCTACCCCTTTGTGGAATTTTGGCCGTGAGTATATGTACGTATTTTGATAGACTTACCAATTTCGCTTCACTACTACCACTTTTATCACTATCCTTTACAACATCTTCTGTGCAATTCACTTTAGCCAACCGTTTTTTCTTATCAACTAGCACTTCATCATCAGATTTTTCAAAACTACCCTCAGAACCCATATCCTCATTACTGGAAATCGAATCCTCATCAGTGTCAGTGTGAGGGAACGGTTCGTCTCTGTCATCATCATTATCCTCACTGATTGGTATTTTACTGATGGATATTAACTCATCGTATTCCAATTCGGGTTTTATTTCGAAGGCCGGTGAATCTTTTTCTAGTTCTGGAACTATCAAAACTTAATAAGTCAACTTTGTTCATGTCAAACAGGGATATGATATCATACTGAAGGTACTCACATAACATAACATATAGTCACGGCTATAAATCCCTAGAAGGGGTAGCCAGAGCTAAGGGATTATTCATATTCATATTCATTTATTGCTTCATGTGGTATACATAGGTGGTACAATTTATAGGAGTAGCCGTAACATGAGCCCTGCAAGGGCACTGCAATGTCTTAAAATAATTAACAAAAGAACATTTAAATTTAAACAATAGATAACAAAGATTAGCTTAAATAACTAGGTGTCTTAATAATAATATATATTTTTTGTTATATGTATTGCGTTAATTATATGTGTGTGTGTGACTAGGTAGTTATATGTGAGGTAGGTTGTTTGGAGTAATTATGTGTGTGTTTATAGAATGTCAGTTAACTTACGGATATCAGTCTTGTAGAAAATCATTAACAGAGTAAAAGCATTTTTGAACGAGGTACTGCTTTAACTGTCGTATTTTTGATGTTTTACTAGTGGCCGTAACTATTTTATTAGCATCTATTTTGTTATATATCTGGACGCACATAGCGAAGGGACCAGAGTGAACTAGTTGTAGGGTAGAGGTGGGATTTGCTAATCTATGTTTAGGTCTTAGGTTTGGTGGACGCGAATAATTTGGGAAAAGCTCTAGGTGGTTTGTGACAAATTTATATACTTCAAGGATGTATATACATGGTAAGGTGAGAATGTGGTATGCAATAAAGTAATTCCTGCAACTTTGCATTGTGTCGATATTCGCTAGTATTCTAATGCAACGTTTTTGGAGGATGAATAGCTTACTGAAGTCCGTACTGTTACCCCAGAGCACTATCCCATACTGTAACCTAGAGTGTGCATAAGCATAGTATGCGCTAAGGGAAGCTTTTAAGTCGGTGGTTTTTTTCAGTTCTAAGAGAGCATAGGAAAAACTGGAAAGTTTTGAAGCTGTGCTGTTTATATGACTTTTCCAGTTTAGATGACTGTCTATATTGATTCCTAGTAGCGAAAAAGTGTCTACGGTTTTGATCTCATTGTTTTTATATGTGTAGTTAATATTTAAAGGTGTTTTTTGATAGGGTCGGAACTGCATTAATTTAGTCTTTGTAAAGTTGATGTCTAGGTTGTGGTCGTGTAGCCATGATAAAATGTTGTCGAATGTTTGGTCTAGAGTGCGAGTAAGGTTTGTCAAGTTTTTGCAGGGGATCACCAGCGATGTGTCGTCTGCAAAAAGTGAACATGGGGTATCTATTATTTTTGGGAGGTCATTAATATAAATTAAAAACAGGATACAGCTTATGTTGGAGCCTTGTGGAATAGAACTTGTTAGTTTTGCTGTTTCAGATTTTACCATACATAACCTGCCAGTTGCTTGGTCATAATTTTCAATTTCGACATATTGTGATCTGTTGGTAAGGAATGACTCGAACCAAGCGAGTGGAGTACCTCTAACGCCTATCCCTGATAGCTTGTCCAGAAGAATATTGTGAAGAACCCTATCGTATGCTTTGCTCATGTCAACGAGGATGCCAATAGCGTATTTCCTATCATTGATTATAGTTATAATTTCTCGGATGTATTTAAATACAGCTAAGGTTGTAGAGTGATTTTTCCTGAATCCATTTTGATTATCGTTAAGTATTTTGAACTGTTCGCAGTAACTGATTAGAAATTCCTCAGCCACTTTTGGAAATGTGAGTGGGGAAAAGATGGTAAAGTAAAGGTTGTTGGTGATGGGTCTTCAGTCGCATCGCCCAAAAATCCCTTAAAAGCTCAATACCGTTAGTCGCCTCTTACGTACACCCATCGGTAGAAACGGGGTAGTAGTAGTAGGGTAGTGTTATTTTAAGCCGACACTACACGGCAAAAGAAGGTACTCATCACGCCAATAACGATAATAACAATTTACAATACGTACCACTTCGACCCATATTAAAAATTATTTCTATCTCGCTCGCACAGAACGAATATTCGGATATTGACATTTGGAAATGTATAGAACAATATGAGATCTATAGAGCCAATGTGGAAGGTAATGTTAGTAGAGGACGACCTCGGAGGACACATTTGGATCAAATAGAAAATGTACTCAAAAAGGCAGGTGTCCGTAGTACGAAGAATAAAAGAGCATGTATGAAAATATTGATGGATGTGAATGAACCTAGAGAGGTTTGCCAGGATCGTACAAAGTGGCGATCGATAGTCTCTGCCTACCCCAATGGGAACTAACGGCGTGAGAATATGTATGTATGTATGTATAGAACAATATGAATATTGGCGCTTTCTAGTCGATCAAACTAACGACAACTACGGAGCTATCGTTGGATTCGTCGAATATCACCATGTATACTCATTACAAATATCAAAATCCGAATACTCGTTCCGTGCGAGCGAGATAGAAATACATTTCAACAGGGGTTAGAAGAGATAAGTATGACTATTATCGTTCTCGATGTGAAGAGTAGACCCTATGTCTACTATTGATATTGGGGCTTTAATTAATTGGCCTAGACCTCGTTTTACATGATAGCCAAGCGACATGATAGTCCAGTGGGTAGAACACCCGCCCGAAAACAGAAGGGCGTGAGTTCCAATCCTGGGTCAGGCCTACACCAATTTGTCTTTTCTAAAGTCATATGTGTAGTTCATTTATCATGGTTGCTAACGGTGAGGGAAAACATCGTGAGGAAACCCACATGGCTGAGTTGTACTTAGTAATGTGACAGTGTATTCGTACAAAACGGCGATAGGCCTGCCCCCTATCACGTGAGTACACTGTCTAAGCAAAACGTGGGTACCTTCTCTGGAAACTAGATGGCGCTTGCCATGTGAGTTCAGGAGTATTGGTACCTCTGCCAACCACTTCGGGGATAAACGGCGTGAACGTTTATGTTATGTTATGTTACCTCGTTTTTAAAACATACCCATTTTATATTTTAAATTGATAAAAGACATCAAACTAAACAACTTTGCTCATGGAATGCTTATCTAAAATATTGTAATTTTCAAAATAATTAATTAATACATAAAAAGTTTCGTACCTAGATCGAACTGAGAAAGTATGGTGAGGTTCTTAGCCTTAACTGAAATTTAAAAAACATCGTCAGATTTGACCATATGTTTTTTTATTTTTACATACATACATATTCTCACGCCGTTAGTTCCCATTGGGGTAGGCAGAGACTATCGATCGCCACTTTGTACGACCCTGGCAAACCTCTCTTTGGCTTTGTTTACATCCATTAATCTTTTCATACATGCTATTTTATTCTTCATACTGCGGACACCTGCCTTTTGTGAGCACATTTTCTATTTGATCTAAATGTGTCCTACGAGGTCGTTTTTATTTTTATTTTAGCTTAAGCTAAGAACCTCACTATACTCGTACTTTCTCAGTTTGATCTTTTTTATATTATTTATTTTGAAAATTATAATATTTTAGATAAGCATTCCATAGCCTCGTAACGCCCGTATAGAAATTGTTATGACTTGTAAGTTCTATCCAATGTATCTCTAACGGAACAAAAAAAATATGTGCTGACTGCCCATTATTAAAATTAATGATATCTTTAACAAGAACTATTCCTATGGCTTTATTTTTTTTAATAGTTACTATTGATCACAGGAGTTTTGTTCCTCTAGTGATACAACGGGCGTTACGAGGATATGCAAAGTTGTTTAGTTTGATGCCTTTTATCAAATTACATACATACATATACTCACGGCTATAAATCCCTAGAAGGGGTAGCCAGAGCTAACGAATTAGAAATTCCTCAGCCACTTTTGGAAGTTGCGTGGGGAAAAGATGGTAAAATAAAGGTTGTTGGTGATGGGTCTCCAACCGCATCGCCCAAAAATCCCTTAAAAAGCCCCAATACCGTTAGTCGCCTCTTACGTACACCCACCGGAAGAAAAGGGGTAGTGCTATTCTAAGCCGACACTACACAGCAATCAAAAATCAAATTAAAATATAAAAGTTTTAAAAACGAGATCTAGGTCAATTGTTGGGTATGTGGCTAGAGATCCACCCTTCATTTCTATTTTTCATTTTACTTCTAAAAGTTGGTTTAGGATTTTAAAATTCTGAAGCTCTATCTACTCCTTTTTGGAATTTATAACCGTAATAATCCGGTCAATTTATACATTCAAGGTTACATAAATTCATAAGAAGCTGAAAATTGGCACAATTGTTCAAAACATGATTATAAATGAAACCTCAAAAGTCCCCATCGTTCCGAGGTGTGCTAAAAATTTTACACGAGGTCAAAGGTCAAAAAAATTAGTTATTTCCGATTTTAAGCGAAACAGTGAGTTTTTTCGCAAAATCACACAAAATTGTAGATCAGAAAATTCTCTACAAAAAAGATATCAATATTTTTTTTCCTAAAAGCCACCATTTTGAAGATATAACGCGTTGAAAAGTTCGATCATTGGTAATCTTCATACTTTGCACATGTACGCCACGTATGAACATCACTTATAAAAATGACTTACTTCAATGTGCTAAAGTTTTTAAAAATAGTGACTTTGAATAGCACTACCCAATTTCTTCCGATGGGTGTACGTAAGAGGCGACTAACGGTATTGGGGCTTTTAAGGGATTTTTGGGCGATGCGGTTGGAAACCCATCACCAACCGCCTTTATCTCACCATCTTTTCCCCACTCAATTTTCCAAAAGTGGCTTAGGAATTTACAATTCCTTAGCTCTGGCTACCCCTTCTGGTATTTATAGCCGTGAGTATAAGTATGTATGTATAATTATGTTGTTTTAAAAATGTGTATTTTTGAAATAATATAAGATATTCATTATATTGGTCAAAATAGTATTCAGAAATATTCCTATGTACCTAATAAATTAATCTATCAAATATTGATTTTCACCTTATTTATCATTTACTAGCTGAAACGGCAAACATTATTATGTCATATAAATTATTTCTAGGGAATTACTAGTTGATAAAATAAAAGAAAAGTGTTAGGGGTGTCACACCCCTAATTACTTAACACTAAACACTGTGACACGTAATAATTAGAAGATCTAAGATATCTATCTATTTTCTATAAATTAATTATTTATATTTAAACTGAGCAACCGTGATAGCCCAGTGGGTAGAACACTCGGTTATCGTGCAAACGACTAGTGTTCAAATCCTGGGTCGGGCCTACACCAATTTGTCTTTTCTAAAGACATATGTGTGGTAAATTTATCATGGTTGTTAACGGTGAGGGAAAACATCGTGAGGAAACCCACATGGCTGAGTTGTACTTAGTCATGTGACAGTGTATTCGTTCAAAACGGCGATAGGCCTGCCCCCTATCACGTGAGTACACTGTCCATGCAAAACGTGGGTACTCTGAACACCAGGTGACAAAGTCACGTGATGTTCAGAAGTATTAGTACCTCTGCCCACCCCTTCGGGGATATTCGGCGTGAACGTTTATGTTATGTTATGTTATATTTAAACTACTTACATATAATAGTAACTTTATCATCATTTTCTTGGGCAGCGATAGTCCTAGATCTAGTTCTATAGGAACTATGTTTCTTGGTGAGGGAATTCTTGTTTAGGGAATGGTCAGTAAGGAAATTCTCAGTCGCACTCGTCTCTGATAATACTGTCCAATTCGGTTCTTCTGCTACTATGTCTTCAGCTGCAAAGAAATCTTTATATATTATTTCTGTAAGCCCCTTTCTTGCCCGGAAACCTGTGACGCGATGAGTTAAGCTAGAAATTTGGTTCAGGTATCGTTTTGTACAGTTCGCGGCCGTGGTGTGCACAAAATTCAGACATCTGATGTAACTGGATCAAGTTAATTGTTACAGAATTTCAAAGTTTCGATTTTGGCCCATAGACTTTGCTTGAGTGTCATAAGCGCGCGCAAACTTCAGTCGATCAGAGATGCGCTGTGACTGGTCGGATTTTTTTCAAACCGGCCAATCAGAAAAATTCACTAGAAATTCAAAAGAGCTGCGCTGTGATTGGTCGGAAAATTTCAAAATAAACTCATTTTATTGGACGCGACGTAGTCGCGCCAGGGTTACCCACTAGTATATATTTAACCGTGTATCTATACTAATATTATAATCTATACTAATATTATAAAGCTGAAGAGTTTGTTTGTTTGAACGCTAGGATCTCAGGAACTACCCAATCAAATTGAAAAATTCTTTTTGTGTTGGATAGTCCATTTATTGAGGAAGGTTTTAGGCTATATATCATCACGCTGCGACCAACAGGAGCAAACTATCAGCGAATAATGTTTCAAAAACGGGGATAATTATTCATACTAAGGCTTCCGTTGTGTGCGCTGCGTAAACGGTTTAAGTTACCCAAAAAAAATGTATTAAAGAATTATTTCTCTTTAAATGATCTAAAAAATGCCCGCGACAGCATATGTCTTACTTTTAAGTTTCACTTACTATAACCATTTTTATGGTAAATAAATTTGGTCGAATTTAATGCATAATTGCCATAATGTTTTATCAACATAATATTAATCTTTATCCAAATAAATATGTTGTTGATTGAGAGTATTTAATTGAGAACAAAATTGTCCTTGACATCACTTAATTTAAAAAAAACATCTTAGAAGATAATACAATTTTTAAATTACTCCGTTACAAAATTTACACGCGTGCATGAAGCGCAAGACAAGACGCTGCGCTGGCCGGCGAGCGAGGTCACCTGCGCGAGAAGCTTATGTTTAAGCCTTATCCTATTAATATTACAAATGTGAAAGTTTAGATGTTTGTGTGTTTGTAGCTAAATGAAGACTAATTCACAGAACGTATTTAAAATAAAATTTACAGGAAGCCAGATAATGATCCCAATTAACACAATAGGACACTTTTTACCCCAGAAAAATTAAGAGATCAATAAATTTTCTTAAAAAATGGTTAAACAGATTAAGAATCAATGCTCAGCCGAAACTACTATACTTATAAACTTAAAAGTTATAAAGTGAAAAAATTGTGAGGACACTATAAAAAACACCTTTTTTCTCATCGCATGACAGAGACCCTCAACAGGTCAGTTAAATATTTCAGTTTGACTACGTGAAAGTCTACACTTTTGACAGTACGGAGTCTGTGGGGTCAGATAGTATATATATATATTTGGCAACCGTGATAGCTCAGTTTGTAGAACACCACTTATCGTGCAGACGATGAGGGTTCAAATCCCGGGTCAGGTCTACACCAATTTGCCTTTTCTAAAGACATATGTGTGGTTAATAAATCGTGGTTGTTAACGGTAAAGACGAACATTGTGAGGAAACCCACATGGCTAGATTAAACTTTGGCATGTGACAGTGCATTCGTACAAAACGGCGATATATCACGTGAGTACAATGTCCAGGCTTTTAGGTGCTCTGAACACCAGGTGACAATGTCATGTGATGTTCAGATGTATTAGTAGCCAACCCCTTCGGCGATATACGGCGAGAACGTTTGAGTTTGAGACAAACATATACTGACTCCATCTTAACAACCTATATAAATAATTTTTAATTTATTAAACCCTTTTCACTTAAGAAAAGCCCTTAATACTTATTTGTAGCAAACTTACGTTCATGTTTGATCTCCACATCATCATCACCTCCCACATATTCATACTGTTGGAGTTTGGAGAAACCCAATCTATGAACTGCCTGGTTATTGAAATCGTTTGGATGTTGCAGAAATGCTTGCTGTAAATAAAAGTTACAATATAAAATAGTACTACAACACATCAAAACAGCATCTAGGAATATTAATTTATTTAAATTTTATTTTGATGCGACCATGACCGAATATCCGCGTCCAGACCGGGGGCTGATTATGTATCTTTAGCGACCGCGATTGTGTCGCAAGTTGCAATATTATCGCTGTCAAAAGTGTCAAAACGCATACAAATTGATGACATTGACAGCGACAATCGTGCAACTTGCGACACAATCGACACAAAAAGGCGGCTCAGTCTGAGCTGCGCGCTCTATGTGAACAAACGTAACGCACCAAAATGGATAAAGAATTCACTTTACTTCATAATCTTTATATATATATGTATATATATATATATATACATATATATATGTCGTAGGATGATTTGATGTTTAGGTTTTTTGCAAAAAACCTAGGAATTTCGCAAAAATCCGGATAATTAGACAACGGTTAAAATATTTTCTAATCTTACTAGGTTTTTTGCGAAAAAACTAGTTGGTTTAGTAAGATTGTACTTCCTTAATGCTGATTGGCTGATTTCTGATTGCTCGCCTACACTTATTCTGATTGGTTCGTCATTGTGGTATTGAGATGTTATAGCTTGAGTTATAAAGGGTAAGAAATGACAATACTTATTTGATACTAGGAATTAAATAATTTATTTACTCTTTTGTTGGAGTAAAATTACAATCACGTTCGGACATATTATACACAGATCAAGTTACCCCAAACTAAGTAACACTTGTATTATGGGATACTAACTCAGCGATATATTTAATATTATGTAATACACATATGCTCATCACATAAATGTTGCTCTCAGTGGGGATCAAACCCGCAACCTCCAGACCGAAAAGCTAGTCACCTATCCACTCGGCCACGGACGTCTTCAATATAGGTAGGAACAATAAAGTAGGTACGTTTTAAATTGTAGTATTGAGGTATTATATAGAAGAGTTATAAAGGGAAATGACAATACTATTTTTATACTTAGGAACTTTTTGTTACTAAAATAAAAATAAAAATCAAATTAAATGTAGGTAGGAACAATGAAGTAAGTACGTCTTAATTAACAACCAATCAGAGATGACATGATTACGGGGCACTGCAATCGACCAATCAGTATGCAGTCTTCATAAAAACTGACATTTCGTTTCGGAGTCATACTTAACCAACTAGTATTTTTGCAAAAAACCTAGTAAGATTAGAAAATATTATAACCGTTGTCTAATTATCCGGATTTTTGCAAAATCCCTAGGATTTTTGCAAAAAACCTAAACATCAAATCATCCTACGACATATATATTATTATTTCTGTAAGCCTCTTTCTAGCCCGGAAGCCTGTGACGCGATGAGTTAAGCTAGAAATTAAGTTCAGGTATCGTTTTGTACAGATTGCGGCCGTGGTTTGCACAAAAATCAGACATCTGATGTAACTGGATTAAGTTAATTGTTACAGAATTTCAAAGTTTCGATTTTGGCCCATAGACTTTGCTTGAGTGTCATAAGCGCGCGCAAACTTTAGTCGATCAGAGATGCGCTGTGATTGGTCGGACTTTTTTAAAACCGGCCAATCAGAAAAATTGACTAGAAATACAAAAGAGCTGCGCTGTGATTGGTCGGAAAATTTCAAAATAAACTCATTTTATTGGACGCGACGTAGTCGCGCCAGGGTTACCCACTAGTTTATTTTATTCGATATTAAAACATTTAAATAAACCAAGCGTTTTAGTTTTCGCTTCTCTTTTCTTTTTTTATTATACATCCAGACAACAATAGAGGTTATTAATACGTAGTTTTCCATAGTTTACGATTCCTTTCCATGGAGAGAAACTAAAATGCTAACCGGCCCACCTTGGCTTGCGAGCCCGGCTCAGGACTATATTACAGTATCACGGCTCGCGAGCAGGAAGTCTGACGAAGGCTCGGCAGCTATGGGATAGGTGACTAGCTTCTCGGTCCGGAGGTTGCAGGTTCAATCCCCGCTGAGAGCAACATTTATTTGATGAGCATAAATAATTTTATCTTAGTCTTTGATGTTATTTATTTGTACATACATACATACATCATACATATACTCACGGCTATGAATCCCTTGAAAGGGTAACCAGAGCTAGGGAATCAGAAATTCCTCAGCCACTTTTGGATGTTGCGTGGGGAAAAGATGGTGAAATAAAGGTTTTCGGTGACGGGTCTCTAACCGCATCGCCCAAAAATTCCTTAAAAGCCCCACTACCGTTAGTTGCCTCTTACGTACACCCACCGGAAGAAATGGGGTAGTGCTTTTCTTAGCCGACACTACACGGCAACTATATATAACGGTTATTTATTTGTGTATTATATAATATTAAATATATCGTTGAGTTAGTATCCCATAATATAATCCAAGTCTTACTTAGTTTGGGACTAACATTATCTGTGTATAATATGTCCACATATTTATTTATTCTTTATTTAGGCTAATAATAGTAAAGTGGATTAATACCGTGCTGGCATAATCAGCTAAAGTCTGGTATGAATTTTCTATTTGGTGCTGAAAATGACTGATTTTCTTCAATATTGCGTCGCACTCATAGCACAGCTGAATAATCAGACCTTCTGGAATCTGGAAAGAGTAAGCATAGGTTTATAAATAAATATAAATCAACTTTACAGTCACACTAAGAAATTATTATTATATTTTTAAATCAAGTGGAAGTAAGTTATCTTTGTTAGGTGGCTCGCCCAGGGAAACAACTGAGGAATTCAGTGTTTTGCGTAAAGCAAATTTTAATGCTGAGTTGGATCCTATTTTCATTGCTGTGACACACAAAAGTGCTATTATAACTCATAGTTTCTTGTTGTATTTTTCTTATGTATTTTATGTTATCATGATGTTGTACTTTGTGTGTATGAGTAGTGGAAATAAATCTTTTATCCATCTATCTGAATCAAACTTGTCAAACATATAACATATGTGATAGGGTAATTGGCTTTAATGGAACTAAATGCTGAGTCTTGTCGCTATATATATATCCCGTTTTGTACGAATACACTGTCAGACTGTCACATGACTAAGTACAACTCAACCATGTGGGTTTCCTCACGATGTTTTCCCTCACCGTTAACAACCATGATAAATTAACCACACATATGTCTTTAGAAAAGACAAATTGGTGTAGGCCCGACCCAGGATTTGAACACTAGTCGCTTGCAGGCGATAGGCCTGCCCCCCATCACGTGAGTACACTGTCCATGCAAAACGTGGGTACTCTGAACACCAGGTGACAAAGTCATGTGATGTTCAGAATGTATTAGTACCTCTGCCAACCCCTTCAGGGATATTCGGCGTGAACGTTTATGTTATGTTATATATATCCCATATTGTAAAATTTTGTCTCAATTTTAAGATTCAGTCTTGTAGACAGGAATAATTTCATAGCCAAGATGTGGTAGCATGGAGTTTGCAGTCTCTCATGTTCTAATTTGTCAGAAGATTTTTGATGATATAGGAGGCAGCAGAGCATATCCTTATTTTTAAGGACATCATCATCATGGTTGTTAATGGGAGAAAAAACATTGTGAGGCTGAGTTGTACTTAGTCATATGATAGTGTATTTGTACAAAACGGTGATAGGCCTACCCCCTATCATGTGAGTACACTACAATACTAGCAGTCATGTAGATTATCTTAAAGATTTGTGGCCCCACAACTATAAGGTATAAAATAGATTTCTAAAAATTGGTTGAAATTGGACAGTTGATATTTCATTCACCTTACACAAATATACCAAAATCTTACTTAATAGTATGACATAAAATACTTTGTTAATTTTTAAAAATACCCCTTCTGCATTCTTAACTCATAATGAGTATTAAATTTGTCAACTGTATGAGTTTTCATTTATCGTTTAAGAAATATTCCTACATAAGTAATAGTTTTATACATTAAGTATAATGCCAGCCCAGTAAGATGAAACGTTTGATAAAAGAATGTGAGAAGGTTGGGAACAGTTTTGTTAAGAATATTTAAAAGAATAATAAAGCTTACGTTGATTTGTCCTAAATATTTGTAACAATTTATAGTGTCATCGTTGTAAATCATCTTCTTGTTATTGTTGAGACAACATACACAAACTCCGCTCGAGCTAAATCCTTCGATTATCACATTTATCTCCCTCATTTTAGCAAGATGCAGTATCAATCTTGGATAATTTATTATCAGTAACAAATTGCACACAATTTTTTATACATCTTTCAGTTAATTTTATAAATTAAAAATTATTTCAGCATAACAATAACATTACAAATTATTATTATTATCTTATTCATTTTCATTGGCCCTCGTCTCGTATACAATTTATACATTCTGCCAGCTTCAGATGAGCATTACAAGTTTTGAATCAATATTTTGTTTGATTGATTGCAGTGGGTAGGGTGGTATTGACAAGTAACAAATAAAGAAAAGTTCACATTTGTCACTGTAGACCAATGATATTATATAAAACAAGTGGCGGATACATTGTAAGCTCACATGTAGTACAATCTCAAATACTTCCTAATTGGTACGTCTAGTCGCAGTCTGAGTCGGACTAATCACGAGAGTGACATGATCTGACTTCTGAAGTCCTAGATTAAACTAGGTGGGCATGAATGCTTCGCATGCCGATATTCGGAGCAACGCGTTGCAACGCCGAACGTAATCAAACATGTGTTGTATTAAATTGTTTTATTGCTTCGCTCCATTGGATCAATGAAAAAAAATTTAAGCGCGTGCGATTTGTGTTTAAATACGTTTCCCATAGACTTATAAGGGAAACTTTCAAGGGTGATTATTCCTGAATGGTAACAACATACATTATTGACAGAATGTCCTAAAAATAATTAACATTTTACAATGGCATAAACTTAGCATTAATGATAACAAATCATAAACAATTGAACTTAATCAAAAAACTATTCTCTATTTAACACTATCAGAAATATATTATTATACCATTCTTACTCGACTGATGGCAAAATACATTTTTTTTAAGTATCTCTTAATAATAGATCATTTTGTGCGTAACGTGACTACACGAGTTATATTGTTAGAAACCGGACGTTTTTCAAGTACTCGACCCAAGAGCCAATGACTTTGAGGCAGATCGTCCTCCTTAACTAATACTATTTGTCCTATACTTGGTTCTGGTACGTGTGAGGTCCACTTGTATCTCTTCGCCATGTTAAATTAATACTCATGGGACCATCGTTTCCAAAATGCTTGCACTGTTATCTGAACGAACTGCCACCTACTCAAACTGCTCACTAAAGAGTTTTCATAGCTAGGTTCAGGAACGTTTAAAAATGGTTCTTATAGTAGGAAATGTCCTGGGGTTAATGGGAGTGCCTCATAAGGATCTTCACTATTAATCACACTATTCGTACGTGAATTTAGGCAAGCCTCCACTTGACTCAAAAGCGTGCTCATTTCCTCAAAGGTGAGGGTTGAATCCCCTAACAATCGTTTAAGTTGGAATTTGGCCCTCTTGACACTTGACTCCGAAAGATCGCCAAAATTCGAGGCATGTGGTGGTATAAAGTGCCACTCAGTACCATACGCTTCAAAATATAGAGCAACAGAATTTTGAAAGGGAAGTCAACTGTTGTACTAGAAATGGGATTTTGCCCGGGCATTTTGGGCGGATTGGATTTATGCCCAATAGATGTCCATAAATGCTTAATAAATGTCCATTACGTGGGCAGAAATCTTATTTAATTATATTTTTAAAATATCATTATTGTATGTAGTGTTGTTTAAAATCATCATAAAATGACATAACATACATAACATAACCGTTCACGCCGTTTATCCCCGAAGGGGTTGGCAGAGGTACCAATACTCCTGAACTCACATGGCAAGCGCCATCTAGTTTCCAGAGAAGGTACCCACGTTTTGCTTAGACAGTGTACTCACGTGATAGGGGGCAGGCCTATCGCCGTTTTGTACGAATACACTGTCACATGACTAAGTACAACTCAGCCATGTGGGTTTCCTCACGATGTTTTCCCTCACCGTTAGCAACCATGATAAATTAACCACACATATGACTTTAGAAAAGACAAATTGGTGTAGGCCCGTCCCTGGATTGGAACTCACGCCCTTCTGTTTTAGGGCGGGTGTTCTACCCACTGGACTATCATGTCGCTATTTATGTCATAATAAAATGACCTATTTTATTTAAAGAATAAAGAATACTGATAGGGTTCATGATAGCAACCATTAGCATAAAAAGTCAATGGGTGCAATCCAACCCATTTTATGAAATTTTGCGGACAGAAACGCAAACATTTTTAAATGAAAGAATCTTATCATACTTTTTATGAGAATTCATTAATTTGTTACAATACAATAGGGAAAAATGTGATACTGTTTTAAACGTTTAATTTAAACGAACTTTCTGGATAGACACAGTCCAGATTATGATGACTTTCCATTATTAACGTAAGAGGATCTAACCCTCTTTACGTTGGGCTCGTATCAAGTACAAATCGCGCTCTCCTATTGTCACGGACGCTTACTTTATATATATATAGTTGAGACCAAATTGACATTGACATTCCGCCGGATTCAATCTCGCTATTTTATACCTAGATTTTTAATTGCGTAGAATTCTGACAGCTGCCATTTTTGACATGTCAGAGGTTATAAATCTTTTTGACCAGGCACATTTTTTAATTTCTTTTAAAGTATGAACATCCACGTCAACTCATTTTATTTGTTAGAATAGAATATATAAATTTTATTATGTTATACGCTGCAAATACAATAAGTGAATTTACGGTGAATCGAAAGTTTAAAATATAACAGGTAATAATAACAAATAATAGCAAATACGGAAAAGCTATGAGCGCATTTGAGTATTCAAAGAAGTCGAATGACATGGCAAGACAAGACACACGCATAATGAAAGCTAAGAGCGCCATATCTATACCAATATTATAAAGAGGAAAGGTTTGATTTTTTGTTTGTTTGTTTGAATTGAATAGGCTCCAAAACTACTGGACGGATTTGAAAAAATCTTTCACTGTTTTGATGCTACACTATTCCCGAGGGACATAGGCTATATTTCATTTTCAAAAAAATTAGGGATCCTTACGTAAACTTCAAAAATGTAACCCAAGGTGTTAAAAAAATACCAAAAAAAACCTTACATCGCGTGCGCTGCGAAAAATATTGACAATAGAATAAAATTATACACTAAAATTTTATAGAACACATCATTATCTAAAAAAAATGCCGCGACAGCATGTCTCTAACTATTATAGTTATCTCACCACAAGCGTCATTATATAAAATTATTTAAAAATTAAATTAAAATCCTGCTTTAGAAAAGGCTCTTTATTTGTACCTATCTAATCCTTATAAAAAAACGTATATATTATTTCAGACTACTTCAATACCCTTATATTACTTTTTGAATTATTCGATTCGAACATTCCATTCGAAAGTTATCTCGAAATGGAGGACAGAGGGCTTCGCTTAATATCAGAGGAAGTAGTTTTGTTATAGATAATAGGTGGATTGTCCCTTATTCTCCTCTATTGTGTTGGACGTTTAACGCTCACATAAATGTGGAGTACTGCCACTCAGTTCAAGCCATCAAATACATTTGTAAATACATAAATAAAGGTTCGAACCAAGCTACATTTGGCGTCAGAAATCCAAATGATGAAGTGGAAAACTACGTGAATGGCTGGTACATAAGTATATCTGAAGCTGCCTGGCGAATATTCGAATTTCCGATCCACGAGCGGCATCCTACAGTCTTACAGCTAGCTGTTCACTTAGAAAATGGCCAAAGGGTGTATTTCACCGCAGAAACGGCTGAACAAGTGGCCCGAGACCCACGTAAAACCACTTTAATAGCTTTCTTTGAGCTCTGTAGTAAAGATGAATTCGCAAGGACACTTTTATACCACGAAGTCCCGCAATATTTCACATGGGCCAATAATAAGTTCACCAGAAGAAAGCGTGGAGAGGACGTAGTAGGTCATCCAGGAATAAAAAAAGATGCTGCTTTAGGAAGAGTCTACGGTGTGCATCCATCTCAATCCGAATGTTTTTATCTTAGGATGTTGCTACATCACGTACGCGGTCCAACTTCATTCCAGTATCCTATCAAGCTGCTTGCCGTGCTAGAGGTTTGCTAGAAAACGATGACCATTGGGAAAACACTCTCAGAGAAGCATCGCTGTCGCAATGTCCAATACATCTAAGAGAGTTGTTGACACTGTAACTAATATTGAAGATGCAGTTCATTATCCACAGGAATTTTTAAATTCCCTGACCCCTTCTGGATTGCCACCACATGAATTGACGTTAAAAATCGGAATCCCAATCATGCTTTTGAGAAATTTAAGCCCTCCGAGCATGTGCAATGGCACGAGGCTGCTTATCAAAGAGTTAAGGCAAAATTTAATTGTAGCGACTATTATCACTGGCCCAGCAGCCGGTCAATTAGCTCATATACCGAGGATACCGATGATCCCAACTGATCTGCCAATTCCATTTAAACGGCTACAATTTCCGGTTAAAACATCTTTTGCTTTAACAATTAATAAGTCCCAAGGCCAAACCTTCAAATTGGTAGAGAATGACCTGCGAAAGAATTGTTTTACTCACGGTCAACTGTACGTTGGCCTGTCGCGGGTAGGAGCCCCTGAACATCAATTTATTTTGCTGCCACAAAATAAAACAACGTCAAATATTGTTTACAGGGAAGCTTTAACTCTATAAATTGATGTAATCACACATTATGAAAAATAACAAAAAAAAATATCTAAATATAAATACAAAAAAATATAACATAGCTTAAAACTTAAAAAAATATATATTAAAATAATAATACATGTAATAAAATAAAAAACAAAATGTTAATGATAATTTATGCCCGAGCGAAGCCGGGACGGGCTGCTAGTAATCATACAACTAGCTAGACAAAAACTAACTACAATTTAAGATTATTACTAACTAAACTCTTACACCAGATATTTACAAAGGGAGATTCGACTTATGATATTAAACAATTAGTATTAGTAGGGGGATGAACGTAGGAAGGGAGGTAAGTATCTGTAGTTTATACTATACACAGATGATACTCAGACCAACTACCTATAGACAGATAACGCGCATGGCACCCTATATGTCTTTCTTTCGCACAATCGGTGTTGACACAAAAACAATTTTACCTCGCTTGTGGTATTTTTTGTAGGGCTTTTCCCATGCTTTCAATAACAACAGATATATAATGTTACCTAACATATATGGCAAATATCCTCAAATAATAAGTTTCTAAATGGATAAATTACAGGGAAACAAAACCCTAAATTAATAACCAAAAGAAAATGATTTATATTAACAAAATACATATTAACAATGACTTATCAATAAAAGACAACAATCACTCCATGGGTACTCAGTGGGAATAAAAACGTAGTTTAAAAATCATACTAATAGGGTAATAAACCAATAATATTTTTGTTAAAATAAAACATATATATGCTCTAAGCAGACCTTAGAGCATATACAAATAGAGAGATAAAGACTACGTCACGACGAGCAAGAAAAAGATAGCTAATTATAAATCTCTTAAGGATAGAAAGGGCTAGTACCGTGATTTTTTGTCCCTTACGGTGTACTCGTAACCTGTTTTTGCTTGCTCAGACTGTCAAAAGAGACAGTTTGATTGAGCAAGTCTGTCAGAGAAATAATAAACGCTTTGTTTACCTTCATCGATTTTAGATAATATTGTGCAAATACGTGAAATAAATAATATTTTGGACACGTAGGAAGTAAGCTTGTTTAGGGCAGAGACATTGTTTATGTGATAGTGCTTTAAAAATAGGTAAATATAAAAATAGGCTGTACAACTCGGCTGCCCAAATTCAAAACGTAGTAACTGGTACTTTTGAAAAAAACCGGTTTTTGACATTTTTCGACTAACTAAACCATACCACTGTGATATAGACCTTAAAACACCCGTTTTTGTACGTAATTATAAAAATATAAATTAGCAAGTCAAAGCATTTTGGCACAATTGTAACAATTTTCTGTGAGTACTGATTCTTAACATAGTATGTCAGAATACAAATTTAAAACTCTAGCAACTCAACCGACTTACTAAGTTTTGAATTTGAAAAATCGACTTACTTTGTTTTTAATTTGGTGCCGATTATAGAGTTGTTGTGATGTCATATTAGTAAGTCCGGTGAAAACCAGCGCACGAGTGTTTGCTCTCCAAATTAAATAAAAAAATGAGTTATAGTCAATTCTATCGATCAAAGCGTAATAATAAACAGTACTGAAGATCATCTTAGCACATTTTTGCTAAACCCAGTAGTCGAGGCTAAGTTTATGAAAGGTTCACGTAATACATACATACATATAATCACGGCTATATTTCCCTAGAAGGGGTAGCCAGAACTAAGGAATTATAAATTCCTCAGCCACTTTTGGAAGTTGATTGGGGAAAAGATGGTAAAAATAAAGGTTTTTGGTGATGGGTTTCCAACCGCATCGCCCAAAAATCCAATAAAAAAGCCCCAATACCCTTAGTCGCCTCTTACGACACCCGTGGGTAGAAAGGGGTAGCGATATTCTAAGCCGGCACTACACGGCGAACGTAATCTTTTGTACAAAACGGATTTTGACGATTCATTTAGAGAACTTAACTTTCTTATACAGAAATTTAAGATCAATAATCTTCCCCCACTATCGAAGACTATTCCTCGAGGGGTGAAATCAACGAAAAAAGATGGTATTCTTTCGAAATTGGTTCCTCTAATGCCATTGAACAGAAGAGATGTTTGGCTAAATCTACCCACTAATAATACCGCGATTGATTTGCAGACTGATGGTCAAATAGTTACCACTGACAATGAGTAGAGGTTTATTTGCAAAAAGCAAGTTAGTTACATTTTTAGTTTTATTATACTACTAATGACAGTGTTATAATTTAAATAATACATACAATACATTAATAAATTTTAATTAAATTTGATTTTTAAATTAAAAGGAGTTAAATGGTATGTATGTTTGATTAATATTATATATTTTAAACTCAGTAAAGTTCGCAATACTATACGCAATGAATTTGTTATGTTTTATTTATTTGCATAGAAATACAAATTGATTACATAGCAAGCAGACTTACTAAGTTTTGAAATTATTTTTCTTGCAATATTTAAGTTTTATCACAAAAAAAAATAAAGTGTTAGCTATTTAAATGTACACAATAATAAAAGAAATTTAATGAGTAATACAAAATATTGTCAACAATATAACACAACTTTTGTACAAACACTTTAATCCCTATCTTTTCTGGTTTCGTGGGGCGAACGAGCCAAAGTGCCCAACCTGTTTTTTTGCTCTCCTGAACATTTTTCTCTGAAGGAGTTGCTATGTTTTGAATTTAAGCAGCCGAACTATGGAACGGTCTTCCTGTAGAGGTGCGATTAGCCAAGTCTCTCCCTATTTTCAAGAACATAGAAAAAAACACTTCCTCTCCGAAACACTATAATATTATTTGTGTTGCACACAAAAGTTTATATATTGTATTATATATGTCGTAAAATGTATATATGTATTTTATTTAAAAATCTTTATATATATTCCATATGTATTGTATTTATTGAATATTATTTATTTTATGGAATACTATATGTAAGTGTGTTAGAACTTAATAAATATTTAGTAATATTTAAAGCCGTGTAGTGTCGGCTTAGAATATCACTACCCCGTTTCTACCGATGGGTGTACGTAAGAGGCGACTAACGGTATTGGGGCTTTTAAGGGATTTTTGGGCGATGCGGTTGGAGACTCATCAGTCATCACCAACAACCTTTATTTATACCATCTTTTCCCCACTCACATTTCCAAAAGTGGCTGAGGAATTTCTAATTCCTTAGCTCTGGCTACCCCTTCTAGGGATTTACAGCCGTAAGTATATGTATGTCTGTATGTATGTAATATTTAAAATAGATAGATAATAGTTTTACCAATAATTTTAGTTTTTAAGCAAATCAGTTTAATTTATTGGACATGTACCGAACATGTTTTTAATCCAGCAAATCTTTCCATTCATGGGTTGTCTGGAAGAGATCGCTCTTAGTGATAAGACCGCCCGTTGTACTTTGGCTTTTGTACCGATCTTTTTTTTGTAATTATTGTTTTTTTGTGATGTACAATAAAGAGTTTTTATTATTATTATTATTTTGGGAACACTTTTAGTTTCTCGCCTCTCCCATGGCCGAAACAGAAAATTAGAATTTTAAATGGGAGAGGCGGTACTCCGCAACAAGAGCACAGTCGGTCGGGGTCAGAGAGTCAGGTTCAAGAACTGACGGACGATCCGAGCCGTATCGAGCAGCACCGCTTTCTGCATCTGTGCTGGAACCGACACGCCACAGAAATCGAACCGCCTCAAGTTTGGTCGCGAGGCTGGTTGGAATTAATCCGTTTGCGGACAAAACAATCGGGATTATTTCTGTCGAAGTCACACCCCACATGTCGGTGATCTCGTGAGCCAGATCGAGATATTTCCGACGCTTCTCGGTTTCGGCTTTCACGAGACCCTCGTCATGAGGGATAATGACATCCACTAGAAATACCCTCGACTGCGACCGATCCCATACCACGATATCAGGCTTATTCGCTAGAATAGTCCTGTCCGTGATAACAGATCGGTCCCAATAGATTTTGGCACGGTCGTTTTCTAGGATTGGCTCCGGCAGATACTTGTAATACGGCAGCCTCTGTTGCAAGAGTCCGTATTTCAAAGCGAGCTCCTGATGCAGGATTTTGGCTGCTTGGTTGTGTCTGTGCAAGTACTCAGTGTTAGCAAGAGCCGAACAACCGGAAATAACATGCCTAAGTGACTCTCCGGGACGGCCACATGCTCGACAAACGTCTGTGGTACCGTCCTTTAGGATGTATTTCCGATAGCTCCGCGTCTTGATAACCTGGTCTTGTATTGCACAGACAAAACCTTCGGTTTCCCCAAAAAGGTCCCCGAAACGCAGCCAATGCAGGGAGGCTTTACGGTCCACGAAAGGTTCGTGAAGTACCTTGTAAAACCTCCCGTGCAGCTCCTTCTCTTTCCATACGGACTCCCGAACAGAGGTGCTAAGTACCTCCGGGGTTCGCCAATCCTGTGAGGCCAACGATAAGGGAGTCAGGCCTTTATCACTAGCGACCACCTCTCCCCGAATACTATCATCCGTCATCGTCAAAAAATAGTTTCTGAGGTAGCATACCTCGCGGTTGTGCATGGTTTTGGCACTCAAGAGGCCTCGACCACCACACTTCCGCGGAATATACAATCTCATAACCGACGACCTCGGATGATGCATTCGATTAGAGGTCATCATTGTGCGGACTCGTCTGTCCAGAGCGTCGAGTTCGGTCTGAGTCCATCTGAGCACGCCAAATGTGTACATCAGTACAGGCATGACCCAGGAGTTAATGGCTCGGATCTAATTAACGCCTGACAAGTAGCTATTAAGCACACTTTTCAGGCGTTCATAAAACTCCTCGCAAACACCCTGTTTCATGTCTGCCACCTTCACACCGATGGTTTGTGACATGCCCAGATACCGGTATGTTTCAGATTTGGAGAGTTCCCTAAAATGATTGGTGCCGACATCGACACCATCACAGTGCACGACATGCCCCTTCTCAACATGAATGACCGCACACTTATTAACCCCGAGCTCCATCTTGACAGAACTACTGAAATCGTTAGTGATCGTCAGTAGCTCCGCCAATCTGTCAGCCGTGGGGGCGTAAAGCTTCAGGTCATCCATGTAAAGGAGATGAGGCAAGCGTGGTCCGCCTCTCCGAAACTGAAAGCCTGTCCCCGAATTCTCCAAGAGTGTACTTAATGGATTCAGGGCCTATCAAAACCAAACTGGACTCAGGCAATTGCCCTGGAAAATCCCTCGCCTTATATCAATTTAGTCATCCGCGTCCGTCATCCGCTGACCGTCTAAACTCAGGATTGTTCTCCAGCACCTCATACATTGCCCGAGGAAGTTTCGAACTGCACTATCAATTTTGTACAGCTCGAGGACCCTCATGAGCCATGAATGAGGTACCGAATCGAAGGCCTTCCTGTAGTCTATCCAGCCAGCGGAAAAGTTCCGACGGTTGCGTTTGACCAGTTGGCCTACGACCGCATCGATGAGGAGCAGCTCCTTGCTACCGCGACTACCGCCCCTACATCCGTTCTGAGCTCCAGAGATCACATTGTTATCAACAATGTGTTGAGTAATCTTGGAGCTCAGAACGGATGTCAAGGTCTTGTAAATTGTACAAAGACAAGTAATGGGGCGGTATTGTGATGGATCCTACCCTCGGCCTATTGTTGCCTGATCTGAAGCTGGTCAGTTTGCCAATGAGGACCCTGGCCCTTGTGATACGGCTTTCAATCCGCCTCATCCAGGCTAGTCTAGTTCTAGTCCTGGGACTAGTACTGCCAGCCTGGCGGGAACCACCAGCTCATGTTGGCGGCATCCTGACGCCGACAATTTGACAATTTGTCATTGCGGCGCCAAAGAGAATTGAATCCGTATCCCAAAGGTCCATGCTGAGATGACATGGTAGACTTCCCCAACCGCTTTCCGCACCACCCACATCCGGCAGGTTAGCAATTGGCTCCCTCCGTACTTCCCGTTCAGGGACTGGAGGGAGAACCTGCAAAGGTGGCTCCTCGTCTAGTGGGGGAACAGCCTCGCGTCGCAATTGTTCGAGTTCGGTAGTGCTAAAAAGTTCTGAGCGCTGTATGTACCGAACTCGATCCGCCAGGTTTTGTTCTGTGACGGTCAAATTGGGCTCCAGCCGCAGAAATTCGCGGTACATTGCTGCCCGATAACCCGTCCGTCCAGTTCTTGAACCCGAGGCCCTAATATAGGCCCGCATGGCATTCCTATTTATTTCGACCGTCCATGCCATGCGGCGCCTTGTTCCTCCAGTGGCGGGCACCGATTGCTGGGACTGAGTTGCCCCAGTCCCAACCGTTGCCAAGCCATCTGGTGGCTGAGGTGGTCGCGCAGACCGGCCAGGTGGTCGGGCCGGTCTGCTGCGGCTGGGGGACCGCATGCTGCCTCGTCCAGCCCCAGCTGCAGACGTGCCCCTTCGATCACCCAAGGGAAAATGCCCTATCCGCTCATCATTATTATTGTTTGCCATTATGATTAGCGAAGATTCACCCGGGGTTTCACTCACTTGCCCCGGGGAGACCGTTGTTGACACGGTCAACACCTACAAACTCAAGCGCAGACTATTTGCAAAGCCGGAATGGCAAACATATCATCCTGCCGTTCCAACAATGGGCGGTGGGGTCGTCACATCCCTACGCCTCGCTACGATTATTATGGGAACATTCTTTAGTTTCTCGCCTCTCCCATGGCCGAAACAGAAAATTAGAATTTTAAATGGGAGAGGCGGTACTCCCCGACAAGAGCACAGTCGGTCGGGGTCAGGGAGTCAGGTTCAGAACCGACGGACGATCCGAGCCGTATCGAGCAGCACCGCTTTCTGCATCTGTGCTGGAACCGACGTGCTGGTCGCGAGTCTGGTTGGAATTAACCCGTTCGCGGACAAAACAGATAGGATTATTTCAGTCGAAGTCACGCCCCACATGTCGGTGATCTCGTGAGCCAGATCGAGATATTTCCGACGCTTCTCGGTTTTGGCTTTCACGAGACCCTCGTCATGAGGGATAATGACATCCACTAGAAATACCCTCGACTGCGACCGATCCCATACCACGATATCAGGCTTATTCGCTAGAATAGTCCTGTCCGTGATAACAGATCGGTCCCAATAGATTTTGGCACGGTCGTTTTCTAGGATTGGCTCCGGCAGATACTTGTAATACGGCAGCCTCTGTTGCAAGAGTCCGTATTTCAAAGCGAGCTCCTGATGCAGGATTTTGGCTGCTTGGTTGTGTCTGTGCAAGTACTCAGTGTTAGCAAGAGCCGAACAACCGGAAATAACATGCCTAAGTGAATCTCCGGGACGGCCACATGCTCGACAAACGTCTGTGGTACCGTCCTTATTATTATTATATTGATGTAGGCCTGACGCAGGATTTGAAACCTCATCTTCTGAACGATAACCAGTGTTTAACCCACTGAACTATCGTGGTGAATGTCAGCGTGAATGTATTTAGCAAAACTTAATGCTATCTTTTCGATCTGTTATTTCAATTTAACATGCTTCGGAGATAGTTTGGTATGAGAATAATTAGCTAATTTTGTATAAGCGTAGTGATATAAATGTGTGCAATTTTCAATGAGTAATAGTTTTATTTCTTAGGAAAATTGTAAACATTTCCTTATCGGTGTTTAGTGTGAGATAAATGTTGTAGATAAAAGTCTTTTGTATAAATTTTATGTTATAAGTTTTCTATGGTGTAAATCTTAGATAAAAATAAAAGAAGAAGATGCGGCGTGAGCGTACAAATTGTCAACTAAATATGGGCCTTATCGGTTTATCACAACACCGCACTACATCCATACGAACTGATACGAACACACACGACATGACGCAAAGATAAAGATAGAGCGATGGGCTCGTATAGTCTGTCTCTGTCACTTAAACATGTCAGATTTCAAGCATAAAATGGCCGAAATTAATAATATTTTGCTTGTAAATATATTTTTGGTGTATTTACGCATGAAACGTGATTCCCTGTGATTTGTTTTTACGCCTTGAATGATTTGTGCACTGAATAAAGGCACAGCCAGGCATTTTAAGCGCGAATTGTATGAAAATTTTAATTTCGATGTCAAAGATTATGTCAGCTCGTCGACTTGAAGTATCGTAGCGGACTAAACTCGACTGAAGCAAACCAAATACATTGTACTCAGTTTAGTAGGACCACGCGCGGGCAGAGGTTGCCGCATCTTCTTCTTATTGTTTTTATCTAAGGTGTAAATAAATAAACTGTATAGTACCTTTGACTATGAACACTATAGACAGAGCGATGTTACGTCATCCATTTTAAAGAGAGAAGCCCTTATTTAATTTCTTATATGTTAGAAAGAGACACAAATCTTTATTGTCATCTCTATCGCGTAACCCGTTTTGTTGATGTCACACTGTTGATATATTTTAAATTGTGACAAACAAAGCGTCGACTTGTGTGTGAGCGATTTTGGTTTTCTTTTGATTTTGAGAAAGATTTTATTCATTTGTATATTGTTATTGTGACAAAAGAGACTCCATTAGTTAAGTTATTATTTAGTGAGGTATGGTTGGGTGTAGCGTGCTTGGCTGCGGAAGCCACAGCGAAAAACACATCGAAGGATTGACTTTCCACAAGTGAGTGAGTTTTTAATGTTTTTCTACAGATAAATACATAATAAATACATTGCGCGATCAGAAAATAAGTGATTCAAATGTTAATTAAATTGAACTAGATTACTAGCATTTTCTTTAGTTATTTTGAGCAATTTTTTAATAGTATAACCTAAAAATATGCAGTATCTCAGTGTTGCCATAATTCACGTTTTCATCCTACCCTGTCGTTAGGGTAAAATTTTCAAATTAGTAAACTGATGTTAATGAGTGAGTATACTAGGTTGGCATGGGACCGTCGGATGCCAATAAAAGGAGCGAAGCGAGCAGTTGAACGATTTATTCTACAAATATCTTAACACGCGTTGCTATGCAATTTGATATGATTCTTTGATTATACTTGTTGGTTTACCTAAACGCGTGATTGATTCTACAGAAAACTGTAAAGGAGTTAGAGTCCTGATTTTGGCAAAACTTAAATTGTTAACAATTTTTATTGTTGAAAAAAACATATACATATTATGTGTTTATGGATCGGATAAATTTTGGAGGCGAGCAATTTCTCCACGTCGCACTATCAATCCTGAGTGTTTGTTGATTGACTTTGGTACGATCGAATATGAAAAAAAACTATTTTCACGCGCTAGCATTGTTTGCTGTGTAGTGTCAGCTTAGAATAACACTACCCCATTTCTACGCGTGGGTGATCGTAAGAGGCGACTAAGGGTATAGTGGCTTTATAAGTGATTTTTCGGCGATGTGGTTGGAGACCTGTCACCAAAAACATTTATTATTACCATCTTTTCCCCAATCAACTTCCAAAAGTGGCTGAGGAAATTCTCATTCCAAAGCTCTGGCTAACCCGTTCAGGGATTTATAGCCGTGAATATATGTATGTGTGTAAAAGTAAAAAAAAGTCAAAAAAAAAAGTCAAAAAGTTTATTTTTCAAAATTAAGTTAAAAATTAACATTTTTTGAACGTCAAATTTTTTAAATTTATCATTAGTCCGTTGCTTAGGAAGGTGTTCGTAAAGAGAAGAAGCAACAAAGAAACTCTTTACATTCACATTTTTTCATTTTTTCAAAACATGGTTTGTACAATTTCAGTTTATTAACATGTTTTTACTTTATAAAAGATTTTCTATGCGACAAAACCAAACGCTAGTTTGACATATTTAAAATAAATTGTCCTTCACAAAAACCAATCACATAACGTGAGAAGAAAAATCCTCACCAGACAATTATTCCTAGGAATAACGAGGGAAGATTTATAGCTTTACGGACACGGTCATGTGCGCGTTGGATCCTTGTCGTTTAAAAAATCTTGAACACTGTAGTAAGATTTCTTTAAAAGCATGGCTTTTATTGCCTTTTTAAAAGATGCCACAGGCAATTCCAATATGTCAGAAGGAAGTTTGTTGAACATTTTCAGGGATAGTCCCATAAAGGAGTTACTTACTTTATTTAGTCTCCACTTCGGTACGTTAAGTTTCTCCTTATTTCGAGTATTAACAGTATGCCTATCACTAACTTTACTAAATTGGCCTATATTCTTTTTGGCATACATTAAATTCTCAAATATGTATTGGCAAGGGACAGTTAAAATGCCAATTTCTTTAAATTTTTCGCGCAACGAATACCTCGACCTCAACATGTAAATAGATCGGATAGCTCTCTTTTGTAAGACAAAAACTTCATGAACATCAGCCGCTTTACCCCATAATAAAATACCGTACGACATAATACTATGAAAATAACTGAAATACACAATGCGAGCTGTTTCTATGTCTGCTATTTCTCTAATCTTACGCACGGCATACGCTGCTGAGCTCAGCCTTTTAGAAAGTGTTAGTATATGAGGTCCCCATTGCAACTTAGAATCGATTATTATCCCTAGGAATTTTGTCTCTTTCACTAATTCTAATTTTTCACTGTCAATAACAATATTTGCCTCCACTTGCCTAACATTCGGTAAAGTAAATTTAATACATTTAGTTTTTTTGGCATTCAGAACTAGGTTATTTACGGTAAACCAATGCAATACCAGTGAGATAGCTTTATTTACGTCGTCAAGAGATGTAGAGGATCTCGCTACATTAAATATTAAAGATGTGTCATCTGCAAACATAACTATCTCAGAATACTTTTGTACCATAAATGGTAAATCATTAATGTAAATCAGAAACAGTAATGGGCCAAGTATAGAACCTTGAGGAACGCCCATCTCTATTTCCGATCCTTCCGACGTGGTTCCATTAATATCAACCTTTAAAGTTCTTTTATGAAGATATGATGCCATTAATTTCAGTGCTTGCTCGTCAAAACCGTAATATTTAAGTTTAATCAACGCTATTTCTTTTTTTACACAATCAAAAGCTTTTGTGAGGTCACAAAATATACCTAACGCATCCCGGGAGTTTTCCCATGAATTAAAAATATGTTTCATTAGTGACACTCCTGCATCTACAGTAGACCTACCTTTGGTGAAACCATATTGCTCGTCATGGAATATATTATGATTGTTGAAATATGAAAGCATTTGGTTGGACATGATTTTCTCAAAAACTTTACTGAGAACTGGCAAAATAGAAATAGGCCTATAATTGGTAAAGTCCTGACTATCTCCTGATTTATGTAGTGGGATGAGCCTACTTAACTTCATACAGTCTGGAAATTCTCCTATATCTATACATTTATTAAAAAGTATCGTTAAATGAGGAGCGATTATATTTATTATTCTGTTTATGACGAAAACTGACATTCCTGTTATGTCTTCGGTTTTTTTAAGATTAATAGTTTTAATTTTTTTAATTATATCATTACTGTCAACATACTTGAAAGAAAACTGTGCTGTTGTTTTGGTAACATTTTGTTCCAACAACTCAAGAGCTTTCTGGGGACATGAATTTAATTTCTCTGTTGTCTGAGTGGGGGTATTTATAAAATGATTTTCAAAAATGTCAGCAATTTGTGATTTTGACTGTATCAGTTCATTATCTAATAATAAATTGAGATCATGTGGGGACTTTAGTTTTCCAGTTTCACTGTTAATTATTTTCCAGACAGTCTTACTCTTGTTAGAAGAATTCATAATTTTATGTTTTATGCATCTAGATTTAGCTTCACCACAAACTTTTTTGAAAATTTTTTAATAATTTCTGACATAAATAATAAAATCTTGGTTGAAGTTATAGGACTTTTCTCTATAAATGTTATATAGGTGATCTCTACTTATTCTAATTCCAGCGGTGGCCCATTCAGCAAAAGAGCATTTTGTATTACCTTAGTTTTAAAGATTTTGTTGAATTCTGTTTTTAGCTCATTGATGAATGAAAGACAATTCTCTAATGATTCACTGCTTCTCATTGGGGGGCTGATGCTAGACCTAATATTATTTTCAAATAAGCTAAGTTTTTTTTTCAGTTATCTGTCTACATACTATTGACTTTTTCTTTTCGATGGTAAATTCTAAATTTATAAATTGACCCTTGTGGTCTGAGGTAATGCAATCAAAAAGGAAGTGACCGGAGTAATCACAATTGCAATAAATATTATCTAAACATGTTGCAGAGGTCGAGGTAATTAATAATAATAATAATAATAATAATAATAAAAGATTTTATTTGTCTTTAACACATACAACAAAAAAAAAAAAATGGTGACATGACAACAAACAATAAGAAAGAAGTATTAACAAAGCGAACAATAGCATATAACAGCAAAATAAAAGACAAAATGGTACAGAGCTCGGTCTATCCACTACAAGCAGATAGCTCCGATTTTCAGCTCTCAATTCGGGTTGGCTCATTAAATACATTTAGAAGATTAAATGATTGAAAAAATGTCAATATTCTCTCCTTTACTAGACCCTCACCCAACAAGTCAACATTGAAATCCCCACAAACTACAACCTCTCTGGAGCTGCGGGAAGCCATCCCCAAAGCATCTTCCATCGCTGCTTCAAAGATGTCATAGTTACCTTTGGGTGGGCGATATACACACAAAATTATATACTTGCTCAATTCAATGCATGAGATTTCTACATGTTGTTCAACAGAGAGTCTACAGATGTCTTTTCTTTCTTTAAATTTAATGTCTACATATAATAGTATCATACTACCCCCACACATTATGGACTCTCTGTTAAAACAACTGCCCACTGTGTAATTCTTTAAACTAAACTTCATTTGTTCTGCTTTTAACCAGTGTTCTGTTAAACAAAGTATTTTGGCATTGTACTTATTAATGAATAACTCTAATTCTAATAGTTTGCAGGAAAGGCTCTGTATGTTCTGATGAACTAGTGAAATGTATGCCTTTTCCTTTGTCTTACTACCTAGTTTAAAGCTAAATTTGCAGATACATTAGTACATGTACTAATAACTGCATCCAAGTCAGATGATACAATATAATATAATAATAATATACAATATTACTAGCTAGTAACATAGCTAGACGTTTTTTAGAATGTTCAGGTACTTTCAAGGTACTTTTAGTCAATAATGGTTTCTTAATATAATTATTTATATTAAAATTATCAATTTTTTGCCTGTATCCCAAGGTCAAATTATATAGTAACATATTTAGTTTATAAATCCTAGTATTAACCTTATAGCTAAGATGCTTGGAATATAGGAAGTCACTTATAATTATTTTTCTAACATTTAAATTGACCAATTTGTCAAATGATTTCTTTAAGTCACTTGGATTCACCTTATTACTCGAACCAATTAAAATAACTAAAGTAGTATTGGAGTCATATTGTTCTTTTAAAATGTTATTTATTATTTGAGAGTAACTTGCTCCGGGCATACAAGTATTTAAAATACATTGGTCTAATTCTTTGTTTAAATGATGGCCAATGTTGACACCAAGAGAATCGGAGAAGACTAAAGTCCTCTGAGTCGACACATCTCTATTGTAAGCAAAAGTGGGCTGAACCATATTATTTCTATTTTCAGGAGATACATCATTTATGACAGTACTTACACTTTCACACTTAGTGCAAAAACTAGATAGTGTTTCTACTGTTTTGATATTTTCATTACTTAACTCTATGATTTCTTCTAATCCTTCTATGTAGCTTTGCATTTCTAAGTGACTATTATGATAGTTTAATGTAATATCTTGAAGAGATTTTTCTAACTCTATAATTCTATTACTATCATGACTTAGTTTAACTTTGTTACTGTCTAGAGAAAGTTCATAATCACTACATAGTTGTTCTAGCCTATTTAACTTAAACTTCATCTCATGATGTTGACTACACCTAAGTTTATTAAGTTTTTTTACAATATTTCTTACAGTTCTTTTAAGTTTAAGGTACTTTTTTAAGGTACTTTTTTGTATGTATGCATTGTTTACGTAATTTTTCATTAGACTAACATTGTAATTTTTAAATGGTGATTTTACCTCCGTGGTACATTTGATTTTTATCAAAATTGACATAAACCATCTAGACATGGTCCTTGACCACCGTGCAAAATTTCAGGATTCTGAGTTGAGCCGTTTGGGAGGAGTACGATCACAACGAAATGCAAAAGTCGGGGGTAAATGGAGCTTCGCTCCAATTATGTATTTCGTCGCGCTATAGCGACGCTGAATGATTTCCAATTGTTATCTACGGAATTAGTAAGTAATAAATTTGTTATATTCATTAAATTTCTTCGTATTCATTACAGTTTTCCTAAAGACCCGAATCTGCGAGAAAAATGGATTGCGGCCACTGGAAGATGCAATTGGAAATCAACCAAAGTTTTGAGGCATACTATAAAATTGAAAGGCACCTCGTTTTTGTCCAAAGACTAAGCTTTGGCTCAAATGGTCGCAGTTGTTTTGAAAAAGAATTTAGATAAAAGAATATTTCCGACATTAAACGACCACATCAGAGAGCAAAATCCGTTCGAAAACCACCTTGTGCTGTTAATAAAGGCTATAGCTTTAAAATACTTAGATGTACGAATACATCATCTTTTGAAAAATGTGACTGAAATAGACGAATGAATTCGAAATTTTCACACGAAACTGATTTTGTTTAAAGGTCAATAGTAAGTAATGCAATAAAACTCATGTACAAAATAGTGCTGTCTTTTATTTTTCAAAATACAAACATAGACCCTACTATACCCATGATGACCCGTATGATATTTACATAACTTGCATTTTTGGAACAGCTGTTTTTTTTTGTCCAGTAACAAAGTTAGTCCCGTACAAAAAATTATTATTTAGTACAATGCTTTAGATTTCAAAATTACGTAATTATAATTTGTTGTCGTGACCCCAACCTCACCACGAGAAATATCATGACTATGTCGTCGCAGCATCGACATATGTCTTCGCGTAATGTAACACTGTGCTAGCAAAAGAAGAGGCTTGTCGTTACCCACGTCGAGAAAACACGAATCCGTTCGGTCAGTGACGTCACACGCCCTTGAACGTACGCTTATTTTACATGCTGTGCTAGCGACGGTCGAGAAACGAATCTTCTCTACGGGTGCATCGACAAAACCGTCTTTCTCGTGCGCCCCGACGTGTTTCATTACTTATCGTACTAGCACCGCAGCGGCGCTAGTATAGCAAGTAATAACAGTCGAGATATCTCGTCTGTCGTGGCTTCCGAAATTCTCGGACTCCTCCCACTTTTGTTAGCACAGTCTTGTACGTCGAGAGAGGACGACAAATCTTTCATGGCCGAGAAGACGTTTATTCGTTCACTTTCCGTCGGTCAATTAGGGTTTTTACTTTTTATTTTAGTGTGTATTTGAGTTCATTCAAAATTAGTTGGTGTCTTTCTACCACTTTGCTTACGGCTAATTATTTTACCCATTTTAGAGGTTTATGTAGGTATATTAAATACACTCTTATATTTTTCTCGTTTCATAACACATTATGGATAATATACCATTTATACAGCTTTGAGTAAACGAAATTTCAACAGGTAGAAATGTTTCAAGATTTTGTTGACGTTGGCAGAGAGAAGTTGTCATTCTATGGGTTATTTGCCACCATAAACAAGATGGTCGTTTCGTGTTGTTTTGTTATGTTTCTTTTAAATATAAATAAACGGATTTCAAGGATGGAGTACTATTTGTTGATATAGTAAGTATATAAGTTTCTTTATGAATATGCGAGTGATTATAATGTGTTGTATAAGTTTAATGTGCATTTTTTTAACTTTACAGACCAGTGTATTCGAAACTCAAAACACCATCCCCGATTTAGCCAATATTTGGCTTCATCCCTCCAATGCACAAGTGGATAGACCATGTGGAGTTGTGGACCCTCGTAACTTGAGGCCCATCCGGAGATCATAGAATCCGGCAAACCGATATTGATCGGATGAGACTTAATAAAATCGTAAGTTTTCATTTCACTTTTTACAAGTCGTAAGTATAGCGTACAAGAAATAAAAAAGAAACAATTCGCAATCTAAATCCTATAGAGAATGCTATATGAATCTAAAAGTAATGATTGATAGTATCTGCCTTCCCCAGTGAGAACTTTTGACGCGATCCTATGTATGTATTGACGATGATATGAAATAAGTAGTTAAACCAAAAATTAAATATTACTCCTCAATCTTATTTTGGAATAGACATAACACTTATACTTACCTATGCCACACCATACCTATACTCATGGCTATAAATCACATTATTTTGTATAAAACAGGGTATATATATCTAGCTAAAACTTCTCAGTTCATTTAATTATGTATTGTTCATGTATGTACAAGTAAAGCTTCATCTAGGCATAGACACCTAAATAAGAACGTTAGGTGACCATGTTGAGCAGTACACGTGATCTCTGTACCCCATCGTAAGGTTATGAATGGAGGTGTTATGACTAGATTATACTTAGAATCACCAAAGTAACTAATGCATATTTTCTTTATTTTCAGAACATTGCGGAAAAGGAGTATCATATATATATATATATATACCCATCTTACTTTGAATGTCCTCTAATAAGACCGAGAAGCTTCTGATAAGTATATAAGTGTTGCTGTTGCAAATTTGTTTTGCTAATTTAGTTTTAGTTAAATAGTGAACTACTATACTGTGTGTAACTGAAATGAGTATGTCTTGATGAATTCAAAACATTTTAGTTAGTCAGTATTGGTAACATATTGTAAGTAAGTGTATCAAATAAGACAAGCATGATACAATAGTGCTTTAAATGCAACTCTTATTATGTGTGAGTTTTTAATAAAGTTTTGTATTATTGCTGTGTAAGTTAAAATGCTACCTTGATTATTTGTATAGCTGTGCGGTTGGGGTTAAAATATATTTATATAGCTGCATGCACTATTATAATATGGATTAATTTGGCAGTTTGTTTTAAAACATTGCTTTGTATTGTCATTTAATAGACTACTACACTATAACTATGTGTTGCTGTTGAATAATTTTAAGATATTGCTTTGTATGGATTTTACAAAAGTGGCATTACTTGTGTTCGACAATAAATATTGTTACGTACCGGGTTCTTAATTTGATAAATACCAGTCACACTTTCGTGCAATAAGGTGTAATTATATTTATTGACCAATAACGCACTTTACACAACACAACAAACACTATCGATAATTAACTATCGATACTCGCACTAATTAACAACACTAATTTACTCCGTTATAGTAACACTGTCCACACCGTCAAGCTTATTTCCGTAATCCGTATATCACTGCACTGTCGTATTTAATTTCTTCGCTCTAGTATTTCGCTTGTTCTCGCTTTAGTTCTTCGCACTCGAATAACTCCGTAGCACGCGTCGCTCTTTATATATGCCAACTCTCAAATACGCGAATATTACAGAAAGTTCTAGTACCACATTCTCGAAAAGTCGATATTCGAGAAACATCTAGTAATTCCTTTACTTATTAGAATACTAGTAACGCCATCTGTTATCTAGTAGTGGCTAATCCTATCTCCTACTTGCGAACAGATGTCGTAACATTACCCCCTCCTTACATTAATACTCGTCCCGAGTATTATTGCTTCCATGGTACTTCGCAAGTCGATCGATGTGAACTATTTTCCAAGCCCCTCTAGGTTGGCGTTGAATTCTGTACGTTACGTCGTTTATTCTAGTGACCACCTTGTACGGTCCTTCCCACCTATTTTGTAACTTAGGGGACTTCCCTTTCTGGCGAGTTGGATTGTGTAACCAGACGAGCATACCCTCTTCGAAACGCGGCGTGTTAGCTTTACGGTCATATCTGGTTTTCATCTTTTCACTAGCATGTAAACCATTTTCACGCACTAGGGAATTTACATCTTGCATTCTTTCCCTCAAATCGCTTACATATTCAGTTACACTCTGCGGCTCATCTGGTGACCCTCCTGTCAACAAATCTACAGGCAATCGTAGCTCTCTTCCGAAATTGACGAAAGCAGGTGTTTCCTTCGTGCTTTCGTGAACAGCTGACCGGTAAGACAGTAAAAATAATGGAATGTGTTTGTCCCAGTCCTTCTGATGTTTTTCAACCATCTTCGCCAACTGTCTCTCCAGTGTTTGGTTGAACCTCTCCACCATTCCATCTGACTGAGGATGATATGGCGTCGTCCTGGTTTTATGCATTCCAAGTAGTTTGCACACCTCTTGAAATACTTGTGACTCAAAATTTCTTCCCTGGTCAGAGTGTATCTCCAGGGGCACGCCAAATCGACAGATCACTTCCTCAACCAGTTTTGTAGCCACAGTTATTGCTTCTTGATTGGGTATGGCAAACACTTCAGGCCACTTAGTGAAGTAATCCATCACCACCATGAAATATTTATTTCCGGACTCTGATTGTGGAAACGGTCCAGCCACATCAACGGCAATCCTCTCCCAGGGAGCTCCCACATTGTACAACCGTAATCCCCCTCTACTCCGGGTCTGCGGACCTTTCACCGCGGCACACGTTGTACATTTCCGGCACCAGTCCTGTACGTCGTCCCTACAATGAAGCCAGTAAAACTTCGCACGAACCTTCTGCAACGTACGATTTACCCCAAGATGCCCGCCCGAAACACCGTCATGTGTTTCCCGCAGTACATCTTTAACCTTGGCTCTGGGCACGACCAATTGTAGGTGCTCTTCTTTACCGTTGGGTTTCTCCCACCTCCGGTACAGTAGACCATTGATCAGAACCAGGCTGTTCCATTGCGCCCAGTAAGCTTTCGTACTCACTCCTGTGGACGCTACTTCACTCCAAGCCGGTTGATCTTGTTTTTCCTTCTTCCATTTCATGATGGGTCTGAGGTTCTCATCTTCTTCTTGGGCCTTCTGCATAGCTTCTGTTTCCCATCCATCCAATGGACAAATTCGAGTCACTTTCACGACCTCCTCCTTCGACTCTTGCTTCCTACAATGTTTACAGTCTTCCGGACACGGTCTACGTGAAAGCGCGTCTGCATTGCCATGAGATTTACCACTACGGTGCTCGATAGAAAAGTCATACTCTTGTAGCTGTTCGATCCATCGAGCTACCTGTCCTTCCGGGTTTTTGAACTGGAGAAGCCATTTCAGTGCAGCATGATCAGTTCGAAGCTTGAACGGTCTCCCAATCAAATACTTGTAAAAATGCTGTAAGGTCTTCACTACAGCTAGAAGTTCCTTTCTCGTGACGCAGTAGTTTCTTTCCGCTTTAGATAGAGACTTGCTGAAATATCCGATCACAACTTCCTTGTCACCTTGAATCTGTGATAACACTCCACCAATAGCCATATTACTAGCATCGCTGTCAACGATGTACTGTCCCTCTGGCTGTGGATATCCAAGGATAGGTGTCTCGCAAAGCCTCTTCTTCAGCTCATTGAAAGATAACTCGCATTCATCATCCCAAGAGAAGGTTTTCTTATCTTCAGTCAACCGATGCAATGGTTTGGCGATCTCAGAAAACCCTTTTACAAAACGTCGATAGTACGAGCAAAGGCCGAGAAAAGCTCGCACGTCTGTTTTGTCCTTTGGCGTCGGCCATTTCTGCACAGCTTCCACCTTTTCCGGATCCGTCTGAATTCCTTCTCGGCTGATTACGTGTCCTAAATAGTTCACTGAAGTTCTAAACAGCCGGCACTTCTTCGGATTCAGTTTCAGGTTTGCTCCACGAATTTTCTGAAAGACTTGTTCCAGGTTCTTGAGATGGTCTTGGAAGCTTTTGCCTATTATGACCACGTCGTCGAGGTACACCAGGCAAGCCTCGCCAACCAATCCCGCCAACGCACACTCCATAAGCCTTTCAAAAGTAGCTGGCGCGTTGCAGAGACCGAAAGGCATGACGTTAAACTGCCACAAACCCTTTCCAGTTGAAAACGCAGTCTTCTCTTTATCAGTCGGATGTATTTCCACCTGCCAGTAGCCTGACTTGCAGTCCAGGGTTGAAAACCACTTCATGCCACTCAAAGTATCCAGAGTGTCATCTATTCTTGGCAAAGGATAGCTGTCCTTCTTTGTCACGTTGTTCAGTTGCCTGTAGTCAACACAAAACCGTGTGCTTCCATCTTTCTTCTTAACAAGAACCACTGGAGAACACCACGGACTGGAGGACGGACTAATGACCTTTTTCTTTTTCATGTCTTCGAGCAATTCTTCAACTTCTTTCTCCTTAGCGATTGGGATTCTCCTTGCTCTCTGTCTAATAGGTCTTTCGTCCCCTGTATCAATTCTGTGTTGCACTAAAGATGTTCTGCCTAAGTCCCCTTCTGCATTTGAGAAGATGTCAGCATATTTCACCAGCAACTGTTTAACCTTGATCCTCTCCAAGTAAGATAAGTCATCCTGGATCTCACTTAACAAGTCAGTTACAGTTGAATTATCGACTTTCACTTTGACTTTCCCATTTGGAGAATGACAGCTCCTCATCCAGACTACTTCTTCACACTGACCAACTACTTCACCCCGCTTAAGCTGTACATCTTCTTGGTCAAGGTTGACTACCTTCACTATTGCCGTCTTGTTGCTTGTAACCAAAGTTCTTGCTGTCAGAAATTTCCTTGGCCCGTTCTTCCCTGTCTCTTCAATCAACACACAACGATGCCTCTTCTTCTCGCTGTCTACAGGTAACATCACCGGAACCAACTTCTGAGAACGCGCAGGAATATTGATGGTTTTCAAGCATGTCACTTCACCGACGGGACCACCCAGTATAAAGATTTCTTCCTGGCCACACTTGAAAATTCCTCTCGTTATGTCAATCCGGCAGTTATATTTCTTCATGAAGTCCAGTCCTAGTATGCATTCATCCATTATCTCAGCCACAATGACTTGATGAGTATACGACGTCTCGCCAACCATCATCCTGACTGAGAGTTCACCAAGGACAGGTATTCGCTGGCCAGAGGCGGAGAGTAGCCGACACTTAGTATCTCTGCTATACTTGATATTCGCTGCTTTCACCAGTGCCGGATTGATCACCGTTCTAGACGCTCCAGTATCAAGGGTCATCTTACAGTCTTGATCATTGACACAGCCCAATATCACCAAACTGTTCCCGTTACAGGCTTGTGAGATGGTCATTGTCGGGGCTTTCTCCTCTCTAGCCAGCACCTGCCCCCCGGTCCTGGCTAATGCTCGTTTCCCTGGACGTTTGCGGCAGAAGCCTCTGCCTGCCTCTTTTCTTCCTTCCTCAGCGGGCAACTTAATCTCAAATGGCCCCTTTTCCCGCAGCCATAACAAATCGGTCCAGTACTCCTTCCGACGGGTGCTTTAATGACCTTGACGTCCTCATTTGCTTCCGCAATCTCACGAAGTCGATGAGTTTGGCGCGTATCCTGGCGGCAAGCTTCAACTTCTAGAGCGTTCGCCAAGGCATCCTTGAGAGACGTGTGGTGTTGAAGTCTCACCGCTGTTCTCACTTCGATATCTCTGATGCCGTCGACGAATGCTTGCACCAGGTTCATTTCCACCGTCTTCGGATCTACACTGGGATAGGCCTTGCGGACGAGCTTCTCGATTTCAAGGGCCCACTGCTGAAGTCCCTCTCCAGAACGCTGGACCCTATCACGCAGCTGAGCGCGGAACACGTGCTCCAGGTGTCGCTCTCCATAGCGAGACTCCAACGCATCCAGCAGGTCCTTGAAACCACCACTCGGAGTCGGCAGCGCCTCTATTACTGATAGTGCTTGACCTCGGAGCGCCACCGTCAGTGCAGTCAAACACTGTTCATCAGTCCAACCATTGGCAGCCGCAACAGTCTGGAACTGATGTCTATACGCCGACCAGGATGTTGTTCCGTCGTAGGGAGGAACCTTCACACGAGGACCATGGACAGCTACTACATTCTCACCGGAGACAACCTTGACCGGTCGTGATTCAAGCTGCAGAACCCTTTTCTCCATTCCGCGGAAGTCGGTCTTCATGTCATCGATATCTTTCTCAATAGTGGTTACCTGCTCCTTCATCTGCTCTACGTCTTTTTCCACAGTAACCACCCGACCACTGACTTCATTGACCGCAGTGAGAACTTGTGAGAACTTAGTTTGCTGTTCCTCGCGCAACTCACGAACTTCTTGTTTCACAACACCCTGTACCTCCGAATGTATGTTTTTTTTAACATCCTGTACCTCCGAATGTATGTTTTTCACAACATCCTGTATGCTTTGTTGTGCTTCACGCATGCTTTGTTGTGCTTCACGCATGCTTTGTTGTGCTTCACGCATGCTTTGAAACATTTCAACTATCATCGCCAAGTCAGTATTAGTTGCGGCCGCCGGCGCCGTTGATGTAGACGGCGCGTTAGTCACCGCGGACGTCTCCTCTGGAATGTCACTCCGAGGGTTCGTGACCGATGAACTCATTTCCGACAGCTGTTCACCCTCTGCGGCTTTCTGAGCGCGTGTCTTCACACCCTCTCTTCCGTCTTCCTTCGGCATAACTGGCATCTTCAAATCCACTTCTGTCACCAATTGTTACGTACCGGGTTCTTAATTTGATAAATACCAGTCACACTTTCGTGCAATAAGGTGTAATTATATTTATTGACCAATAACGCACTTTACACAACACAACAAACACTATCGATGATTAACTATCGATACTCGCACTAATTAACAACACTAATTTACTCCGTTATAGTAACACTGTCCACACCGTCAAGCTTATTTCCGTAATCCGTATATCACTGCACTGTCGTATTTAATTTCTTCGCTCTAGTATTTCGCTTGTTCTCGCTTTAGTTCTTCGCACTCGAATAACTCCGTAGCACGCGTCGCTCTTTATATATGCCAACTCTCAAATACGCGAATATTACAGAAAGTTCTAGTACCACATTCTCGAAAAGTCGATATTCGAGAAACATCTAGTAATTCCTTTACTTATTAGAATACTAGTAACGCCATCTGTTATCTAGTAGTGGCTAATCCTATCTCCTACTTGCGAACAGATGTCGTAACAATATATATAATATAAATAAATGTCTTCTTTTCGTATCCTTGTTTTTATTTCAAATACCTATTTCCTGTTATCATATATATGAACATATTGCCATCAAGTGTATGGCTAAAGCAATATATAGATTGCAACCTTGGGGCAATTTTGTTGCCCAGCATAATGCTGATGCTGTGGTAAAATAGCTGTGCCTGCATAGTTTAATAGAGTTAGAAAATTGCGGCACAATAAAAGAAGGTAAAGTTTACAAGCAACGGTTTAATGATTAAATGTGAATCGAAAATTGCTCGATAACAATTATGTAAGAAAGTTCATATACCTGCAATCTGAGGCCAACACAATTGCCCTAACTGCGCCTGCGTAACTTAATAGAGCTTCAAAAAATGCAACAAAATAAAAGAAGGTAGAGTTTTAAAACAAATTTTAATTAATAAAATGAGAATCAATAATTAATCTTCTCTTTGCTTCACCTTGTCTCAAAAAATTTAAATTACGCTGTTGTGGGATGTTAGGTAAACCAATTTCTCTTAAATCAGGGTTCTCCACATCTGCAATCGGAAACCTGAAAAAATGGGGTAAATTGTATTAGTATTCTTGTCTAAGCTGTGAAGCATGTGTATGAATTTTAGTTGGTGTTAATTGAATTGTATGTATATAATTCTTATTATACCTGAAATGCAGCATAATATTGTATATTTAATGTCTTATTGCTGTTTTAACACATTGCCTTGTTTAATTAACTTTTTGTTGTATTGCTTTATGTTACTGTTTTAACACATTGCTTTGGTTAGTTATAATATAATATAATGCTACACTTCTAATGTATGTGATGTGTTGCTTGAAGTAATTGTTTAGCCTTTTGTAAGTAGGTGTTTTGTATGTATATTACATTTTATTACTGTGTATATTGTGTTTATTCTAATAAAGGAATATTATTATTTATATCTTTCTTTCATTTACAAATACCTGCTTGTATTCTAATATGAAATACCCCTTTTCATCTTGTAGCCAAACGTATTACATAGTGTATAATCTTAAACCTTATTTTAAACATTAAATAAAATATACAGACATACCTATACTGTAAACAAATATAGTACAATAGCACTAATGCAGTTCTTCTCATGGGTTGCATATGGGGCTTTTTAAGAGGTTATCTCTGTTTCTATCTTCCCCAATTAACTTAAAAAAATGGTTTAAGAATACTCAATTCCAATGTTCAATTCATTGTCGGGAAGCGAAAATGGATTTGAAGCATCACGAATGCTACGCCTTTGCATTTTACGCCCGGCTCGTCTCGCCACGGGAAATTATAATAAGGAACTGCCATTCTTGAACAAAAATAACATTTAACCCACTTGCAAAACTGTTATGATGTTATCAATTGTATAAATAACAAGAAAGACGACAATACTTACTCGTAAACAAATACTACACATTACACTTACGAATTTAAAACTTATAGAACGAAATATCAAACAGAAATATTTGGTTTTGCAAATAACTAATTTAATATAATAAAATTTCAATAAAAAACACACCAAACGAAAGCAAAATAATGATAACTTGAATAAAATATTTCGATTATTCCTTGTCGTTACCTCAACCCGACCAAGACAATAGTCGTCGACACTTCCCTTCAACCAAACGTCAAAAGAAGAGATATCCCGTCCTTATTGTGACACTGTGTTAGCAAAAGAAGAGGCTTGTCGTTACCCACGTCGAGAAAACACGAAACCGTTCGGTCAGTGACGTCACACGCCCTTGAACGTACGCTTATTTTACATGCTGTGCTAGCGACGGTCGAGAAACGAATCTTCTCTTCGGGTGCATCGACAAAACCGTCTTTCTCGTGCGCCCCGACGTGTTTCATTACTTATCGTACTAGCACCGCAGAGCGTAGCAGGGGGCGTGGCCTATTGGCACTTAAAATGGCTGACCTAGGGTTGTGTCATGCAAGAATCAGAATAGAAAAATATCGATAAATTTGCCAACATCTTTATGTGGAAATAATTTATTTCAACAGTAGGCAAATACTTTTAATTTAGATCTAGATATTTTAACACCAGTTTTAAACCTTCGTTTCGCCATCATGGGTCACACATCACCATGGATTTAACTCATAAACATTTTCGAGCGATAATTTATTATGATTTTCGGCGTGGGGTAAGTTAAAAGCAGTGCATCGATCAGTGATTCAGTGAGATTAATCATGGGTGTCATATGCTCAAGGACAACTTTAAATCGATTGTCGTACACATAACATATACTTACTAACGGGTATAAATCCCTAGATGGGGTACCCAGAGCTAAGGAATGACAAATTCCTCAGCCACCTTTGGGAAGTTGAGTGAGGAAAAGTTGGTAAAATAAAGGTTGTTGGTGATGGGTGTCCAACCGCATCGCCCAAAATTCCCTTAAAACGCCGTTAAAAGTCCGTTAGTCGCCTCTTACGTACACCCACCGGAAGAAATGGAGTAGTGCTATTCTAAGCCGACACTACACAGTTGTCGTACACGTACAACAAAATATTGATGCTGTGCTTGACTTATATTGCCAGATCGTACATATAAATACGAAAAAAACAACGTATTTAAATTTAAAATGTCACATTTATTCATTTTTAAATAACGTCAATTTGTTTTAACACGTTCTGAATGAAACCTTTTCATTCGTGATTTTTTATGATAAACCATACCATTTTTTTAAAATGCAATGCCAATTTTATGCCGATGGTTGATGTTTTCAAAGCCAATACCATCAAGCCACTTTCTTCTCCGTGCTTCACTTGTAGAAAACCTGAAATTATTTAATTTTAGTAATCGATAACCACCTCATAAGTAACAAATGTGAAGAAAAGTGTAATCTATAAAAATAATGTTACCTATATTTTGGAAGGCATTTAGATTTTTAATAGGTTAACCAACCAACCAACTTAAACCGAATCTGATAGTACTTAAACATCGATAATACTTAATGATCAGTGTTTCACATCACTAGGTAAACAATGAGAGGAAATAATTTTGGAAGAAATCTTGAAAACTAAGCCTTTTATGGCGAAAATATTACAATGATCATGAAGTTTCCTCTGATCCATCGAGGAAGCATGAAATACACCAAAAAAAATACTCTTGACCGAAGTGAAAACAATGAAAATAATTACTTACTTGTGGAAAGTTAATTGAGGCTGATTTTCGCTATTACGGGCGCCACAATCTTTAACAGAGCAACAGGGCATTGTGCATTTATATTACCCATGTAATTTTATATTCCAAAACTTGATTAATCAATGTCCAAAACACAATAAACACAATCAACACTTTTGTTTACAAAGCAACTTGACAGATCAAATGGCGACTAAGATGCCGATCTTGGTACGCGCTATCATAATCGTAACGTCTTGACGAAATTTTGCCATAAACAACAAGAAGTAAACATGTATTGTTCTCTTTTTCAAAAGATTAAACTCGGAAGGTTAGAAAGAGAAAACGGCATATGGAATATTTCTGTTGCAATATTATTATTATTTGCATAACGTTATTTAGATATAGTACCACAGGGCCCATCCGTAGTGTAGTAGAGTATCCTTGCTCGACATACAAGACTGTGCTAACAAAAGTGGGAGGAGTCCGAGAATTTCGGAAGCCACGACAGACGAGATATCTCGACTGTTATTACTTGCTATACTAGCGCCGCAGGTAGAAATTTTCAAGATTTTGTTGACGTTGGCAGAGGGAAGTTGTCACTCTATGGGTTATTTGCCAAATAAACAAGATGGTCGTTTCGTGTTGTTTTGTTATGTTTCTATCGGTTTTAAATATAAATAGACGAATTTCAAGGATGGAGTACTATTTGTTGATATAGTAAGTATATAAGTTTCTTTATGAATATGCAAGTGATTATAAATGTGTTGTATATGTTTAATGTGCATTTTTTTAACTTTACAGACCAGTGTATTCGAAACTCAAAACACCATTCCCGATTTAGCCACTATTTGGCTTCATCCCTCCAACGCACAAGTGGATAGACCATGTGGAGTTGTGGACCCTCGTAACTTGAGGCCCATCCGGAGATCAAAGAATCCGGCAAACCGATATTGATCGGATGAGGCTTAATAAAATCGTAAGTTTTCATTTCACTTTTTACAAGTCGTAAGTATAGCGTACAAGAAATAAAAAAGAAACAATTCGCAATCTAAATCCTATAGAGAATGCTATATGAATCTAAAAGTAATGATTGATAGTATCTGCCTTCCCCAGTGAGAACTTTTGACGCGATCCTATGTATGTATTGACGATGATATGTAATAAGTAGTTATACCAAAAATGAAATATTACTCCTCAATCTTATTTTGGAATAGACATAACACTTATATTTACCTATGCCACCCCATACCTTTACTCATGGCTATAAATCACATTATTTTGTATAAAACAGGGTATATATATCTAGCCAAAACTTCTCAGTTCATTTAATTATGTATTGTTCATGTATGTACAAGTAAAGCTACATCTAGGCATAGACACCTAAATATGAACGTTAGGTGACCATGTTGAGCAGTACACATGATCTCTGTACCCCATCGTAAGGTTATGAATGGAGGTGTTATGACTAGATTATACTTAGAATCACCGAAGTAACTAATGCATATTTTCTTTATTTTCAGAACATTGCGGAAAAGGAGTATCATATATATATATATACCCATCTTACTTTGAATGTCCTCTAAATAAGACCGAGAAGCTTCTAAATAGTATATAAGTGTTGCAGTTGCAAATTTGTTTTGCTAATTTAGTTTTGTTTTCTATAGTTTAATAGTGAACTACTATACTGTGTGTAACTGAAATGAGTATGTCTTGATGAATTAAAAACATTTTAGTTAGTCAGTATTGGTAACATATTGTAAGTAAGTGTAGCAAATAAGACAAGCATGATACAATAGTCCTTTAAATGCAACTCTTATTATGTGTGAGTTTTTAATAAAGTTTTGTATTATTGCTGTGTAAGTTAAAATGCTACCTTAATTATTTGTATAGCTGTGCAGTTGGGGTTAAAATATATTTATATAGTTGCATGCACTATTATAATATAGATTAATTTGGTAGTTTGTTTTAAACATTGCTTTGTATTGTCATTTAATAGACTACTACACTATTACTATGTGTTGCTGTTGAATAATTTTGAGATATTGCTTTGTGTTGATTTTACAAAAGTGGCTTTACATGTGTTCAACAATGAATATATATAATATAAATAAATGTCTTCTTTTCGAATTCTTGTTTTTTATTCCAAATACCTATTTCCTGTTATCATATATATGAACATATTGCCATCAAGTGTATTGCTAAAGCAATATATAGATTGCAACCTTGGGGCAATTTTGTTGCCCAGCATAATGCTGATGCTGTGGTAAAATAGCTGTGCCTGCATATTTTAATAGAGTTAGAAAATTGTGGCAAAATAAAAGACGGTAAAGTTTACAAGCGACAATTTAATGATTAAATGTGAATCGAAAATTGCTCGATAATAATTATGTAAGAAAGTTGTATTAACATCTCGAACTTGGCAAAACGAAATGGGGTAGCGCTTTTTAAAACCAACGCAACAGTTTCATTGTGATTGGCTTGTGCCAACAGACTTGAACTAAATTTCATGTTTTCCAAGTCAAACTTCAGAAAAAATAATGACACGAAAGATGGGTGGTGCTTTTTTAAACCGATGCACAGCGTAACAGCAAAAAAAATCTAAAACTATGCAATTTAGTACAGTTTCAAACTAAAAATAACAAATCATTTTGAAACTTTATTTAAAAACATATTCCATAATCATTGACGTGAAAAGAGATAAGGTAGTGGTATTTAAAACATACACTGCACCTTAAATAATAAAACAGTTAAGAATTTTAAACTAAAACTCACAAATCTAGAGTGAAATAAATATAAATAAATACAATAACAAAAAAGGCGTGGTAGTGCTATTTTAAACCAATGTTTCGCGATTAAAATTTACTAAGTTTACAGTTTTAAACTTAAATATGCAATACTCATTCAAAATTTTATGAAAAATTTAACTTTTGCATCTTAATAACAAAATTACGTAATTATAATTTGTTGTCGTGACCCCAACCTCACCACGAGAAATATCATGACTATGTCGTCGCAGCATCGACATATGTCTTCGCGTAATGTAACACTGTGCTAGCAAAAGAAGAGGCTTGTCGTTACCCACGTCGAGAAAACACGAATCCGTTCGGTCAGTGACGTCACACGCCCTTGAACGTACGCTTATTTTACATGCTGTGCTAGCGACGGTCGAGAAACGAATCTTCTCTACGGGTGCATCGACAAAACCGTCTTTCTCGTGCGCCCCGACGTGTTTCATTACTTATCGTACTAGCACCGCAGCGGCGCTAGTATAGCAAGTAATAACAGTCGAGATATCTCGTCTGTCGTGGCTTCCGAAATTCTCGGACTCCTCCCACTTTTGTTAGCACAGTCTTGTACGTCGAGAGAGGACGACAAATCTTTCATGGCCGAGAAGACGTTTATTCGTTCACTTTCCGTCGGTCAATTAGGGTTTTTACTTTTTATTTTAGTGTGTATTTGAGTTCATTCAAAATTAGTTGGTGTCTTTCTACCACTTTGCTTACGGCTAATTATTTTACCCATTTTAGAGGTTTATGTAGGTATATTAAATACACTCTTATATTTTTCTCGTTTCATAACACATTATGGATAATATACCATTTATACAGCTTTGAGTAAACGAAATTTCAACAGGTAGAAATGTTTCAAGATTTTGTTGACGTTGGCAGAGAGAAGTTGTCATTCTATGGGTTATTTGCCACCATAAACAAGATGGTCGTTTCGTGTTGTTTTGTTATGTTTCTTTTAAATATAAATAAACGGATTTCAAGGATGGAGTACTATTTGTTGATATAGTAAGTATATAAGTTTCTTTATGAATATGCGAGTGATTATAATGTGTTGTATAAGTTTAATGTGCATTTTTTTAACTTTACAGACCAGTGTATTCGAAACTCAAAACACCATCCCCGATTTAGCCAATATTTGGCTTCATCCCTCCAATGCACAAGTGGATAGACCATGTGGAGTTGTGGACCCTCGTAACTTGAGGCCCATCCGGAGATCATAGAATCCGGCAAACCGATATTGATCGGATGAGACTTAATAAAATCGTAAGTTTTCATTTCACTTTTTACAAGTCGTAAGTATAGCGTACAAGAAATAAAAAAGAAACAATTCGCAATCTAAATCCTATAGAGAATGCTGTATGAATCTAAAAGTAATGATTGATAGTATCTGCCTTCCCCAGTGAGAACTTTTGACGCGATCCTATGTATGTATTGACGATGATATGAAATAAGTAGTTAAACCAAAAATTAAATATTACTCCTCAATCTTATTTTGGAATAGACATAACACTTATACTTACCTATGCCACACCATACCTATACTCATGGCTATAAATCACATTATTTTGTATAAAACAGGGTATATATATCTAGCTAAAACTTCTCAGTTCATTTAATTATGTATTGTTCATGTATGTACAAGTAAAGCTTCATCTAGGCATAGACACCTAAATAAGAACGTTAGGTGACCATGTTGAGCAGTACACGTGATCTCTGTACCCCATCGTAAGGTTATGAATGGAGGTGTTATGACTAGATTATACTTAGAATCACCAAAGTAACTAATGCATATTTTCTTTATTTTCAGAACATTGCGGAAAAGGAGTATCATATATATATATATATATATATATATATATACCCATCTTACTTTGAATGTCCTCTAATAAGACCGAGAAGCTTCTGATAAGTATATAAGTGTTGCTGTTGCAAATTTGTTTTGCTAATTTAGTTTTAGTTAAATAGTGAACTACTATACTGTGTGTAACTGAAATGAGTATGTCTTGATGAATTCAAAACATTTTAGTTAGTCAGTATTGGTAACATATTGTAAGTAAGTGTATCAAATAAGACAAGCATGATACAATAGTGCTTTAAATGCAACTCTTATTATGTGTGAGTTTTTAATAAAGTTTTGTATTATTGCTGTGTAAGTTAAAATGCTACCTTGATTATTTGTATAGCTGTGCGGTTGGGGTTAAAATATATTTATATAGCTGCATGCACTATTATAATATGGATTAATTTGGCAGTTTGTTTTAAAACATTGCTTTGTATTGTCATTTAATAGACTACTACACTATAACTATGTGTTGCTGTTGAATAATTTTAAGATATTGCTTTGTATGGATTTTACAAAAGTGGCTTTACTTGTGTTCGACAATAAATATATATAATATAAATAAATGTCTTCTTTTCGTATCCTTGTTTTTATTTCAAATACCTATTTCCTGTTATCATATATATGAACATATTGCCATCAAGTGTATGGCTAAAGCAATATATAGATTGCAACCTTGGGGCAATTTTGTTGCCCAGCATAATGCTGATGCTGTGGTAAAATAGCTGTGCCTGCATAGTTTAATAGAGTTAGAAAATTGCGGCACAATAAAAGAAGGTAAAGTTTACAAGCAACGGTTTAATGATTAAATGTGAATCGAAAATTGCTCGATAACAATTATGTAAGAAAGTTCATATACCTGCAATCTGAGGCCAACACAATTGCCCTAACTGCGCCTGCGTAACTTAATAGAGCTTCAAAAAATGCAACAAAATAAAAGAAGGTAGAGTTTTAAAACAAATTTTAATTAATAAAATGAGAATCAATAATTAATCTTCTCTTTGCTTCACCTTGTCTCAAAAAATTTAAATTACGCTGTTGTGGGATGTTAGGTAAACCAATTTCTCTTAAATCAGGGTTCTCCACATCTGCAATCGGAAACCTGAAAAAATGGGGTAAATTGTATTAGTATTCTTGTCTAAGCTGTGAAGCATGTGTATGAATTTTAGTTGGTGTTAATTGAATTGTATGTATATAATTCTTATTATACCTGAAATGCAGCATAATATTGTATATTTAATGTCTTATTGCTGTTTTAACACATTGCCTTGTTTAATTAACTTTTTGTTGTATTGCTTTATGTTACTGTTTTAACACATTGCTTTGGTTAGTTATAATATAATATAATGCTACACTTCTAATGTATGTGATGTGTTGCTTGAAGTAATTGTTTAGCCTTTTGTAAGTAGGTGTTTTGTATGTATATTACATTTTATTACTGTGTATATTGTGTTTATTCTAATAAAGGAATATTATTATTTATATCTTTCTTTCATTTACAAATACCTGCTTGTATTCTAATATGAAATACCCCTTTTCATCTTGTAGCCAAACGTATTACATAGTGTATAATCTTAAACCTTATTTTAAACATTAAATAAAATATACAGACATACCTATACTGTAAACAAATATAGTACAATAGCACTAATGCAGTTCTTCTCATGGGTTGCATATGGGGCTTTTTAAGAGGTTATCTCTGTTTCTATCTTCCCCAATTAACTTAAAAAAATGGTTTAAGAATACTCAATTCCAATGTTCAATTCATTGTCGGGAAGCGAAAATGGATTTGAAGCATCACGAATGCTACGCCTTTGCATTTTACGCCCGGCTCGTCTCGCCACGGGAAATTATAATAAGGAACTGCCATTCTTGAACAAAAATAACATTTAACCCACTTGCAAAACTGTTATGATGTTATCAATTGTATAAATAACAAGAAAGACGACAATACTTACTCGTAAACAAATACTACACAATACACTTACGAATTTAAAACTTATAGAACGAAATATCAAACAGAAATATTTGGTTTTGCAAATAACTAATTTAATATAATAAAATTTCAATAAAAAACACACCAAACGAAAGCAAAATAATGATAACTTGAATAAAATATTTCGATTATTCCTTGTCGTTACCTCAACCCGACCAAGACAATAGTCGTCGACACTTCCCTTCAACCAAACGTCAAAAGAAGAGATATCCCGTCCTTATTGTGACACTGTGTTAGCAAAAGAAGAGGCTTGTCGTTACCCACGTCGAGAAAACACGAAACCGTTCGGTCAGTGACGTCACACGCCCTTGAACGTACGCTTATTTTACATGCTGTGCTAGCGACGGTCGAGAAACGAATCTTCTCTTCGGGTGCATCGACAAAACCGTCTTTCTCGTGCGCCCCGACGTGTTTCATTACTTATCGTACTAGCACCGCAGAGCGTAGCAGGGGGCGTGGCCTATTGGCACTTAAAATGGCTGACCTAGGGTTGTGTCATGCAAGAATCAGAATAGAAAAATATCGATAAATTTGCCAACATCTTTATGTGGAAATAATTTATTTCAACAGTAGGCAAATACTTTTAATTTAGATCTAGATATTTTAACACCAGTTTTAAACCTTCGTTTCGCCATCATGGGTCACACATCACCATGGATTTAACTCATAAACATTTTCGAGCGATAATTTATTATGATTTTCGGCGTGGGGTAAGTTAAAAGCAGTGCATCGATCAGTGATTCAGTGAGATTAATCATGGGTGTCATATGCTCAAGGACAACTTTAAATCGATTGTCGTACACATAACATATACTTACTAACGGGTATAAATCCCTAGATGGGGTACCCAGAGCTAAGGAATGACAAATTCCTCAGCCACCTTTGGGAAGTTGAGTGAGGAAAAGTTGGTAAAATAAAGGTTGTTGGTGATGGGTGTCCAACCGCATCGCCCAAAATTCCCTTAAAACGCCGTTAAAAGTCCGTTAGTCGCCTCTTACGTACACCCACCGGAAGAAATGGAGTAGTGCTATTCTAAGCCGACACTACACAGTTGTCGTACACGTACAACAAAATATTGATGCTGTGCTTGACTTATATTGCCAGATCGTACATATAAATACGAAAAAAACAACGTATTTAAATTTAAAATGTCACATTTATTCATTTTTAAATAACGTCAATTTGTTTTAACACGTTCTGAATGAAACCTTTTCATTCGTGATTTTTTATGATAAACCATACCATTTTTTTAAAATGCAATGCCAATTTTATGCCGATGGTTGATGTTTTCAAAGCCAATACCATCAAGCCACTTTCTTCTCCGTGCTTCACTTGTAGAAAACCTGAAATTATTTAATTTTAGTAATCGATAACCACCTCATAAGTAACAAATGTGAAGAAAAGTGTAATCTATAAAAATAATGTTACCTATATTTTGGAAGGCATTTAGATTTTTAATAGGTTAACCAACCAACCAACTTAAACCGAATCTGATAGTACTTAAACATCGATAATACTTAATGATCAGTGTTTCACATCACTAGGTAAACAATGAGAGGAAATAATTTTGGAAGAAATCTTGAAAACTAAGCCTTTTATGGCGAAAATATTACAATGATCATGAAGTTTCCTCTGATCCATCGAGGAAGCATGAAATACACCAAAAAAAATACTCTTGACCGAAGTGAAAACAATGAAAATAATTACTTACTTGTGGAAAGTTAATTGAGGCTGATTTTCGCTATTACGGGCGCCACAATC